>MNCI01004683.1:73724-111433 GCA_015680685.1 Gnetum montanum
ATTAACTACTGAGTTTATTTGGAGGTATCTGGGCCTTGGTGTTGCCAGAGACCAGCAGGCACCTAAATCCTGTTCGAGGACACTCGTTGGCGGTCGCGTCCCAAACGGTCGCCAACAGTTGGCATACCATAGGTTTGCCAACTCCATGTACTTTGTGAGATCTTGTATCTATAGGTCTCGTCTTTTTAGTTCTACTTGGTGGACGAAAGCATAAGTATCTATTATCGCTCACCAATTAGTGTTCTGAGCACTAAGAGTATTAATATGGGATTTGACAATATGGATTTCTTTTTCAATCACCTGGTTGTACATCCCCATTTGATCTCTGAAATGCTCCTTGAGCTTTTCATGTCGCTTGGCCTCATTCTACCATGCACTTATTTCAATTGCTGTCGTTTGGCAGATCACATGTACCTCCTCCATTGAAAGGGTTCTGTTCTCTCTAGCCAAGTGATTCATATCCTAGTTGACACTTATTAATCGTTGTTGCAATTGCTGAAATTTTTTTTGAGAACATTCTTTTGTTTTTCTATTGTGGTCAAATGGAGATTTTCAGCAATGAGGTATTTATTTTCTTCTTGTGAGGCCTTGAGTGCTTTGGCATGTGCATAAGTTTGAGCTTATGCCTTGGAAGCATCCCAACTAGCCTTCTCTTTTTCCTCTTCCACTCTTTTATTCTCTGCCAACAATTCAGTCAACTACCCTATCTAAAAGGATTCTAGCTGGTTTGTAGGGATGAATTGGGATAGATCCTACTATGTAGCTTACAGGGTGATAAGATTTTTTTGGAGTCTTTTTAACTCCTCCTTTGCATGTTCAGCCCTGACCTCTACCATGAACAACTTTCCATTGGTAGAAATGAGGTTTGACTATGTTGCTGTGACATCTTGAGGGATGTCAAACAAGGACATCATCACTTGTCCTATCTGCAGCAACTGATCTAGAACATCTTCATGATCTATAGGAGTCATTGAGGGGTTGACTAAGGTTTGAGCATCATGTGTTCCTATAAAATATGCTGGTGGCATAATAGGAACATTAAATGATTCTTTTATGTGGTCTGTGACCACTTCTACTGCTCCCATTGCATCTTGGTATTACATGATCACTATTGTGGTGCCTTCACTAGTTTCTAGTTACATTTGAAAAGATGTAGCATTTCTAGAGATTTTTTGTGAGTAGTGTGATTCCCCTCCTCCTATTTGGATGGACACCTTTCCTCGTGCACCATCAATTGAGACTGTGGGTTGTACAACATCATCAATGATCCTGAGGAGATTGGCTTCATCATGACTTCCCCAAATGACCAATTCAGCAATGGCCCTGAGATGGCTCATTGACGGTCGATAGTGTTATGGCGATGGTGGTGGTTGGTATTGCTGGCTTGTAGGTTATGTGTTGGGCCCCACTTCCTATTTTTAATTGGGCCTTTTGTCTAGAAGTTAGCTAGGCCCTATAGTTTTTGGTGCAGTGGACCCCACCGTCTATTCTTGCTCAAGCTTTAGTGTCTCACCAACACTTTTTCTTGGGACTGGTGGCTTCAGTAATTCAACAAATGAGGCATTTTGAGCCTTTCTGGGGATGTCATTGGTGTACCCTAGAATTCCAGAACGTCGACAGAACTTCCTAATTAGGCAGGGAAAAGGCAATACAAACTTCCCTGTCTTACGTTCTTGAAACCACCTGAAATTTCTGTGAGATATAGATGGGGTAGGTTGACATCAACCTTGCCCATCAAGATGGCACTTCCTCTCGCTGCATAGGTAGACATTCTATTCAATCATTTTGTTGGGAAAATGTGATATGTGCCAATTTTGAAGTAGATCCTCTCTTCAAGTGTGAGCTCTCCATATGCTTTATCCTCCTTGCCATACGTCCTCTTTAACCATATTTTGTGTGCATCTGCATTAGAGCAAGTGGATAGGTGAGCAACCTTGGGTGCTGTATTTGGAAGATTCAACACTTATGAAATGGCCTTGGTAGAGAAATTAACAAAAATCCCACCAATATCGACGATGGTGCCTTCTTCCTTGTTGTGCCAAAATTGGTACGTCTCCCCCAAGTACCAATCACGACTCTCAGAGAGAACAGGCCATAGTGGAGACCCTTTAAGTTTGTCTCTGACTGCCTTAGGGGAAAATTTAGTGAAAGGTCCAAAATTGAATTCCACAATCAAAGTTGCTAATGTGGACCTTTCATGAATTTCTTGAACACATTCCAAAGACAATGTGAGATGTTGTCACTGCTCAGGTGCCTTTCTATCTCCACCTTCGACATGCCCTTATTGTGCAATGACAGGAGGTTCTTGATGAATGCTAAATGATTGTGACTCTTGATCTACATGTTCTTTAGGAGGCACTTGGCCTCTACCTCTCCTTGGTCGTTTGGATGCATCCTGAGAGGATCCTCCTTACTGTCCTCTTTTAGGGACCATCTGCAATCACACGAGATCGATTATTAGTAAGGCTATTTACAAAATTAGATTAATACCTTACTCCTTGTCCTTAATAGTTTCATTTCTTACTTAGTGTGATTCAGAGTTGGATATTTTCTTGAAAATTTCCCTAAAAGTTTAATATTGGACCCAATTTTGATTAGGTGACTCCAAAAAATAATTTTCATGGTTTGGGTGAAGAAATAAAATTAATTTGGCAAACATTTTTAGCATTTTGAAGGTCACTTACCCTTGATAATATCCTTCAGGCAATGACAAATTTCAAAAAAACTATGTGCGACTTGAAGTGTACCCTTCCCCCAGAACTAAGCTAAACACTCTGGGTTTAAGCAAGTTTGATAGGAATGAGAATTAGAGTGTTAATGAGAAAGTTATCAATGTTTGAATGATAGTGCACAAGCTAGAAAATTCATGGAAGAAAATTTGAACAACTCCCCTCACATGAACAATGAAAAGTGATNAGTTTTTATAGACACGATATTGTGTACTTGCTAGTGCGGACTCGATATCATGTCGGACCTAATATCGGGTACTCGATATTGTGTCCCTTTGAAAATAGGGTACTTGGAAAAATTGATGAACTTTCAAATTTCCAAGGGAAAAAATGAAGGATTTAAGGTTAATTTGAAAGATCTAGGATAACATTGAAGAGACCTAAAGGCACAAGAAGTGTAATGAAGTGGAATTTTACAATGAAGTTAATGAATAGGATAAGGAAAAAGGACACATAGTCATGCATAGAAACGTTTGAATTAAAATGATGATAAAGGGAAAGAAGAATTTCAACAATTCAATACTTGGAAGGTGTAAGATGATGTGGTGATGTGCAAAGAGTGAAAATTACAAAAGTTACGCAAGTGGGTCCTCCCCAAAGTAGGTTCCTACCTATCATGCCCTTATGTAACCACACCTGAAAAGGTCCGTAGGCACTAAAAGGGTTAAATACAATCCACACCAGTTCCATAAAACACACACATGTAGATACCATTGTGATGAGGTATGAGTTCTATGCCATCTAAGACACAATTTAGAAATACATAGACAGTGAGGTGAAATGAATTGCAGAAGGGATTGTAGAGATCAGGACATGAGGTAATTGACCCTGGGCACAATGAATCTTGAGTGTAGGGCATGATTAATGTGTCATTAGCCCATTTCTCCAAAATCAAAACCAAGTTCATGCCTCTGATCAATGACATTGCATTGTTTCATCCAATGATCGACAACCATAAGAGCACCATGATAGCAAGGCTTATGATCACTTGGCATTTTGTCCAAGGAAGGAGTGATTTGGAATTTCTTTATGACATGTTCTTCTTTGGTCTTTTCTTTAATGTTTTTTGTTCTTTTTTTCTTTTCTTCTTCTAGCCGCTTTGGCACTTTGTCCTTTTTAACAGTGAACTGGAGAAATTGCCAACCTTCAGGCATGGGTGCATGTATTTCCAGTGGGACGTCCAGAATAGCATTGAAGTTCTTTATTGAGTGCCTTTATTACACTTACTTCCATTTTTCATTAGATCTACAAGAACCTTAGTAAAACTAGGCTACATGATAGCACCTACAGATGTCACCAAAGAGAATCCATAGGTTCCCTTGATGTCACACCCTGACTTTTACCTCTTAGTCCATCATTTTTTGCTCTAGGCATAATGAGCACAAAATTACTTTAAGTTTTAATGATGACAAGAATATCATCATACCCAAAGTAGAACCTCTTATTAATAGAATGGGTGGGTGCATGTTGTGGGCTCACTATCCAAATAATTAGTCACTTGAGACTTGATAGCATAGAACAACACCTTAACCAACAAGCCACATGAGTATTTTATTCACCGATGAGACTACCCTCAAAAAGATAAAACAACAAATTGGGAATGAAAAATTGAAAAATAAAAAATTGTAAAATCAAAGAAAAGGAAAAACATTTATTAATTCTACTTGTTAGAATGGAGGATATCCTCCATAAATAAACTTTTGAGCATGGCTAGAATTAATAAATAGAGAATATAGATCCATGCATGTTGGAAATATTGGAGTCTGGTCATATCCAAACCACTGGGTGTCTTTTGATGTGGTGGTTAGAATGTACCCAACTTGGGGTTCACACACTTGATTAAAGTTGTCATAATAGGGAAATTTATAAGATGTGGTAATGTGCTAAGGAGTTGACCCACTACGACACCTGTGACTGAAAGATGGTATGTGAGGATCACTATGTCTCCCTATGTGGTTATATTCATTAGGTCGCATGGTTGTTGGAGTGTTGATTGATGGCCTTGATAAGGTAACAAGAGGTGTTGAGTTCGAGGGAGAGGATGCATCACAGTGTTGAACTTGTGCTGAGTTGGTAGATGCAGTGGTTTTAGAGCCGTGTTGTCTCTTTCTATGGTCATGCCTAAAGAAAGGATGCTTTCGATGTTGTGGAGGACCTCCACTGCTATTGATAATAGTAGCACAAGTAACATTCGTGGGTTGGTGCTGTGGTGCCAAACCTTCTGGCACAGCTGGTGGCGATGTAGAAGGAGGTGAATGATAAGAATATTAAGGGTGAGGAAAAGTACAAGAAACATGAGGTGGTGATCTTATTGGAGTGGGCATGGGTTGATAGTATTCAGGAGAATGATAACGATGTGGTGAAATAGAAGATGTTGACATAGTTGGGGAAACATGATGCTAAACATAATAAGCACTTGGATTTAGGTGGTATGAAGAGTGTGACCAATTTGATGGTGGCCTCCCCCACAACTGGGGTTTTTGCCACTGTGGTTGAAAATGATATTTTTGTACAAAATATGGATGTAACATTCCTCTCCAATGCTCATGTAAATGTGACAAGATTGGCATTGGCCTTTGGGATGATCGTACAGGCACATGTTACATTGATACGTATGATTTGTAGTTGAGCTCCTATCCTTACTTTCTTCAACCCTTCTTTCCGATTGTTAAGTGGTGTGTGGTCCTATTTATTGGTTTGAAATGGTTCCACCTCTAATAATGTTGGCATATTCTCTACATTTTTCATGTACCCATTCCGTCATCTTATTGATCTTTTCCTTAATTTCATCTAGTGATTGTAGTATTAGTAAAGATGGAGATTCCACCTCCTTGGGGTGAGTTGATTTCTTCTCTTCATGATCATGGACCTTTACTATTTTGAGATGTTGGTCTTATTGGGAGCTTTCAACATTCTCCCATCTAGCTATTTCTCCTTCTTCTCTTGCTACCTGCTTAATAAGCTCTTGAAATTGGTGGGTTCGTAGCTCATATAGTTGACTTGGGGCATACATCCCTAGGGTCTCCCTTATTTCATTACAAAGCCCATCCATGATGTGATACATTAGCCTTTCCTCAGAGAACCCATGGCCTGGGAAATTGTTTAATAATGAATAGTATCTTTCTAAGGCCATGTCCAAGGGTTCATGTTGCCTTTGTTTCCACTCTTGGATTTGTCTCCTCTAGGCTGACACTCTTGCATAGGTTTAATATCTTTCAGTGAAGAGTTCTACCATTGTCAGCCAACTACAAATTGATTTTGGATTTAAGGACCTATACCATACTTTTGCTTGGCCAACGAGTGTCATAGAAAAGAGCTTAAGTTTTTGCCACCCATTATCAATATTTTTCCATACATAGGCATCATGGAAGACTTGTAAATGATGTTGCGGATCTAAATCATAGCCTCCTGGAACTTGGAAAAGTTATTTAAATCAAGCCTAGGTAGGCGGCCCTCCTTGCGATGCCTGTGGGATATTTCAACAACCTCTTGTATATGCATTAGGCTCTTAGTGGCTAGTAGGGGTTCATTATCACTAGGTAGGTTATGAATTTGTGAGTTGGGACAATGTTGCCTTCATTCATGTTGGCATTGCTTACTGTGCTTGTGGACTCAATTTTTATTTTTATTTCTATGTTGACCCCTTGAGAGATGGTCATCCATGTCATGGCCTGATGTCAAAAAAGTAGAGGAAGAGAAAGAACTAGAAGACTCGTCATGGCTTTTGTAAGTCTCCCAATCATCCCCAGATAACTTCTTATTAACCATTGAGAAGGTCCTAGGCCTTACGAGCCTCCTCGTTCTATGGGATGTCCCATCCTTACTAGAGGTGTTAGAGTTGGATGACAAGAGTCCTTGAGTACTATTGGGGTGTTCATGAACATAGGAGATTCCTGCATAAGATTGAGTACTCCAAACTTCATCTTCATCATGATATATTTTGTTGGTTCTCCAATGAATTACCTTGATAGTTGTTGTGTTATCATAATCTTGTGAGAGAGACATTGTTGTGAATTATGTATGACTTATTTGCAATTACTTTCTTTCTAAAAGATATATCATTAAGGCTTTGTTACAATGATCTTGGATGATGTAACTAATCTAAATAACTAGCACTATTCCCAGCAACGGTGCCAATGATGAGTGGTAAGGTACCCCTACACTCAACTAGACGAATATGAGCATGTATTCACGATTTGGTCAAACTCTGCAGATAGACTAGTTGTGGTATCTAGATGGTTACACATTGATCGTAGCTCACTGTCTTCCCACTTGGACTAGTATTTTCTTATCATGTATGGTTTAGTCCAGAGTGAGGTGAATGATGGGATCCTAAACTAATGCTACTCTTAGAGAAGATGGAAAATAATCTTGACTTAAGCTAATAGGCAATAAAAAGAGAAATCTAAACTAGCCTAAGTGTGATGAGCATCTATCCTTAATCATCCATGTGCATCTTGGACCTCATGTACTACTTCTAAGATTACCAAGCTCACATTACTTGAGTACTCCTAGATACGCTACTAGGTTACCAAGTAGTTACACTTAAATGTTCATGGTTAAGTCATACTCATTCCTCATTTAACAACAGGAATGGTAAATGATGATAAAGAAAATATGAACTAAAAAGACAACAATAAAAAATAAATAATTAACAGATAAAGTAATTAAAATTTAAGTGAATGCTGCAATGATGGAGTAATCTCGATCTTTATTGCCGATCATGTGCGTGTCCAAGTATGTCACACTCGAACAAAGGTTCCGTACAATTACAATCATCACACTGTGGGCATGCACTTGGGAAAGAACTAAAATTAATTGAAAACTAACAAAAATACTCTACCCTTAGACTTACCAACTCCCCTCTTTCCTGTGCTCGAATGTTGTATTTATAGGCCT
This sequence comes from Gnetum montanum, assembly GCA_015680685.1. Lineage (NCBI taxonomy): Eukaryota > Viridiplantae > Streptophyta > Gnetopsida > Gnetales > Gnetaceae > Gnetum > Gnetum montanum. Next base: position 81,353 of record MNCI01004683.1, read on the forward strand.
ACACAGGAATCACGATATCGTGTATTCGATATCATTATCCAAGTTGTGATATCATGTACTCGATATCGAGGATCTGATATCAGGGCCTGGCAAACCACAATTCATCACCATCTTTTCCATGATTTAGTTGGAATGAGGAGATCTGAAAAATTGAGCATGCATGTACATCCATTGAGATGTTTTGGTCACTACCTCTTTTGGGCTCATGGAAAGGTTTAAGTTGTTGCATGTTGACTAGTAGTCTCTTATTTAGGCTTTTAGGTTTCTTGATTAACATGGCCCTAGAGGGAAAGGTTTTGTAAATAATATAAGGCTCCTCCCACAACGTTTGGAAATTGATTCTTTGTGGTACATGTGTGAGATTCCAATAGAGGACTCTATCTCTTGGTTGAAATTTTACTTTTTTTATTCTAAGGTCATGATGTTGTTTGTTGAATGCCTTATGCAACTCGTTAGATGATAGGGCTACTAATTAGTTCTTGTCTAGTAGGTTGAGGTTCATGAATCTTTCTTTTTGTGCTAAACTTAGGTCAAGGTAAAGGTCACAAGTTATTGATAGTGTATGGAGGTCTATTTGAATTAATAGAGTTGGTAACTTTCCATACACAAGCTCATAGAGAGAGTAATCAATAAGAAGTTTCCATGTGAAATTGTAGACCCAAAGGGCATCATTGAGTTTCGTGCTCCAATCCCTCCTATATTTACTAATAGTTCTTGTTAACTTGAGGGTGGCAGGGTGTTGTTAATTTATGTTCAACTACCAAGCATTGCATAAGCTTTTGAAAGGTAGTGCTTATAAAATGAGTACCATTATCAGAAATAAGTGCATGTGGCACTCCAAACCTATTTACAACATATTTTTGTACAAATCGAGTAGCTGTAGAAGATGTGCAATCAGTGACAGTTGCAACTTTCACCCAATTTGTACAATAGTCAATAACGACTACAATGTAAACTTTTTCATTCAACATGGATGTGATGGAACTAATGAAATCAATGCCCCAAATATTAAAGGGCTCTAGTGGTTGGATCTACTACTGAGGTCCTTCCGGATGAGTAGTTATTCCATCATCACATTTGTAGTGTTCAAAGGAGAGGATGAAGTGGTGAACGTCCCTAAAAAGTGTTGGCCAATAATACCTTGCCATGAGGATCTTAATGGTTGTGAGTCTTCTAGCATAGTGATCCCCACAAGGGCCTTTGTGAGCATCTTAGAGTACGTGTAGTTGATCAGCATTAGGTACATACCAATAAACTAGGCCATTGGCAAATACCTTGTAAAGGTGTCCATTGATTTCCATAAAGCATTTTTCTTAGTGAAGAAACTATTGTTTCTTCTTGTGATCCCACTCATGTGGCATCTCTTAAGTGATAAGATAGGTGAAAATTCCATTGTACTAATTAGGTTTAGTGGGCATTTGTTCAATTATAGCCTTGGTAAAGAGGAGTTCATTAGGAAACTGATCTGACAATGGGCTCTCCTTATTCTTGTTGTTCCATCACAATTGATACAAGTGGTTAGCAACCACGTTCTCAGTTCCATTTTGATCTACCATTGTCAAATTGAGTTCTTGTAAGATCACTAGTCATTGTATGACATGGGGGATCACCATTGGTTTATTCATCAAGAACTAGATTGCATTATGGTTTATGTGCATGAACACCTTGTACGTAAGCACATAGTGCTTGAATTTCTCCAAGGTGAATACCATTGCCATCAATTCTTTTTCTATTGTGGTGTAGTTCAATTATACATCCACAATGCTTTTGCTCACACAGTTGATATAGTAAGGATGTTTCTAATCATCCAACTATGTGAGCATGGCTCCCAAGGCATAATTTAATCCATCCATCATGAAGTGAAAGGGCTTGGACCAATCAGGTGCTTGTAGAATTAGAGTTTCCATAAGATTCTCTTTGAGCTATTGGAATGTACATTTGCATGCCTTGATCCAGACAAATAAAGCATCCTTTTTTTCCAGCTCCACTAATGGTTTAGTCATCTTAGAGAAATTCTCAATGAATCATTAATAGTAGCCAATGTATATAAGGAATGACCTCATATCTTTAATTATTTTTGGCTATCTAGTAATTCCTAAGATGATCCTTATTTTTTCATGGTCAACCTTGATCAATTTTTTGATATTATGTGTCCCAACATAATGTATTCTTGGATCATCAAGTGGCTTTTCTGCTAGTTGAGCCTGAGGTTTGTCTCTACACACATTTTTAGCACTTTCTGAAGATGGTCTAAGGCTTGCTCAAATGTAGCCCCATCGGTGGAGAAGTCATCCATGAAGACTTCTACCTCACTACCAATTTGTTGATGAAAGATGCTTAGGACAAGGCATTGGAATGTGTCAAGGGCATTACATAGACCAAATGACATCTTTTTGTATGCGAAAGTTCCCTAAGGACTTGTGAATGTGATTTTGGCCTGATCCTCCGGTATGATCTAAATTTGGTTATAGCCACTATAACCATCCAAAAAGTTGTAATAGCAATGCCTAGAAATGGTATCCAACACCTGGTTCACAAATGGTAATAGAAAGTGATCTTTATATGTTTCCATTTTCAATAGTTTGAAATTAATGTAGACCCTCCATTTGCCACCTTTCTTTGGCACTATCACAAGTTGGCTAACCCACTTACTATCCATAATGGAATAGATGAACCCTTCTTTGAGGATTTTTTCAATCTCCTCCTTCATGATTTGCTTTAATTTGGGATTTAACCACCACTATGGTTGCCTCTTTAGCTTCATGAAAGGATCTATGTAGATGTGATGCTAGCATATCCTAAGATCGATCCTAGTGAGTTTAGGATATGACCAAGTAAAGGCTATTAGCCATTTGTTGATCATCTCCAACAACTTCTTTTTTTGCACAGGAGCAAGGTTGACATTGATAATGATTAGCTTGCCATTTTTTAGAAAAGCATATTGCATTCTAGCCAGCAAAGTTTTGAACTCAAGGGGCTCCTATTTGAAACTTTCAAGGATCTCCAACTCTCCCCAATCTATGTCATCATGTTCATTGGAGAGTTGGTGATGGATTTACTCCATCTTGTCCATGCCTTTAGTGTAGGCACTTGTAAGGCTCTCAATTTTTTCTATGCAAATTGTTGAACTACATTCCACATTACCTGTTAGCTATTTGGTGTCTTCCTATTTTGTGGTTGCTACATATAAGCACCTTTAGATTTTTGTCACATTGGCACATTGTTTTCATGTTGTGATGGATGTACTTTTCATGGTTCATAATTTCTACATGTAGTTTCGGCCTGTGTCACTATACACAATGCATGGAATGTGCTTCCTCTATATCTTTCCAAATTATTTTCCTTAAAAATTTCCAAGGAGAGGTTTTTGATTCTTAACCATGCATCTATTGTGCTTAGCTAAGCCCTTCCCATAATGATCCAAAGTCCCCCTTGCAGTTGTATACATGAATGATTAGGAAGTTAGTATGATAGGACCACCCATAGATGGTGGTTACAATGTCCTTCACCAATCCCAAGGGAATAGTCATGGGTTGATTTACCAACTCAAGATGAATGTTGCTCTTCTTGAGTGAAGGTAGGTTCTAGGCTTTGTACATTTCATGAGAGATCAAATTCACACCAGAACGTGAATCCAGAAGAGCTTTGCAAGGTTCATTCCTAGTGATTTGCAAGTAAATTAGGGAAATTATAAGATCATATCTTTTCCTAGGAAGGTGGCTAGCCTTGATCCAATCCATGATAACATGGGTCAACATTACATTGTGGACCTTAGGATGTTTTTGGTTTGAAGGGCTCTCAAATCATGTAGTAGAGGATGAGGGAGAAGTAGGGTCATCAGCTATAGGTGTCTATGAGGGCTTAGAAGGACTATTGGTTTAGAAGAAAGGTCTTTTTTGGGGTTTAGTTTCTAAACCACTCAATTGGAAAGCTGGTTGTAAGTTAATAGCCCTTGTTACATTTCTTTATTGTAGCTAGGAAGGAATTTCATCCTACATGGATGGAGTTAGTGGTAATTTAGTTGAGTGTAGAGGTATAGGTGCAGAAGAATGAGGAGGATAGAATGGAAATGGGATTTCCCTCTTAGAGATTAAGCTTTTTAGTATTCAGGAGGGTAGTAGTGGTGTTGGAAAGATACATGATTGGAAGAGCCACACAAAGAAATCAATTTTTGAACATAGTATCCATATGGATCTTGCTACTAGTAAGGGTATTGTTGCCTTGTTTTTGGTGGCATCCCTCACAACTATGGGTGTTGTCACTATTAGTACTACTCATGAGGTTTGGGTGGAGCTCCACTTGAATAGTAGGCTTACTATTGGTGAAATTACCTATAGTTACCTTGAGAATAAGGCAATCTCCTCAGTGCTTACCTTCTTGTCAATCAAGGATTCAGTGCATACACCCCAAACTCCTATAAGTATGACATGATATGGCAACATCCCTTAAGATATTTGTATTAGAAAATGTCACACCCACCATCATCATCTATCTTATATTCTACAACCTCTTCAACAACAACAACTTTACCCTTTTCCATTTGATGGTGATGAGCATCAATAAGTCATGTTGACAAGATCCCATTGATGTGGCCTTGTCAACGGGGCCTTGTTTATGTGGTGTTGCCTCATCGATGGGGCCCCATTTACTTGGTGTTGCCCCATCGACAGGGCCACATCGCCATAGTGTTTGCTATGTTGATAGGGCCTTGTCAACACAATACTATAGCAAAAACTATAAATATGAGCCCCTAGTCATGTTTATGGGCATTAGGTTTATAGTAGTAGTTGAAATCTTGTAGTTGTTTACATTTAAAAGTTGGAATATTTTTCCCAAGTGCCCACAACAAGAGTCATTGAGTGTACAGATCTTTATTTGAGCATTGTTGTACTTGAGCACAACAATGTGTATGACAATAAGGATGAGTGTCTTGATAAACCTTGTAGCATTTTGGATAGTTTAGATATTTATTTATGCATTTAATGATTTTAGTTAATTATTTAATGTTTTTCAATAATTAAGCTAATTAAGAAAGATAAGGTAGATAGATTAAATACATAAGTACGATTGCTTTGAGCATAACACATATTCTCTTGGTAATCCTAGCAGCGTTATTGCTTGGTGCACCCAGTAGCATAGCACTTGGTAATCCAATAGTGAACATGTGGGTTTAGGACATGTACAAAAAGTGGAACTAGATGCTTATGTTAGGATTAGTTAAAGATTCATTAGTTAGTTAAATTAAATTAGTTATTAAATTACTCTATCTCTCTCTTCAAGCACCAAAACCATAAAACACAAAAGGAAAAAAATCATATGCCTCAATTACTCTTAATCATACCATTATGCTTCATAAGTGTAATTAGGAAGACAATGAATGACCTTAGGGTAAGGTTCACTTCTTAGAAGACTAGTGCACCAAAAGCTATAAAGTCCATACAATTCGATTGATTCGTATGGTTGGGTGTAGGGGTACCCTTCAACTACTCATCATTGGTGCCATTGCTAGGGACTTTTTTTGTTGAAATGTGCACTATCTAGGATTAATGAACATTAGTAATAGTGTTGGATGAACCTAAGGTCAACATCACTTTCACACGACCTATAATTACAAAAGAAAACTAATTATTTTATTTGTTACAAAATGTCTTCTTCCCACAGGCATGAAGATATCAAATCATTGATCCCACAAGAGTGCAAAGTGGTATATACTCATCTAGATGAGTATGTGCCAGACTTCACCTTCATCCTACATCAGGATGAAAAACTATGATGGCGTGATATGGAGGGCAACATTGTATTGTCTCCCAATCGATCTATGCCAGGGATGCTCTTCCAAACTCTTAAGAGGTTGGGTATTTCAGATCTTCATGAGGTATACATTGTAAATGGTTATGACACTCAAGAGTATCATCCCACTAAAACACAACGTAGGAGAGATCAACACTGGCAGAGGCATCATGAGGCTATGAAGGGGAAGCACTTCACTAACCCTTTGTTCCTGCTAAACCAAGATGACAATGTGGATCATTCCCCTAAGGATTTCCAACATGAAGATTCTTCACCCTCTATTATTACTGATGAGGGTGTGACCTTGAACCTGTGATCTACTATTTATAAACTAGGTTCAGGGAAAAGTGATAGTTAATGTAGGGATTCAAGTAAACATCGCGATGGTAAGGGATCTAAGGATGGTGGTCATAATGAGTGAAGAGGTGGTGGTGGACATTGTGGTGCTAGTGGTAGTACACCTTCCTCTTCATCCTCTTCATTTGATTTCAAACATTCCTCTTCATCTTTAGGTTCTAATAGAAGCTATTAGAAAATAATCATGATGAAGGTGATCAGTAGGACAATAATGATTGTAGAGCCTGCTAAGAACAAAGGGGTGATAGAAACCATCATTGGCATCATCGACACAATAATGATGATGAACCTTTGTTAGCAACTTGAAGCATGCTTAACATTGCAAAGGTAGTTAAAATTCTAACTAGGCATGTGAAAGATAGTTAGATTAAGTGCTTAAACATGAATAATATCCCATGATTTGAGGGGGGATACAACTTTGATCTACAGAATCATCTACAAGCTTTCCATGATGCCTGTGCATTATAGAAAATTGAGAATGACTGGCAGAAACTTAAGCTATTCTCCAAGACACTCATCAAGGAAGTTGAAAGCTAGTACCAGTCCTTGGAATCAGAAACCATTCATCGATGGAGTACCATGTTGGAGCTATTTAATGATAAATACTAGATGTACTCTAGAGTGTCTAATCTAAGAAGGAAAATCGAAGGCTAGAAATAGGGTACACATGAACCCTTAGATGTTGCCATGGGTAGATATTATTTACTCTTACACTAATGCCCTAACCATGGTTATTCTTATAGGAAATAAATTTGCCACATTAGAGATGGGCATAGAGTAGAAACTAGAAAAAATATTAAGCTTTATGCCTAAGGGAGATTGTTTGAACTAAGAACTCATCAAATTCAAAGGTTGATAGAGTGAGTAGCAAAAGAAGAAGGTGAGTTTCAAAAAAGGTAAAGTGTAGAAGAGTATAATAAATATCCTTCCATAAGGAAATGGAAGGTTCAATTTTGTGACAAGGAGGAGTTACCACTCGATGAAGTGGTGAATAGAAAAACCTTACCCATTCAAAAATCTATTTCTTATGTTTTAGTAAAGGTTGATAAATTATGGGACTCTTTGGATGAAAAATTCCAAACTGCTATGAAGATTGCTAAAGAATCCAAAGATGATTGTAATTGCAGGAGGAAAAAAGAAGCTAAACATACCTATTAGAAAGGTAAGGGAAAAGCTACTGTAGTAGAAGAAGTTGTGAAGACAGACTCCAAAGATGATACTGGTTTTGACATTTATCAATAAGTACATCTGAAGGGATGTTGCCTTGTAGTGTCACACTTACAAGAGTCTAGGTTGTATGCATTGAATCTACGAATAGCAAGAAGGTAAGCACTTAGATGATTGCCTTATCCTTAAGGAAATCTGAGGCACTTCCATCAGCACCAATAAGCTTATTATCTAAGTGGAGCTCCACCACAACCATATGAGTAATACCAACAATGGAACCAACCAGAATTATGGGGAATGCCACCACCAAGAAAATAGTACCCTTATAAGCAACCAGATCCATACGAGTACTATGTTCAACAATCCATCTCTCTAAGAAGTTCATGTCTCATTTTAGCATCACTATTACCCTCTAGAGTATCATCAAACACATTCATCATCTACTTGAGGAAAGAACTTGTATCCATGCCACCCTTCACATCTATCCACATACATCTCTTTGCCATTGACCTGGTTACCTCTTGATCCATCCATGCAAGGTGAAATCCCCCTATAGCCATAGCAATGAAATGCTACAATTGTACATTTACAACTAGCCTTCCAACTGAGTGGTTTGGATAATCATTCTATGAAATGACCCTTCTTCCAACATAACAGTTCTCTAAAACCCTTGCAACCTAATGCGGCTGGTTGCCTTGTATCTCCAACACCCTCATCCTTTACATCAAATACATTCGAGTACCCTTCAAACCAAGTGTTATCTTCTATCCACACTGTAATGTCAAATCATGCTATTTTTTATTAGATCAAGGTTGGCAATCTTCCCATGAAAAGATTTGACTTAGGAAGTTCCTCTCATTTACTTGTAGATTGCTAGACATGAGCCATGCAAGTCTCTTCTTGATTCTAGTTCCAATATTAATCTCATCTCCAATGACATGTACAACACCTAGAACCTACCACCTCTCAAGAAGAGCAATATCCATTTAGAATTGGTACATCAATTAATCACTATTCCTTTAGGATTAGTGGAAGACATTGTGACCATAGTTTGTGAGTTGTCCTATCCTATCGATTTTCTAGTAATCAAGGTTGAAAACCATAAAGGTGAATTTTCCATCATTATGGAAAGGGCTTGGTTAAGCACAATAGATGCATGTATGGGTGTAAGGGACCTCTCCTTGTAAATCTCCAAGGAAAACGAATTTGGATGATTAGAGAAGAAGCATGTTCCATGCATCGGGATTGTGGTCATGATTGCCAAAGAGGCGGTAGCATACATTGTGATGGTGCTGGTTCTCCTTCCTCTTCCCCTTCGTTGTTATCATCATCTTCTTCTTTTGGCTTTAATCACTACCACAGAAGGTGAGACCATGATGGCGGTGACCAAACTAACTAATGAGATCAAAATGATCAAAATGACCATTGAGAAAGGCAAGATCAAGGGCATAGACATTCAAGAGAGGCACATTACCATGAACAAAGGGGTAGTAGAAGGCATTGTAGGCACCATGATCAAGGCCTTAATGAGTCTTTTCTTGCTACCTGAAGTGTGCTAAATATTGCAGAGGCAGTACATATTCCAATAATGCATGTGAAGGATATTAGATCAAAAGGTTAGACATGAATAGTATTCCTTGATTTAAAGGAGGATATAACTCTGATCTGCAGAACCATCTTTAAGCTTTTCAAGATGCATGTGCCTAGAAGAACATAGAGAATGAGTGGCAGAAACTTAAGTTGTTCCCCAAGACACCACATAGTAGATGGGCTTTGATCAAAAATGAGGAGAACCCTTAGTGTCCATTCCCAAGGGTAATTGTTAGAATTAAGTGTTTGTCAGATACAAAGATTAATCAAGTAGGTAGCTAAAGAGGAGTGCAAATTCAGAAAACAAGAAAGTGCAGAAGAGTATAACCACACTCGTTCCATTTGCAAGAGGGAGATTTGATTTTGTGATAGTGAGGAAAAGTCTGTACTTGATGAGGGGGTGAATAAGAAAACCTTGACATGCCAAAAATTTCAATCTAAACTTATAGCCAAGGTTGATTAGTTATAGGACTCCATGGATAGAAAATTTCAAGCTGTCCTTAAAATTGCTGAAGAGTCCAAAGAATAAGGTAGTGATCATGAGCATAGGAGGTGCAAGGACGTTGAACATGCCTATCAAAAAGATAAGGGCAAGATTGCTTTGATAGAAGAAGTTGTGGATAGCAAATCAAATGATGATGGTGGGTGTGACATCTACCAATATGAACATCCTAAGGGATGTTGCCCCATAGTGTTACATCTATAGGAGTCTGGGGGTGTATGCTTTAAATCTATGACTAACACAAAGGTAAACATCCAAAATATTACCTTATCGTCAAGGTAATTTTAGGCAATTCTACCAACAATAACAATATTATCCAAGTGGAGCTCCATTGCAACCATATGAGTAGCATCAATAGTTGCTGTAACCACAATCTTGGGCATTAGCACCTCCAAAGTAGTAATACCCTTACCAGTAGCCTGATCCATATGGTTATTATGTTCAGCAACCCTTGTCTCTACATGACTCCTCCAGTCATGTCTCTACTTTCCAACCTCACTACCACCCTTCTAATTATCATCAAACTCATTCTCCACATGAACGAAGGGATGCCACCTCTTATCCTTATCCTCCTCCTATCCCTAGACATGTTCCTCCTCCACCCACACAGCTACCACCTATTGCACCTATGCAGGGTGGACTACTAGCTCAACCACAACAACACAATGCTATGAGGGTTGTTAACTTACAACCAGTTCATCAATTAGATGGGTCGATTACTTGATCAAAGAAAAAAACTCTCTTTCGACCTCATAGTTCACCTATGCCCTCACATACACTTGTCATTGACAACCCTACTCTTACATCTTCCTCTGTACCAAATATCTTCAAGTCCCTTTCAAATCAAAATCTATTGAGAATCCATACTGTAATGCTTACTCATACTGTATTTGATTGGATTCGTGCTGGAAACCTTCCTAGGAAATCAACCAATCTTGGAAGTTCTCTAATTTATTTGTAGATTACTAGGAATGAACCGTGCAAGGTTCTTCTTAATTTAGGTTTTGGTATCAATTTTATTTCCCATGAGATGTACATCGCATGAAAACTACCTCCACTGAAGAAGAGCAACATCAAATTAGAGTTAGCAGACTATTCTATCATTATTCCATTGTAACTGGTAGAAGAAATTGTGACCACTATCTATGGGTGGTCTTATCCTGTCGATTTCCTAGTGATGAGCGGCTAGGCACCCCTACACTCAACCATATGAATATGAGCATGTACGCATGATCTAGTTGAACTCCATAGAAAGACTAGTTGTGGTATCTAGATAGTTACACATTGATTGCAGTTCACTGTCTTCCCACCTAGACTAGTATTTTCTTTTTCATGTATGGTTTAGTCCAGAGTGAGGTGAATGATATGATTTCTAACACTAGGCTACTCCTACAAACAATGGAAAATAATCTTGATTAAACTAATAAGCAATAGGAAATAAAGTCTAAGCTAGCCTAAGTACAATGAGCATCCATCCTTAATCATCCGTATGCATCTTGGACCTCATGTACTACTTCTAGGATTACCGAGCAGACATTACTTGAGTACTCCTAAATATGCTACTTGGTTACCAAGTAGTTACACTTCAATGTTTGTGATTAAGTTGTACTCATTCCGCATTTAACAATAGGAATAGTAAATGAAAGTAAAGAAATATTAATTAAGAAAACAATAAATAATAATAACAATTAAACAATTTAAAACTAAGTGAATGTTGCAATGATGGAGTAATCTTGATCTTTATGGCCGATCATGTGCATGTCCAAGTATGTCACACTCGAATAAAGGTTCCATATAATTACAATAATCACACTGCAGACATGCACTAGGAAGAGAATTGAAATGAATTGAAAACTGGAAAAAAGACTCTACTCTAACACTTACTGACCCTCTCTCCTTTCCTGTGCATCCAAATGTGGTATTTATAGGCCTACACAGGAATCACGATATCGTGTATTCAATATTGTTATCTCGGCTGTGATATTGCATATCCAATATTGAGGATCTAATATCAGGGCTTGGAAAAACACGATTCATCATACCCCCATGACTGAATAACAACTTGTCCTTGAGTCAGAAAAAATGAGAATGAGTTTGATTGATTAGATAGTGGATATGTATGGGATTATTGACGAACTAAGAATTACTCATGTCACAGTGTGGAATTAAACAAAATTTGGACATAGACACAAAATACAAAACTTGTGGAACTCATGTGGTTCTTGGTGGTGGTGGCTCCTCCATGGGTGCCTTTCCTTTGTCCTGTGTTCCAAGCTTCTGAGATTGATACCATTGAAGAAGTGCTTGAAGTTTCTCTTTTTTTATCTAAGGATCATGAGCCGTCCATGCTAATGTTCCAATGTTTGATGAAGTTGGCACTTGCCATGGACATGACAGCTGCGGGAACACTTGATTGAGCTTGACATACCATGCTGCAAATAATTGTCATTCCTCTTCATAGGCTCTAGCCCTAATCTCTCCACCTTTTGCTCTGCTAGATTATGTAGTGACAGGATTTTCCTGATGGATGCTACCTCCTGCTTTGCATGTTCTGCATGAGGTCCTTGGCCTTTGCCTTCTCTTGGGCATTCAGTTGCACCTTGAGAAGGTCCTCCTTATTGTCCTCTTTTAGGGGTCATCTGTAATTGCACAAAGATCAATTGTTAGTAAGGTTATTTAAAGAAGTTCAATTATCTCATACCTTACTCATTTCCTTTAATAAATGTTGAATTCTTTGCTTAGTGTGATTTTAGAGTTAGAAATTTTTCAAGGAAGTTGTCCTAAAAGTTTAATGTCAAACTTGATTTGTTTAGGTGACACATAAAAGGACATGTAATGGTTTTGAGGAACATTTGATAAAATGATGACAAAGGAAAGAATAGAACTGGAAATGAAGTACTCAGAGGGTATAAAATGATGTGATGGTGTGCAACAAGTACAAATTACAAAAGTGACACAAGTGGGTCCTCCCCAAAGTAGGTTGCAANACAAGGCATACGATCACTTGGCATTTTGTGCAAGGGAGGAGTGATTCAAATTTATTTGTGGCATGTTTTTCTTGATCTTTTCTTTTCCACTTTATTTCTTATTTTCCCCTTGCTTTTCTTTTTTCTCTTCTTTTTTTTTTGTCTTTTTCTTCTTCCAACCACATTTTGCACTTTGTCTTTCCCAAAAGTGATATGGAGAAGCCACCAAACTTTAGGCATGGGTGCATGTATTTCTAGTTGAACCCCCCCAGAACAACATTGAGTTCCTTTATTGAGTGCCTTTATCACAACTCTTACTCCCATTTTTTGTTAGATCTACAAGGATCTTAGTACAACCAAGCTACATGATAGCACCTACAGATGTCACCAAAGAGAATCTATAAGTTCCATTGATGTCACACCCTTTCCATTCCCTCTTAGGTCATGACTCTTCGCCTTGGGCATAATAAGTAGAAGGTTACTTAAAGTTTTAATGATAATAGGAATATCATTGTACCCAGAGTAGAACCTCTTCTTAATAGAATGGGTGGGTGGATGTTGTGGGCTCACTGTCCAAATAATTAGTCACTTGTGACTCAATAGCATAGAACAACACCTCAACCGATAGGTCACATGAGTATTTTATTTATAGATGAGATTACCCACAAAAAGATAAAACAACAAATTGAAAGATGAAAAATTAGAAAACAAAAAATTATAAAACCAAAGAAAAAGAAAAACATTTACTAATTTTGCTTGTTAGAATGAAGGATATCCCCCATGACTAAACCTTTGATCATGGCGAGAATTAATAATAAATGGAAAGTTTGGATTCATGCATGTTGGAAATATTGGGGTTTGGTTATATCCAAACCATTGGGTGCCTTTTGGAGTGGTGGTAAGAATGTTCTCAATTTGGGGTTCACACACTTGATTAAAGTAGGCATAGTGGGGCAGATTATAAGATGTGGTCATGTGATAAGAAGCTGACCCACCATGTGACCCATGACCATAAGACAATATGCAAGGATCGTTATGTCTCTCCATGTTATTATATTCATTGGGCCGCATGGTTGTTGGAGTGTTGATTGGTGGCCTTGATAAGGTAACAGGAGGCATTGAGTTCTAGATAGAAGATGCATCACAATGTTGGACTTGTGTTGAGTTGGTGGATGCAGTGGTTTCAGAACCATGTTGTCTCTTTCTATGGTCATGCCTAAAGAAAGGATGCTTCCAACATTATGGAGGACTTCCACTGCTATTGATAGTAGCAGCACAAGTAACGTTCATGGGTTGGTGCTATGGTGCAAAGCATTCTGGCACAATTGGTGGCGATATAGAAGGAGGTGAATGATGAGAATATGGAGAGCGAGGAGAAGTGCAAGGAACATGAGGTGGTGATCTTGTTGGAGAGGACATGGGTTGATAGTACTTAGAAGAATAATAACAATGTGGTGAAATAGAGGGTGTTGACATAGTTGGGGAAAAAGGATGCTGAACATAATAAGCGCTTGGGTTAGGATGGTATGAAGGGTGTGACCAGTTTGAAAGTAGCCTCCCCCATGATTGGGGTTTTGCCCACTATGGTTGAACCTGATATTTCTGTACGAAATCTAGATGTAACATTCCTTCTCAATGCTCATGTAAATGTGACAAGATTGGATATTGGCCCTTAGGGCAATCATACAGGAAAATGTCACATTGATATGGGTGATTTGTAGTTGAGCTCTTATCCCTATTTTCTTCAACCCTTCTTTCCGATTGTCAAGTGGTGTTTAGTCCTGTTTCTAAGTTTGGCATGGTTCCACCTCTAATAATGTTGGCATATTCTCTACATTTTTCATGTACCCATTCCGTTATCTTATTAATATTTGCCTAAATTTCATCTAGTGATTGTAGTATTGACAAAGATGATGTCACCTCATTGGGGTGAGCTAATTCCTCCTCTTCATGATCATGGACCTTTACTATTTTGAGATTTTGGTCCTATTGAGATCTTTCAACATTCTCCCATTTAGCTATTTCTCCTTCTTCTTTTGCTACCCGCTTAATAAGCTCTTGGAATTGATGGGTTTGTAGTTCATATAGTTGACCTGGGGCATACATCCCCAGGGTTTCCCTTGTTTTATTATGGAGCCCATCCATGATGTGATACATTATGATTTCCTCAGAGAACCCATGGCCTGGGCATTTGTTTAATAAAGAGTAATACTTGTTAAGGCCATGTCCAAGGGTTCATGTCATACTTGTTTCCACTCTTGGATTTGTTTCCTCAAGGCTGACACTCTTGCATAGGTTTATTATCTTTTAGTGAAGAGCTCTACCATTGTCAACCAATGTCGAATTGATTTTGGTTTTAAGGGCCTGTACCATACTTTTGCTTGACCAATGAGTGTTGTAGGAAAGAGCTTAAGTTTTTGCCACCCATTATCAATATTGTTCCATACACAGGCATCATGGAAGGCTTGTAAATGATGTTGTGGATGTAAATCATATCCTCCTGAAAACTTGGGAAAGTTGTTTAAATCAAGCTTGGGTAGATGACTTTTCTTGCGATGCCTATGGGATATTTGAACAACCTCTTGTATATGCATTAGGCTCTTAGTAACTAGCAAGGGTTCATCATCACTAGGTAGGTTATGAGTTTGTGAGTTGGGACGATGTTGTCTTCGTTTATGTACACAGGAGACCCCTACATAAGATTGATCACTCCAAACTTCGTCTTCATCATAAATTTCGTTGGTTCTTGAATGAATTGCCTCATTGGTTCTTGCGTTACCATAGTCTTGTGAGAGAGACATTGTTGTGAATTGTGTGTGACTTAATTGAAAGTAATTTCTTTTCTAAAAGATATATCGTTAATACTTTGTTACAACAATATTGTATGATATAACTAATCTAAATAACTAGCACCATCCTCGAAAATGGTGCCAATGATGAGTGGCTAGGTACCCCTACACTCAACCATATGAATATGAATGTGTATGCACAATCTGGTTGAACTCCATAGATGGACTAGTTGTGGTATATAGATAGTTACACATTGATTGTAGTTCATTGTCTTCCCACATGGATTAGTTTTTGCTTTGTCACATATTATTTAGTCTAGAGTGAGGTGAATGATATAATTTCTAACACTAGGCTACTCCTAGAGACAATGAAAAATAATCTTAATTAAACTAATAAGCAATAGGAAATAAAGTCTAAGCTAGCCTAAGTGTGATGAGCTTTTGTCCTTAATCATCTGTATGCTTCTTGGACCTCATGTACTACTTTTGGGATTACCAAGCACACATTACTTGAGCACTCCTAAATACGCTACTAGGTTACAAAGTAGTTACACTTCAATGTTCATGATTAAGTTGTACTCATTCCACATTTAACAACAGGAATAGTAAATGATGATAAAGAAATATTAACTAAGAAAACAATAAATAACAATAATAATTAAACAATTAAAAACTAAGTGAATGCTGCAATGATGGAGTAATCTTGATCTTTATTGTCGATCATGTGCATGTCCAAGTATGTCACACTCAAATAAAGGCTCCATACAATTATAATTATCACATTGCAGGCATGCACTAGCAATAAAGATCAATATTACTCCTAGGGATGAGTTGTGTTACATTCGTTTAGGGCTTTGACCAGCCCACAAAGGCTTCCCATGGGACAAGTTGTGTTACGTCCATCATGAGTTCAGTGGTTGATGTGAAGAGAATGCCATGTGCATCACAATGTGTATGCCAAGGGGATGTGAAATCATGAGTATGTGGGGGATGAGAGGATATTGGGATGAAGGAGTGGATGTGCATAAGTTGTAATAGGGATGAGGGAAATGTGCACTCTTGAGTAGCTTAACTAGTCCAATCATGCATATCAGAGCAATGTGGTGACTTGCTGCTGCAATGAGATGCATCTCTGCACGACCACCTCCGAGACTTCATCCTGCAAACACAATTCCAAGTAGACAAGAAAACCACATAACATGAAATGCTAATGTAAATGCCAGATGTGAAGATTCTGCATGTGCTAGATGCAAAGATGCTGTAAATGTGCCAAATGCTGTGTCAGTTGCAAGTGCTCAGGAAGCTAATGAAAGTACCAGCGTGATGATGTTGCAAGTCCTCTGAAGGTTGCACTGATGGCAAGTGCTTTAAAAGATCAGGAGAATGGTGGGAGGTAATGATGATGTGAGTGCCACCAAGGCCGCATTAATGGAAAGTGCTCCAAAAGATCTACAACATGCTAGTTTAAATTCCTAGCAGATTGTGAACACAGTTTAAGATCCTAGTAGACCATGATGTTCTAGTTTATAGTCCTCGTAGACTACTAGATGCTAGTTTAATGTCATAGCGGATAGTGAATATTGTGCCAATTTAATGTCATGACCCAAGGAAGAGCTGTTGTGCTAGTTTAATGTCATGACCCAAGGACGTGGTATGCCAGTTTATAGTTATAGTGGACTGTTTGTGCTAGTTTATAATCATAGCAGACTATCTGTGCTAGTCTATAGTCATAGCGGACTAGTGCTTACCTTACTTGTGTAAGGTGCGATGCTACATGCGTAGTCATGCTGTGTGCTTGCAAGATCCTGCAAAAATCAACTAGAAAGAAAACAACATCAAGCAACACCTATTGTAAACAGAGTTAAAATGTACGAATGAAAGAAAAGAAATGCGAAAAGTGATAATTTTAGGCCGTTCTGGGTCATAGGCTAGTTTAAGGCCTTTTTGGGCCATATGTTTTTGTTGTTTTTCGAATGCAATGCATAAGCTAAGTAGATGGTGTGTAAACAAAGTAGAAATATGTAAACAAAGAGAAGTAGTGTGTAAACTAGGCAAGCAGGTGAAATGT
This sequence comes from Gnetum montanum, assembly GCA_015680685.1. Taxonomy (NCBI): domain Eukaryota; kingdom Viridiplantae; phylum Streptophyta; class Gnetopsida; order Gnetales; family Gnetaceae; genus Gnetum; species Gnetum montanum. The sequence goes on from MNCI01004683.1 coordinate 98,582, forward strand.
AAATGGGTGAACAAATGTAACCCAAGAAAAAACCAAAAATGCATGGCCAATGGAGGCAAGGGGTGAGTTGGTGCTTAATGTGTTTTTGGCCAAGGAAAAGTCTTGATCACATAGTTGCTTCCTAATTAGGTGTGGATTAGGGGGTGTGCAAGGCTTAGGATCCTCTAGGAGGCTGTTGTCTTCAATCACTTATTTGGGTGTGTTAGCCTTAGGCGCTGCATTGGTTGTTGTAGATGTACCACCAAGAAACCCTTCTTTTGAAACTTGTGCCATGTCCATGTCATGGATAGTCAAAGATGAAGAATTATCACCATGGATGATAACTTGACCACCTTTGTATGGAAGGTGGATTTCTTGGTGGATGGAAGAGGAGATGGCCCTTAGTTGGGCTAGCCAAGGCTTGCCTAGAATCATGTTGAAACCTGACATCTCCTCTATGATAGTGAAATCTGCACTAGTGGGGAATTGCTCTCCTGCCACGAAGGCTAAGTTGATTGTACCCCTGATTGTGACACGTGATCCATTGAAGGATTTTAGACACGTGGTTTTGGTTGGCCTAATTTCATTTACCAGACCTAGTTTGTCGATAACGGAGTACAAGACTACGTTTGTTGCTGCACCATCATCGACATATGCTCTGTGGATGGTACACTACCCAACACAAATGCTAATGGATAGTGGAGCTGTAGTGACCTCCTCTCATTCAAGGTTGACTTTGACTATATCATCGTGAAAGGCTAGGATTGTTGAACCTAATTCTTGTGGTGTAGGGGGCAACATCATTCCATAGATGGATGCCTCATCTGCAGGGATGTCCTTCATAATAGGAATGGAGGCCAACATTTGGGCTGGCACTTGGCAATGAGTAGATGAGGTCATGACTAGGTCATACAAGATCAATGTTGTATTCTTTTTCTTGAGCGTTTGTTTCACCTCAGTTAGTGCAGCTATGATGTCTTTGTCATTGGTTGTTGTGTTGGCCTTGATTTCCTCCATGTGGCTTGAAAGATAGATATCTCAGGGAGGGGGCTTAGGCTTGGTTTGCTTGTCTTGCTTGGGGGTAGGGGTCCCAGTGTTTGGTTGTTGCTTGTTGGTTATAATATTTGCTTTATCCATGGGGGTTGCAAGGCACTCATTTGTCCTCTTGAGTTGCCATTTAGTAGGCCTACCTAGGTCACTAATGGGGTCAGCCCTTGAAGGAGGAGAGATTGAGACATTGCCCACTATTGGGCTTCAGGTAGGTGAGGGGCCATCACGTTGTGGCACCCTTATGACAAATGGTGATTTAGGAGTTGTTGTGTGACCAACTAGTTGTGGCACCTTGATGATGAAAGGTTGCTTAGTAGTTGTTGCTGCATCATGCCAGTTTAACTTCTTAGCGGATGGTTGGTTTGAAACCTTGACCACAAAGGGTGTTGTGGGTGCCTGAGGTGGCACTTTGATAACAAAGGGAGACCTCTTGCTTGTGGAGGCTGAGGGGACCCTTGCCTTGTTAAGAGGCACATGGATCACAAAAGGTTGTTGCATAGGTTTGGGCTTGCCACCTATGCTAATGAAGTTTATGACATAGGAAGTGTAGTCTGCATTGGATTGGCTCACTATGTCTAGCACCAATTGGCCCCATTCTATCATTCTTTGTAGGTTGTCCTGCAAAGCATGACAGTTGTCCGTACTATGACCAGACAACTGGAGGTAATGATAGTATTGGTCCAGCTTGAAGTGTTGTGGGACTGGGGGCTCATTTAGTATTGCTGAGGCAGGGTTCCTCAGTAGTTTGCAGTACCTATCATGTTTTTGGTGAGCAATCTCTGATACATGTTTGTATTGGATTTGCCCAACTTTCAGGAGTTTCTTCAATAGTTTAGAGGGTTCCATCGGTAGTGGTGTATACCTTGAATGATCCTTGTGCTCAAAGTTGGACCTTAGGGTAGCCCCTATCGATGTAGGTGAGTTGGTGCCAGAGTTGGTAGTTTTGTCAGTTGGGGCCTTGGGCTGCTTAGTTGTCAGGTCTCGGCTAGTTGCTTTTGTGCTTGTGGCCATTGTTGCCACTGTTGTGTTTTTCTTGTGAGCATGTTGGTTTCTGTAGGCCATGTAGGCTGGGTCATTGCTAGCTTGCACTACTTCCTCTATGCCTTTTGTTTGGGAAAAGGCTTGGCTAAGAGACTTCAAGGCTAGATAACATAGTTTAGACTTGATGAAGTCATTCACTGCACCTTTGAAGATGGCCAGTAGATGTGTCTCTATTAGGGGTTCATGAATTTCACTCAATGCAACATTCCAACGTTGGAGGAATTTTGGCATGGGTTCTTGAGGCCCCTGCTTAACCTACATGAGCTGGTTGAGGGTTGCTTTAGGCTTTAGGTTGTACCTAAAGTGTATCACAAACTAGCTTATGAAATTCTCCAAAGTGGAGATTGAGGCCTTGGGTAGCATGCGATACCAGTCTAAGGCCTTACTAGTGAGTGACATGGGGAACATGTGCATGATGGTGTGTGGCCAAGATTGAAGGAGTAGGCACTCAGATCAAAATGTGACCAAGTGTGCATTGGGATCCCCTTCACCATTGTGCTTGGTGAATTGTGGTAGCTAGACCCTAGTTGGGAGAGTTAGAGGTGGTATCGTAGGACTTATGGGATCATCTTGATAGAAGTCCACCACCTTGATGGTGTCAGAGGAGGTATCCTTAAGTCAGTTGATCTCCTTTGTCAAGCTTTCGATTAGCTAGAATGCCTAATTCAAGCTTGAGGATGTGCTAGCTGATTGCATTGGTTAGGCTTGTGTTGGTTGCATAGCATAGGGTCAAATTGTTGGTTGTGGAGTTTGCCAGTGTAATGTCATAGCGGATGGTTGTTGCCAGTTTAATGTCGTAGTGGACAGTTGTTGCTAGTTTAACATCGTAGTGGATGGTTGTTGCCAATTTAATGTCGTAGTGGACGGTTGTTGCTAGTTTAACGTCGTAGCAGACGATTGTTGCCAGTTTAATGTCATAGCAGACAATTGTAGTTGATGTGTTGGCTGAGGAATGGGTGTGATGATCGAGGTGGGCCACACACAAGTGGGTTGGACGGACACCACAGATGTCAATGAGATAGGTGGGATGTAGGATGCCTAAGTTTTTTGGGGTTGGGAGGTGGCCCCTGCATGAGCATAGTGTTGGGAAAATGCATTAGTTGCTTGCGACGAAGGTTGAATTGGCATGGTCACCATCTTGGAGAGGATGGGTGGACCGAACTGAGAAGGGACTGTACTAGGGAGTGGTCTTTGGAAGATAGTGTAGAGGGGGCTCTTATGCTCAGAGTGGGCCTCAAGCTCATCTTCTTCCTTCTGTGAGGCTTCCTCATAGGTTGTCCTTGCATCATGCTTGTTTGCATGGATGAGTTGGGATAACAATTGGTGGTAGGACTCCGTGAGTGGAATTATGTCAAACAAGAAGGGGTAGTACTCCCGTTCATTCTGGTGGACTTGTTTGTAGTCATGTTTTGCCTCCAAATCAAGATAATCCACTAGTAATCCTGCTTGGATTTTGGCACAAACAAAATTTTATTGTTCGTGGCTTAGTGTGGCATGCTTTGATTGGATCCTAGTGTCAAATGTGTTAGACACCAACGTGGAAGGTTGATCTAGATTCATGTTCACAGATTGGGTTGTGAGAGTTGATGTTTGCAGAAAATGGCTATCTCTGAAAACTGCAAAAAAGTAACTAAGTCTGCCAGTAGCAGGAAAATAGCTAAGCATAAAAATATAGAAAAATGGCTAAGTGTAAAGATGCAGAAAAAATACTAAGTATAAAAATGCAGAAAAAATGCTAAGTATGAAAACTGTGAAAAATGGCCAACTTTGGTGCTACACTTGCTACGCTGGAGCTTGGTACGCTTGCTACACTGGAGCTTGCTATGCTCGCTATGCTAGAGTTTGCTACGCTATAGCTTATCACGCTCACTACGCTGGAGCTTGCTATGCTATAGCTTGTCATGCTCACTATGCTAGAGCTTGCTATGCTATAGCTTGTCAAGCTCGCTATGTTAGAGCTTGCTACGCTCTAAGAACTTGTTACACTCTCTAGAACATCCAGAGTTTTGACTAAGTGCTAATCAAAAATGTAGATAAAAATGGTTTAGGTCCTCCTTCTAGCACCAAAAAATATGATGTCAGAAAATGTTGGTAGTTGGAACACCGAGAGGTCATCAAGTGTACAGCCTAACCCCAAATTCGTGCAAGGGCTGTGTTGGAGAAAATGGAAACGGGGTGCCCAGAATGGTCTAGTTGATCAAATAGGGACTTATGTGGTGTTAAAACAACTGTGTTTGAAATGGGCTTGATACTACGTTACGCGTGGGCATCAGGTCCGTCGAAGCTAGAGCGTAGTAGGGTGTCCCGGCCTAAGAACGGTGATGTAAACATGCAAATATGTATGAAAAAAGTAAGAAAATACAAGTGTTACACTAGATACTGAAGAAAAATGCTTGAGAAATGTAATAGAATTTGACAACAGAAGTGCATTGCCCTAAAAGAGGGAGCGTAGCTAATTCACAAAGGTATACACAATGTACAATAGGTGTAGTGGGAGCGTAGTCACAGCCTCAGTGGTGTCAAGCTATGAAGTCTGGTGCTCACTGTGTTGAATTGTGCCTATCGGGTTGGAAGCCACAGTGTACCATGTGATGTTCTACAGGGCTGTAGTGTATCGTGCGGTGTAGCTGTGCCTCTCTGTCGGTGTGGTGTGGTCTGGGTCTCATTTGTCCATGGAGCTAAGTGCCAAGATGCCAATGTGCCAAATGCCAAAATAGAAGTGCCAACTGCCTTTTGGTCAAGAATAGAAGCCTCCTCCTTCTCCTCTTCCCCCCCTTTTCCCCCTCTTTGAAACATTAAGATGCAGGGGTACTTATAGGGCTAGGGTTAGCCCAAAATGCGGATCAGGTGCCACATGGTAGTGCAGTGGATGGGACCTTAGGACGCTGGCTATTGGGCTTGTCCCATGTTACATGCAGGACACAGGATGTTGTTTGCTATGCTCATCCTGTGTCATGCGTAGGACATAGGACACTATCTCCTATGCTTGTCCCGTGTTACCCGTAGGACATAGGACACTGTCTGCTACGTTTGTCCTATGTTACACGTGGGACACGGGACGTTGTTTGCTATGCTCGTCCCGTGTTACGTGCAGGACATAGGACATTGTATGTTATGCTTATCCCATGTTACGTGCGGGACACAGGACGTTGTCTGCACAGTTGGATAGGTGTGCTATGTTGCATAACTTAACAACTGTGCTACGTTGTGCTATGCTACATAGCTTGACAGGTGCTACACTGTGCTACGCTATGTAGCATAACATGGTGCTATGCTGTGCTACATTGCATAGTGTGATAGGGTGCTATGCTGTGCTACGCTACATAGCGTGATATGGTGGTATGTTGTGCTACACGGCACAGCGTGACATGTGAATCTGCAGGAAGTGCCATCATTCTAACACTTAGAAATTTTTTTTGCAAATCTGGTAGTTGGAGTTGACTACACTCAACACTTAGCCAAATTTGCAGTCGAGATGCCGAGATCTGAAATTTTATGGTATTTCACCTGGTTCTAAGCATTTTTCAACAGCAAATCAGTAGTGGTGTGGAGGCCTTCATGGATGACTTCTTCACTTATAGAGCTATATTTGAACAAGCCTTGGACCTCCTTGAGTAAGTGCTTAAATGATGTGTTGAAACCAACTTGCGACTCAATTGGCAAAAAATTCACTTAATGGTCCAAGAGGGCATTGTATTGAGGCACAAAATATCACAAGCAAGAATTGATGTAGACACTGAGAAAATAAGGGTCATCCAAGAAATAACTTGCCAACTAGAAACTATCAAAGATGTTCAATAATTCCTTGACATACTAGCTACTACCAGCAATTCATAGAGAATTTCTTTAAGATCAAAAAATTGTTGGTGGAGCTAAGAAAGAAAGATGCTCCCTTTGTTTAGACCATGGAATGTGAAAAAGCATTCCAATAGCTGAAAGAGAAACTTGTAGAATCTCTAATTTTACAAGCACCTGATTAGTCCAAGCCATTTCATATTATGACATATGCATCAAATTATGCCTTGGGAGGTATGATGATGTAGTTAGATGACAAGAAACATCCATACTACATCCGCTACGCTAGCCGAAGCATTGTGGGTGCACAATTGAACTACACCACCATAGAAAAAGAGTTGATGGTAGTGGTGTTTGCTCTAGAGAAGTTCAAGCATTATGTGCTTGAATACAAGGTGTTTGTGCACACGGATCACAGTGTCATTCGCTTCCTGATGAACAAGCCAACGGTGAGCCCTTGTGTCATACGGTGGCTGGTGATCTTGCAAGAATTCGATCTTATGATGGTAGATTGAAAAGGCATTGAGAACGTGATTACTAATCACTTGTCCCAGTTGCGATGGGACAACAAAGAGGAAGAAGATATGTTATCTGATATGTTTCTTAATGAACTCCTCTTTGTTGGGGCTATAACTGAACAATTGCCTAATGAACCAAAATGGTATTGTGGTATTTTCACCTATCTTCTCACTCAAGAGATCCCACAAAGATTGGACCACTAGAAGAAACAGTAGTTTGTTCACAAGGTAAAATACTTCATGGAGATCAATGGACACCTCTACAAGGTATGTGTCAATGGCTTGGTTCATCAGTGTGTCCCTGATGCTAATCAACTACATGTTCTTCAAGACACTCATGAAGGTCCTTGTGGAGGACACTATGCTGGGAGATGCACGACCATTAAAATCCTGATGATAGGGTACTACTGGCCAACAATCTTCAGGGATGCTCACCATTATGTCTACTCTTATGAACAATGCCAATGAGATGGTGGAATGATTGCTCGAATGAAGGAACCTTGACAAGCTAGGAAAAATTTAGTGTTAGATACCTTTAAAATTTTATCTTTCCTTCATTGTAGAGAAGTCACCTCATCTGTGATTGACTCGTGAGTCGTATCTGTGGAGAAATGGTTTAAAAAGTCAAAGAATCATTAAGATAATAAATAATTAGAATTGAATCCAGTTAAATTCCACACTTATGTTTGTCACTCATAAGTATAATCATAAATTTTCACCCTAACTTCTAACATTAAGTTCAAGAATAAAAATTAATAATTAAATCAAATCGAAATTACAAATAATAATTGAAGATCACAAGGGAGACTTTGCCTAGATTGCAATTCTACCTCGCTGTCTCCACAATTTGATGATGGATTACAAGAATTGCCACAAGGCTTAACAAGGCTAAACAGATCTTCAACAATAATCATCACAAGAACAATTAATTCCAATTTGAGGTGGAATTTATTGGTATCAACTCCTTTTTTCCGGTTCACTCAAAAATAAATTTTCTCAACGTGTATGCACCCTATCCCAAATTCAATGTGGAGTGCATTTTTATACCCTTTGATGGTTTAAAAATAAACATAATAATAACGAATGATAAACATCCATCCATCTAAATTTATGGAAATACCAAGGTTGTATCGTTGATATTTAATTATCATAAAAATTCAGTGGTAAATAGGAATGAAATCGTTAGCAAGTTCAGGGAACTGTGGTTGTGCGTTTGCCCTAATCTTGTCATGTCCTGCAGCTACCACTGTTCATGGAATAGTAAAACCCTTGCTGCATGCATCCTGTAGGTAGCATTGTTCATAGAATAGTAAAACCCTCACCACATCCTTCATGCCGCACACTCTATTCCTTGCCTGTGTTGCTTTGGAAATGCCTTGGCGTCGTTGCTACACGCTAATCTGGCCGTGTTGTATGCTTGTTGTCGCTGCCCAGGTTGCTGCCATTGCCGTGTGCGCTTTGCTGTTTTTGCTCTGTTGTAGCCGCGTTTGCCATTGTCGTCATTGCTGCGTGCGTCGTGATCTACCTTGGCTACACCACTCTGGCGACTGCGACACCGATGTTGCCTGCCATCGCTACTGCTGTTCCCTGCATGTTGTGCTTGTCCCAATTCGCCTACCCTAGCTGTCGTGTCTGACACAACAGTGCTGCCATTTCTCTCGCCACAGTCGTGTCATCGTTGTTGTTGCCTTTGCGCGCCACTGTCGCGTCTATTGCTACTACAACAGTCAAACCCTTGCTGTGTTGCAATGGCTCTAACCCATCGCTCTTTTGCACCGCCTCTACTGCACACCATTGTAATCCACCTTCACAACTGCTACCAGTGTTGTTGCCACTTGTCATGTGCACTGTTGCTATCGCTGTGCACAATAGGGAAGCCCTCATTCACCAGCAACATCAAACCTTGGCCATCACTACCTGCAAAAACCCTCAATGCTGCCAATGCTGCTGCGAGCGCAGCCAGCACCACCATGAGCACAGCCAGTGCCCCGACACAAGGATGGGCTTGTTGCCCAATCATACTTCTTATTTATTTAATAATTAATAATATAAATTATATTTATATTTAATGTTTATGTATTATATTATAATGTTTATATAATACATATAATTATAATCATATTAGTATAATATATAATGCTTTTATATTATTTACATCTATAATTATGTATAATGGTTACATAATATATATAAAATTATATATAAATATATTTATAGTCACATTAATATATAATAATATATCATATTAATTAAAATAAACTAATAACTAATATTAATACTCACCACTAAACTAAAATATAATAACTATTAATTTAACACTAATTAATAATATAAAATCAATTAAAATGCATGCCTTTAACAAAATACTTTATTAAAAATTAAACTAATTTTTGGGATTCAACACAGCCTCCAACTAGCCTATGGCTAGTGCTTAGCCATAAAGGTGAAAATAAATAAATAAATAAATAAAACATTAATAGATGCATAAAATTATACTATTGTTATTCTAAGATATTCTTTTAGTTATTCAAAATTTAATACATTAAAAACATGTAGACATAAAACAAAAATTAGACTTGTCCATTGACCAAATGTTTATTTACTAATTATTTATTAAGTATGTTTATATGCTTATTCCTCTTTTGATGATAAATTCTTATTCTTGGATATGAATCCACATATAACTTGGTTAGGAAGGCCCTACCTAGGATTATTTAGGCTTAACGTCACCTCACAAGGTCTACTTCATTAGGTGTAAGAATGTCTTATAACCTCAAGATTTAAACCTTTCCTATGATTTAAGGATCTAAAATGCATTACTTACATCTAGCTCATTTTCGAACTTGTGCTTGGTTCAGCTTCCAATTTGGTTATACCCTACTATCATGTCCTTTATTCCATGATTATCCTCTCCCCTAATTAAGCTAAGGTATGTAACATACTTAGGTTAATTAGTAAAGATAAATGATTAAAAGGAAACATGATCAAAGGATATATCAAAAGCAAGAATTGTTCTAGGTTTTATATATTCATACTAAGAGGAAACCAAAGGCAATGGGTGATCAAGTGTTAGTATCCATTATTGGCTACCATAGTAGGGATCTCAACCACTGATGCCTATGGAAGACGTGACGGGAAACACAAAGAAAACCCATGCACAAAAGCACCACTAGTTAAAATAGATGACTATGTAAAATAAAAATGGGATGATAACTTAACAAAAATGAAAAATAGGAATATCAAAAGTTAAAAATGAGGTAAAAATAAAAGAAAACAATAATATGAGAAGTATAAAACAAAAGCAAAGAAAAAAAATAGTCTAAAAAATACAAAGTAACATAAGCAAAATAACTAAATAAGAAAGTAAAAGAAATGATTAAAAGTGAAAATGTCCATTAAGATGTCAACTGTGGATGAGTGACTCATTCGCTACTAGTGTTATACCCTAGTGCTAAGGTAGTGGCATCAAGAGTAGATTAGTAATTAGTGCCTAACCCTTAAACACTCTACTTATAGAAGGGGGTTCTTATGGGATGCTTAAAATTGTGAGCTTGGAGCATCACCCCAACTATAAGGTTCTTGTGGGAGTGAGGCTTAGCTCATAATTGAAGGTTCTTATGGGGTCTTTTTTTTTTCTTTTTTCTTCCATTTTTTACATTTTATCTTATTTTTTTGCTCTTGTTTTTTTTTCATCATTTTTTTTCTACAAGAAATTCAATATCTAACTGGCTTTAATCATGAGGTTCTTATGGGAGCTAGTTTCATTTTGTAAGGATTGGTCACATGGCTTAATATAGATAAATGTCTTTTACTACCAAAGAAACTAGGTCCAATATAACACACCATTTCCACCTTAGTGACGCATCTAAGTAAGTATTTAATAGAAACCAAACACCAATAAGCATTACCTTAAACTAAGCTATGTAGCCACCTTGACTTATGAACAATGTATTTAAAGAATATTATTTTAAAACAATGAAATTTATTATGTTTAAGACACTTATTAGTTTAAGGCTCACCCTTAGTTGGATTTTGGGTTTTAACCTACCTATTTCAAGGTAGGAGGAGTTGTCCTTCTCCTTTGCATTCTAGACATGATGTTACTAAATTCTTTATAGTCCCAACTCACAATAGAATGTTTTATTGTCTTATACATTTTTCAAGGTAAAAGTTGTAGACTGAAAATAGTTCTTTTATTAATTTATTTGATGATGAAAGTGTTTGGTTTAGGAGTATATTTAAGAGCTAGGACTTCCAAGTAATGGTTTTCATGTAATTCATCTCTAGTGGGATAAGTTGGATCACTTAACTCTATTAATTCATCTTCTCTGGGTTCCTTAATGTGGTGTTAATGATATAACTTAAGTCTTTGACCATTGACTAGGAATGTTGTTGAGGAATCATTAATAGGTGATATGAGGACACTTCCATTATCATGGGGTTGAATAATTAAATAAGGGCCTTCCCACCTAGTTGTTAATTTCCTTGAAAATTAATGTAGTCTCATATTGTAAAGTAAAACTTTATCACCTATGGAAAATTATTTTTAAAAAATACTCTTATTGTGTAATGTTTTCATTTGTCTTTTTACAATTCTTTGCTTGTTTAGAGGATGTAGCCTCATTTTGTCAAGTTTGTGAAGTTGATTAATTCTAGAGGTTTGGTTCATGTCTTCATCAAAATTAAGCTGTTGGGCTAATCATAAAGATTGATATTTCAGTTTGACTAGTAATAGACATAACTTATCATAAACCAATTAATAAAGTGAATATCCTAAACTTGGTTTATAAGTAATTCTATAAGCCCAAAGTGCATCTTGTAGTTTTTTAGACCAATCCTTCCCTTTAGTACATACAATTTTTGTTAATATATTTAAGATAATTCTATTAGCATTCTCTACTTGGCCATTTGTTTGTGGATGATAGGCAGTAGCTATCTCATGTTGGATACCACAAGACTTAAGCAATTTTTCCATGATTTTATTGACAAAGTGGGTTCCCTAATCACTAATGATTGCCTATGGAGTTCCAAAGCATGTTAAAATATTTTCCCTAAGGAACACTATAACTACCTTCACATCATTTGTTGGGGTGGCTTTTGCTTCTACCCATTTGATAATATAGTCGATACAAACCAACATGTATTGACATCCATTAGATGGTGGAAATGGTCCTAAAAAGTCTATACCCCACACATCAAATGGTTCAATTATTAAAATGGGTTTTAAGGGTATTTCATGTCTTTTTGTTATGGCTCTCATTTGTTGACATTTATCACACTCTTGCACATACTTATGTGCATCTTTAAAAATAGAGGGCCAATAAAATCCACTTTGAAGGATTTTAATAGCAGCATGTTTGTTATCAAAGTGGCCTCCCCCTACATCATCATGGCGCATTTGTAGAATTTCTTGTTGTTCATTTTTAGCCACAAATTTTCTTGTTATGTTATCTTTACATATTCTATAGAGGTACAGACTACTCCAAATGTATTTAGATATGCTATGTAAGAAAGATTTTTTTTCTTCCTTAGTCTAATTGGTAGGAGTTTTCATAGTAGCAAGATAGTTGGCTATATCAGCAAACCAAGGATTCTTCTTTGGAGAAAAAAGTTATTCTTCAAGAAATTCATCATAAAAAATTCCTTGTGTTCAATTCTCATCAGGAGTTTCTAACCTGGAAAGATTATCTGCTACTACATTTTTCCTACCTTTTTTATCTAGAATAGCTAGGTCAAATTTTGAAGTAATAAGCACCATCTCATTGTTCTTGCATTTTCTCTTTTTTTGGTAGCTAAGAATTTAATGGCTGAATGATCNGTTCTTTCATTTTCTCTTTTTTTGGTAGCTAAGAATTTAATGGCTGAATGATCAATATATACTCTAGTTTTATATCCAATTAAATAATGTCTAAATTTATCTAAAGCATATACAATGGCTAATAGTTCTTTTTCTGTAGTTATATAATTTACTTGGGCTTGGTCTAGACTTTTGGACACGTAATAGATCACTCTTGGTTTATTATCAATGTATTGTCCCAAAACTACCCCTACTGTTGTGTCACTAGCATCATACATTAAATCGAATGGATAATCCCACTTAGGTGCATTTAATATAGGGGTTGTGTTTACTCATTTTTTTAGTTCCAAAAAATATTTGTGATAATCATTGGTCCAAACAAATGAAACATCCTTTTCTAAGAGCATATATAATGGTTTAGCAATTTTTGAGAAATCTTCTATAATATTTAGCATGTCCTAGAAAGTATTGAAGAGCCTTTAAATTGGTTGGAGTTGGAAGTATAGATATGACTCTTATTTTATCATCATCCATTCTTATCCCTTCTTTAGAAATAACATGTCCTAATACTACACCACTTGTAACCATTAAGTAACTCTTTTCCCAACTTAATTTTAAGTTTTTATTTATACATCTATCTAAGACATGTTCAAGATGTTGTAAGGTTTCATC
>MNCI01004685.1:3019-62165 GCA_015680685.1 Gnetum montanum
GTTTCGTATGGTTGAATGTAGGGGTACCTCGCCACTCATCAGTTATTTTCAAGTTTAAAGTACCTAGCTAATCGAATCATTTGTGGCTTTCTTGTCTTTTCGGAGTTGTGTTTGCAGGATGACACACCTGAGGTGTTCGTGCATAGATGCACTTCATCATGATGAAAAGGTATCACATTATTCCTAATGCCTGCAACTGGGTTAATTAATCTATTCATAAGTACACTCCCGATGCATTCCCTATTCCCCATCATGTTTCCCTTATCCTATTCAATTACACCCCTTTGATACATTCTATTCCCCCCAAAGCTCTTGATATATTGTTGCACACTGTAACTCTCTAAGTAGTTGCAATGCAAAACACAGTACACAGTGCATGTTGCAAAATGCAAGCGCTCAAGTATGAGCACAACACTAAAAGCAAGCTCTTTCAAAAAGACCAAAGAAAACAAGAAAAAAAACCAGAAAAGAAAACATAAAAAAGAAAACAAAAATAAAAAGAAAAGAAGAAATAAAGAAAAAGAAAAAGAACAAAAAGGTCAAAGAGCAAAATACATGGGAAAGGTCTTCATGACCCCGTTAACGTTATAAACCAAAGACTATTGGCTATTCTCATACAAGTCCTAGGCAAGAAGGCAATTGTCTTGGAAAACAGTTACACTTGGGTCTCAAAGAGATCATGTTGCACATCATTGCGTGGCTTTGGCTATTTACAATGGGCCCCGTAAACACTCTACAAGAGTCCTGTTTCTCCAAAGAATGCACTTCCTATGTCCTGGTTCCAATTCTGCTGAAAGCTGGCTATTGACAAGGACCAAAGATATAGCTTGTTCATGTGAGAGCATTCCTATCTCACAATTCCAACAACAATTATATCCCTTGATCAACTCTCGATTTTCCTAGTTACAACCAACCCCCTTGCATCTTGAACTGCACTTCCCCAACCCCATGTACTTTTGAACACGGTGCGATAACATCCAGCCAAGGGTCGACGGTTAATGCTTGGTACTTGGTTGTTCATGATGTTTTGCACTTCTTTGTTGATGCCTCTTGGGTGGATTCCTCTAGATGTCAACAAAGAGGGACCAATGAAACACCACTAATTTCAGCCTAGCACTTTGAAAATGACTCAAGCCCTTTCGAGCTTTCGGGAGGTAAACTTTGACTAAGGCATGATGCTCACGCTAGCTTGTCCTGGGCACTCATGCTGTGGTCATGCTGGCAACATGAGTGCAGCATGAGCAACTCTCAAAGCCTTGAAAATGAGTCAAAATGGTTTGATTTCAAAGGTGCAAGCCATCCTCAAGGGTCACTGATGTCAACTCCAAGCATCAGCATTCAGAGATTCAAATTTTAGCGTCAAAAGGTGAAAATTTCCTCACTCACGCTATCATTCACATTGAGGTCACACTGGTAGTGTGAGTGCAGCGTGAGCAACTTTCAAAGCCCAAAAATGAGTCAAAAAAGATCTGATTTCCAATGTGCAAGTCATCTTCATGGTTCATCATTGACAAGATTCAAGTTCCAACCTCTATCTGGTTCAAAATTATAGGTTTCTGCAGCTCACGCTGTGGTCACGCTACAGCTCATGCTATGGTCACACTGCACTCACGCTGGCAACATGAGTCCAGCGTGAGCTACCAAAAGTGATACAAAAAAAGGTACATCAAGCTCAATTTTTGATTTTCAGATCATTCCTAAGGTTAACCACACAGTCAGACAGCAGTTGCACTTAAGAACCAGGCTTCAAAAATTAAAATTTGGTGGAAAATGCATCATTTTGGCTTACTCATGCTAAAGTCACGTTGAGGTCATGCTGGTAGCATGAGCACGCTAAAGACACGCCATGGCAAAATCAACTCACGTTGGAAATCCTGCACACCTCAAATAGCCACAAACCCACCCAGATTGACATCCTGCAGTAGTCAATTCAGAGATTGAGAAGTTTCAAGTGAACTTGGAGTCAATTCTTCTTGTTGTACATTATCATTTCATTGTAAATGTTCATCATTTTTTGGTTTGTCAAGCTCTTATGCTTTAAATTGTATGTGCTTCAATGAGCGTAAGCTAGATTGAGTAAGTCGACACACGTTGTAAGATACATTGTACCTGGTCAAAAACGTAGGTTGCCCACACACGTCCAACTCACACATAGCTGTCCATCAGACACATGTCACTTGATTCGTTTTCCTCTCAATTCTTAGCCGTTGATTCCATTCACGAATTCTGCACCCAAGCCTAGCCAAACCCTATAAATACCCTATCAATTCACATAAATAGGATTGGACATTTTGAAGGCAGACGGCTTAGGAAACTCAGACCAGCAATCCTTGGGTGCTCAGACACACCTGACTCCTAGCATCCAAGCACTCCTAAAACAAATCACATAACCCTGGGGCTTGGTGCTTGACTTGCCATCCACATGTGCAACTATGNGATGTGATTTGTTTTAGGAGTGCTTGGATGCTAGGAGTCAGGTNGGCCATTATATTGTTTGCTCTATTTTACGTTCAATTTAGATTCTGTTTACAATACCAGTTCTGCATACGTTTCTGTTTACATTTCGTGCGCACTATTTACGTTTGAAACATCAGTTAGGATAACCCTAGTACAAGCCATAGTTTACACTCGGGAAAGTCCTTGGTTGATTTGCGTGTAGACCATCCAAGGCACTTTGCCTTTGTTTTCTTTTCCAGCTTGCCCTCGGGTGAAGGTAGGGTCAGCTATGTCTACCCGACGATCTTTCAGTGTTTGTTTTCCCTTCCAGCCTTACACCGATGATTTAGGTCAGTACAATCAACCCATATCCTCTCCAACACAACCACCACCTTGGATACCTTACACTTCTCCTTAATTTAAAAATTTTCATCCTTCACCTCCTTCTACATTGCCACCAGTTGTTCCCGAGGGATTTGCATCATAGCATCAACCCATAAACATTACTTGTGTTGCTACTATCAATAGCAGTGGGAATCCTCCACAACATCATAAGCGTCCCTTCTTTAGACGTGATCGTAAGAAGGGATAGCATAATTTTAAGCCCACTGCACCTTCCAACCCAGCACAAGTCCAACATTGTGATGCAAATCCCTCTTCGAACCTAGTGCCTCGTGTTACTCTCTGTGGGCCATCAACAAATACTCCAACAACCATATGGCCCAATGAATATAGCCACCGAGGAAGAAAGATCAATCCTTGCATACCATCTTATGGTCAAGGATGTCATAATGGGTCAACCACTCATCAATTAACTACATCTTATAAATTGCCCCACTATGCTTACTATAATCAAGTGTGTGAACCCCAATGGAGTAAGTATGACCAAGTCCCAACATTTCCAACATGCAAGGATCCCAAGTCTTCATTTATTAATCTTACCAAGCTCAACTGTTTAGTTATGGGGGATACCCACCATTCTAATAACAAGTAGGATTAATAAATATTTTTCATTTCTTTAGTTTTGAATTTTTGTTTTTCAGTTTTTCACTTTCAACTTATTATCTTTTTGTCTTTTTATCTTCTTATATTTTTATCTTTTTGTGAGTAATCTCATCTACAAATAAAACACTCATGTGGCTCATTAGTTAAGGTGTCATTCTATGCTATTGAGTCTCAAGTAACTAATTATTTGAATAGTCAGCCCACAACATCCATTCATCCATTCTATTAATAAGAGGTTCTACCCTAGGTATAATGATATTCTTAATCATTAAAACTTAAAGTAAATTTATGTTATTATACCCAGAGCGAAGAAGGATGGACCAAGAGGGAATGACCAAGGTGTGACATCAAGGGGACTTGTGGATTCTCTTTGGTGACATCTGTGGGAGTTATCATGCAGCTTGGTTGTACTAAGATCCTTGTAGATCTAATGAAAAATGGGAGTAAGAGTAATCAAAAGGCACTCAATCAAGGAAAGAAAATAATGCTATTCTAGGGGGTTCCACTGGAAAGACATACACCCATGCCTAAAGGTAGGCAGCTTCTCTGGATTAAGCATAAAAAAAGAGAGAG
The DNA here is from genome assembly GCA_015680685.1 of Gnetum montanum. Taxonomy (NCBI): domain Eukaryota; kingdom Viridiplantae; phylum Streptophyta; class Gnetopsida; order Gnetales; family Gnetaceae; genus Gnetum; species Gnetum montanum. The sequence continues at coordinate 7,034 of MNCI01004685.1, forward strand.
AAGAAGAGCAAGAAAAGTGTGCCAAAGCGGCTACAAAAAAAAGAAAAAAAATGAAAAAAAGAAGCTCAAAGTGCCATAAAGCAAAGCAAAAATCACTCCTCCCTTGTACGAAACACCAAGTGATTACACACCTTGCTATCATGGTGCTCTTATGGTTGCCCATCATTGGATGAAGCAATGCGGTCACTGATTGAAGGAATGGACTTGGTTCTGATCTCGAAATGACGGGTTAATGACACATTAATCATGTCTTACACGCATGATTCATTGTGCCTTGAGTTAGTTACCTCATGTCCTGATCTCTAAAATTTCTTCTACAATTCACCTCACCTTGCTATTCGTATGATTGTGGCTTGTGACTTGGGTAGCATGGAATTCACCTCTCATCGTAGTGGTATTTACATGTATGTGTTTTGTGAAATAGTTGTTGATTGCACTTAACCCTTCTAGTTCCCACAGACATTTTAAGGTATGGTTATGCAAGGGCATTGTAGGTAGGAACCTGCTTTGGGGAGGAACCAGTTGCGTAACCCATGTGATTGCACTTATAACACATCTACCACACATTATTCACTACCCTCTAAGTATTACCAATGATTTTTTTCTTTCCCTTATTATCCTTCTAGTTCNTATTCACTACCCTCTAAGTATTACCAATGATTTTTTTTCTTTCCCTTATTATCCTTCTAGTTCAAATGTTCCTATAAGCTAACACATATCCTTTTCCCCCTACTTTTTATGATTTTCATTGACAGATTTTACACCATTCTAATCTTTGTGCCTTCCAAATTAGTTGTATTACCCCAAACCCCTTTATATTGATCTATATGTCCTCAGTTTATACCTTAGAATTTTAAAAATTTAAAAAAAATTGGTAATTTTCTCAAGTGCCCTATTTTCGATAGGACGTGATATCAGGTACGCAATATCGTGTTCGACGCGATATCAGGTCCTCGCTAGCATATACATGATATCGCGTCCTAAAAATATATATATGTGTGGACCCCCTGCGCCTATCAACATCATTTGCAATTGTTCATGTGGGGGAATTTTTTCAAATTTCTTTCTACAACTTCCGATTACGCACCTCTAGCTTCAATAATCATAACTCACTCGCTGGTGCTTCGATTTTCATTCTGTCTGAACCTACTTGAACCCGGAGTGTTTAGCTTAGTCGTGGGGGAGGGGTACACACCGAATTGTGCATATGCATAAATTTTTTGAAATTCATCATCACCCAAAGGACACTATCAAGGGTAATTAGTTATAAAAATAATAAAAAACATGTGCCAAAAAATAATTTCATCTCCTTACCTATATCGGGAAATTAAAATTCTAATACCATCTAAGCAAAGTGGACCAATATTAAAATATTTGGAGGCATTTCCATAAAAAATCTTAACTTTAAAATCACATGGAATCAGAATTAACTCATTAAGGCAGGAAGTAAGGTATAATTTAACTTTGGTAAGCAACCTTACTAATGATTGGCCTCGTGTGATTGCAGATGGCCCTAAAGCATGCACAACAAGAAGGTTCCTCTCAAGGTGTGTTTAAGCAACCCAAGAGAGGTAGAGGACAGATGCCTGCCAAAAAACATGCAAAGTACAAGGAGCATTCATTCAATATCCATCAAGAAGACCTTGCCACTGTGTAATCAAGACAGGTAGAAGGAGGAGCTGTTGTAGTGCCTGAACAAGGATGACACCTCACGTTGCCCCCAAAGTGTGTTCAGGCCATCCGTGAAAAGTCCACATTAGCTATCGTGATCGTGGAATTGAACTTTGGACCTTTCAAGGAATTCATTCTTGAGGCTGTTAGGGACCACCTCAAAGGATCCCCATTATGGCCTATCCTCTTTGAAAGTAGTGCCTGGTACTTAGGAGAAACATACCAATTCTAGCACAATAAAGAAGAAGGCACCACAGTTAACATTTGCGGTGTATTTGTTGATTTCTCCATCCAAGCCATTTCAGAAGTATTAAACCTTCGGAATATAGGGCAAAAGGTTGCTTGTCTGTCCACTCACTCTGATGCTAATGTGCGAAAGGTTTGGTTAGACAAGGCATACAATAAAGAAGACAAGACCTATGGAGAGTTGATGTTGGAAGAGAAAATCTACTTTAAAATTGGAATTTATCACACCTTCCCCACAAAAGGGTGAATAGAATTTCAACATATGCGACAAGAGGATGTGCAATATTGATGGGAAAGGTTAATGCTAACTTGCCTTATCTATATTTCATGGAGATCCTAAGGGAGTTTGAGGAACATAAGATAGGGAAGTTTGCATTGCCCTTTCCTTGTCTCATCAAGAAGCTGGGCAAGCATGCTAGTATTCGAGGATACACCAATGATGTCCTCAAGAAAGCCCAAAATGCTTCATACGCTAAACTACTAAAGCCACCGGCTACAAGGGAAATTGTTGGTGAGACGCTGGGGCCAGAAGAAGAACAGACGGTGAGGCCCACTGCAACTCAACTCACAGGGCCTAGCCAACCTCCAAGCACGGGACCCAGTCAACAACAAGAAGCAGGGCTAGAACGAGCCAACGAGACGAACTGCCACCATTGCCGTAAGACTATCGACCATCGATGAGCCATCTCAGGGCCATTGTTGAGACGATCACTTGGGGAAGTTGTGATGATGCAAATCTCTTCTGCATCATCGATGATACTGTACGGCCCACTGTCTCTATAGATCGTGCATAGGGGGAGGTGTCCATTCAAATAGGAGGAGAGGAGAGTTATTGGTCACAATAGATTTCAGGGAATGCTGCATCCTTTCAGATGCAACTAGAAACAGGTGAAGGGGCCACAATGGTGATCATGTAGCACCAAGATGCAACTGGAGCTGTAGAGGTGGTCACGGACCACATCGAGAAATCTTTCAACATCCCTGTTGTGCCACCGGTAGATTTCAAAAGAGAACAGGATGCTCAGACTTTGGCTGGTCCTTCAATGACTCTTGTGAAGCATGAGGATATGCTTGATCGACTGCTGCAAATAGGATAGGTGATGACATCTTTGTTTGACATCCCACAGGATGTTATGGTAGTACAATTAGACCTCATCTCCACTAAGGGAAAGTTGGTCATGGCAGAGATGAGAGCTAAGCACGTAGAAGCAGAAGTTACAAGACTACAAGAAAGGCTCGTAACCCTACAAGCAGCATAGTGGGATCCCTCTCAATTCATTCCTGTGAACCAGTTGGACACCTTTAGGATAGACCAACTCAACAGATTGCTGATAAAAAATAAAAGGGTGGCAGAGGAAAAAGAGAAGGTCAATTGGAATGCCTCCATGGCACAAGCGCAAACTTACGGCCATGCCAAGGCACTTAAGGCCTTACAAGAAGAAGACAAACAACTTGTTGCTCATAATCTTTGTTTGACCTCTATGGAGAAACAAAAGAATGTTCTCAAAGAACATTTTCAGCAGCTACAGGGACAATTGATGAGGGTCAACCAGGACATGAACTACTTGGTTAGAGAAAATCAAACCCTCTCAATGGAAGAGGTATGCATCATCCGTCAGAAGATGGCCATCAAAATAAGCGCATGGCAGAACGAGGCCAAGCGGCACAAAAAGTTAAAAGAGCACTTTTGAGACCAGTTGGGAATGTAAAAAAAATTATCAAAAAAGAGATCCATATGGCCAAGGCTGACATCAATGCTTTCAGTGCCCCACACACTGATTGGTGGGCCATATTGGATACATATGCATTTGCCCACCAGGCAGAACTTAAGAGCCGGGACCTACAGATTCAAGATCTTACAGAATACATGGAGTTGGAAAATCTAAGGTATGCCAATCTAGCCATGTTAATAGTAGGGCGTCCAAGGAAAAAGCTCGAGAAGTAGGTAGCTACCACCTATGCCAAGTATAAAGCAGAATTTGTAGAACACAAGAAGATGTTGCAGAAGTTGGACGTTGCAAATTCTGAATTGGAGGTGGTTAAAGAACGCTACTAAGGGAAAAAAGATGTTGCAATAGACTTGGCTTGAAGGCTTACAGATTTTTAGGAGCACAGAGACAGAGACAGAGCCTACAAGGAGGAATGACGGTTGTTTGCGGGCTAATACGTCAAAGCCAACATACGGTTTCTGCAACTACCGTGCCCATGGGAAGTGCCGACTTTGTCAAACATTGGAGCATCAGCAGTGATGGCACAACATCCCCGAATTGAAGAGGAGAAACTCTAGGCACTACTTCAACGTCATCACCTTCCAAAACCTGGAGTGCAGGACAAGGGAAAGTGACCCATAGAGGAGCCACCACCACCAGGAACCACATGAGTTCCACCCAATTTTATAACTTTAGGAATTTTTCATTTTGTCGTGTTGTGTCCAATCTTATTCTATTAAGTTCTCCACTGTGGCATGAATAGCTTCCCTGTTAGTCAATAATCCCATACCTATCCATTGTGTAATCAATGGGACTTGTTCTCATTCTGACTCAAGGACACGTTTTCATTCAGTCTTGGGGGTATGATGAATTGTGATTCATCGGGTTGCGATATTGGGTACGTGATATTGCATCCAGCAATGATATCGGATATGTGATATCATGGTTCCTATGTGAGCCTATAAATACACATGAAGGCACAGGAGAAAGGAGTCTTTTGTTAGTTTTTAGAGAGTCAGTTTAGTGTAGGATCTTTTTGTTATTTTTCTCTCAACCCTCTCTCTCAGTGCATGTCCGCAGTGTGATGATTGTAATTGTACGGCATCCTTTATTCGAGTGTGACATACTTGGACATGCACATGACCGAAAATAAAGATTGAGATTACTTCATCATTACAGCATTCACTTAGTTTAATTATTTAATTGTTATTGTTATTTATTGCTTTCGTAGTTAACATCTCTTTACCATAAAATCCTTAAACACGGAATGAGTACAACTTAATCACAAGCATTTAAGTGTGACTACTTGATATTCTAGTAGCGTACCTAGGCCATGCACTTGGTAATTCTAGTGGCAGTCATGCACGAGGTCCAAGATGTGTATGGATGATTAAGGAACCGATGCTTATCGCACTTAGGCTAGTCTAGACTCTCTTTCCCTATCTCCTCTTAGCTTAGCTTCCTCTCTCCCTTTTCCTCTTAGCTTACTTAAAGTTACTTCCCATTACATTTAGGAGTAGCATTAGTTAGGAACATATCATACACCTCACTATGGACTAAACCATACGTGACAAAGAAATTACTAGTGTAGGTGGGAAGACAGCAAATTGTGATCAACGAGTAACTATTTAGATACCACAAATAGCCTGTCTGCAGAGTTTGACCAAATCGTGCGTGAAATGCTCGTATTCGTATGGTTGAGTGTAGGGGTATCTCACCACTCATCAAATGTTATTAAATATGCAAAGACCTATTGTAAGTGCTTAGCTAATAGAGAAGCTAATGGATTCATGACTAATGAAGATGATGAAGGAGATTTTGAGTAATTGCTACTGTTATGTAAAAATTTAAGAGCCATAGTCATAATTAATGTATAGATAAATGTAGCTTTACTCAATGGAGCTTTTGGTACACTAGTCAAAATAGTGTATCATTTAGGTAAAATCCACTAGACTTACCATCTTATGTTGGTGTGTATTTTGATTTTTACATTGGTTGTTTATCCAATGAGTATAATCTTATATGTATGCCTAGTAGTTCGATCATTAAAAGATGATCTTGACAACTTCCCTTATGATTGGCATGGGTCTTCATAGTCCATAAATTGTAGGGAATGAAATTAAATAAGGAATTTGTTGATGTGGGATGGAAAGAAATAATAGGTCTAACTTTTGTAACACTATTTAGGATGAGGATTGTTAATTCTTTGAACATTCATATACCTTTTCCTTTATAATAACATAGGAAAGTTTTAGCAATAGAAAACCTTCAATCTAAGCTTAGGGAGGAGACACTTTTTATTAAGTTATAAGAAAAATAAATTATCTATGACTTTGGTTTTCTTCATAAGCATGGATTCTTCTATTAAAAAAAATAACAATATCTTATTCTTTTAAATAAAAAAGATTCCTTCTATTCTTGATTCATTAATTGTATCATTAATTTTTCCATTTTTCTTTGTTGTATTTTTTTATTTTTTCATATGCAAGTTCAAATCCAAGACCTAACATCTAATATTACTATGAGTATTGATCCTAATATTACTTATCGAATTAATGATAATAAAGAGACACTTTTTATTAAGTTCTAAGAAAAATAGATGATTTATAACTTTAGGTTTCTTTATAAGCATGGATTCTTTTATTATAAAACATAAAAATATGTTATTCTTTTGATAAAGAATGTCCTTTTTCTTCTTAATTCATTGATTGCATCATTAATTCCAACATTTTCCTTTGTTGTATTGTTCAATTTTTTTCATATGCAAGTTCAAATTCATGATCTACAATCCTATTTTATTGTGAATTTTGATCCATATATTACTTGTCTAATTAATGAGTAGAATCCTTTATATGTGTTGATTTGATAATAATGGTCCATTAATTGCAAGGAATAACATTAGATAAGGCATCTATTAATGTGGGATTGAAATAAATAACAAGTCTAACTTTTGTGGCATTATCCAAGCTAAGGACCATTGATTTGTTAAAGATTCATCTATCTTTTTCTTTGCAGTGATACAGGAAAATTTCAGCAATGATAAATCTTCAATCTAGGCTTGCAAGAAAGAGACATTTTGCTGAGCTAGATGAAACAAAGATAATGTATATCTTTTTTTTTATTCATAAGCATGGATTCTTCTATTGTAAAATGTAATAGTATATTGTTCTTTTGAATACAAAATGTACATTCTTCTTTTGATTCATTAAATGCATTATTAAATCATATCTTTTCCATTGTATCATTCATTTTTTTAATATACAACTTCAAATCCCTAATCTACTTTGTTTACAAAGTGTATATAATATGTTTATGATATTAAATGAGCTTACCAATTGAATTGCTAATTGTATGCATAATTGGAAATTAAACTTCCAAATTCATACTATATATACTTTACCAACTACTACATAACCAACTTAATTAAAACATAGGTACAACCTAAGATATATAATCCAATTATAATTTTATATAACTCAGCATTGCCTACCAGAATCAAACCAAGGACCTAGAGCTTCCAAATCAAGTGTTTAACCACTAGGCAAACATCGCATTATTAGAAATGCTAATTTTAATTCATAAGTTTTTGTGATAGAATGCCATTCAGTACCACTAGCCTAGATATATATTATATATATCTTTATAGTTTGGCCAAGAGGATCTATATTCAAACATGAGTATTAGGCTTGGAACAAGTATAATGTTCAAATCATATAGGAGTTATGGATGAGGAACAAGGGAATCTTACTTTCAAAGTAACTTCAACTTGCTCTTGCTTCATCTACTTTATCTCCATTTTTGTATGTTTTCTCAGCCGAATTTGTTCTTTGTATTCTATAACATATCCTCTTAAGCAAATTTGGCTGATGGAACATTCAGAAATGGAGATAGGATAGAGAAGCAAGAGCAGATTAAAGTTACTTCAAAAGCAAGATTCTCTTGTTCCTCATCCATAAGTCCTATATGATTTAAATATTAGTCTTGTTCGTCACCCAACAGTTGTGTTTGAATGTAATAGTTTTGTTCCTTGCCCAATGGTTGTATTTGAATGTAATAGTTTTCTTCTTTGTCCAATAGTTGTGTTTGAATGGAGATCCTCTTCGCGGGCCAAACTATAGAGATATATATAATATATATCTAGGATAGTATAATACTAAAAACTTATTTTTATAGATAACCCAACCACCTCTTAATGTAGGTAGTGAAACATTCGTTTTGATTTAAGTGGTTAACTTTCCTTTCATATATTGACTTCAATGATATGTGAAAATAATTTTGTTAATTTCAATTTTGCCAATTAAATGAGTTAAATGCTTTACTCAATTTGTTTAGGTAGGAATTTAATAATAACGCTCATCATATTTTAACATTTAAGGCTTTAAATTTGTAAATTTTTTATTTTCATAAATTATATCCTTTGACTGATTGAATTTATTAGTTTTGTTAAAATTTCAATAGTGTTTACCAATTCCACCGTGTTATAATTCATGATAGTAAATTATAAAAGGCAATTTCATGCAAAATGCATCGAATCAATTTTGCTATCTCAACCAATAGCATGAAAAATCAATTCCACTGCCTTTCTTACAATTTTATGAAAGTTAACGGTCAATTTGATTTTAATTTTCAAATTAAGAATTAAAAAAAAAAAGACATCTATGAAAGAGACTGAAATAAAGAATATCACGATAAGAATGAAAAGTTTAGAAGAAAATATAATAGTAAAAAATGATTATTGATTCTCACAAAACAGGATAGAATATACAACAAAATTGATTTGCAAAGTTAAATGAATTCAAATAAAATGAAATTGTTTAATAAAAAGGATCATTATTTAGAGCCTCAGTACTCGTTTCCAAAGCGAGTTCTTGAGGAGGTTGAAAGATTAGAGAAGCTAAATATTTTAATGAAATCGGTAAAAACAACCGAAAGTGAAATTCAATTAAATCTGCTGAGCAAAATGAGTTCAAATTGTAAAGAATATTTATAAAATTTCTATAAAATGCTCAGAATGGTACAACAAAATCAGGAATTCTACTGACAAACCTCCATGGGAAAAGGCCGGTTGTGAATTGAGGCTAGGAAGCGGCGTCTAAATTGGAGGAATCAACGGCGGTCCTGCTCCTGCTGCTGATGCCATCTCCGCTTACTGCATGCATACAGGACGCTCCCAAACTTTGCAAAACTGGCGCCGATGCCGGGGAAATTCATTGCACGTTGTTTGAGTTGGAACAAAGCAGTGTCGTCAACATCAATGATAAACTCTGCACATCTTCCCGGGGCGTTCTCCGACACATATATCTCAATAACAAATTTATGTTTAAATTTTAAATTTAAATTAATCTATGCAACATAAAAGTGGTAACCTTCAGGTGAGATTAGCTTATCTATAAAGGTTAGCACATCATAATTTTTAAATTTTAGGAACATTGTTTCATCGCAAAAAGCCAAACAATAAGAGGAGAAAAAACAGGATGACACAAAGAAATTGCAGGTATATAAAGCTTTAATTTCCTTCTTAGTAAAGATTCATGGTGAAAAAGAAATCATGTTAATTATCTATATTTTTTATAGAAGGCTAGAACAAGAAGTTGAATTAACCCTTTGAAGCATTCACCAATTTTATGCTTTTTAAAATCACTAAAATTCAATTTCTATAATGTTGTAAATTTGTTTTATATGAATATACAATAGACACTATTTCTTTTAAAATGCTTACCAAATTGTCCTTTTAAATATAGATGGATATTATAGTGTACATTTTGTGGATTTCTTCTAAAGGTTATTAAAAAGGGCTTAAAAATTTTATCATTAGTGTATATTTCTACTTTATATTGAATGTTTAATATTTATTGTACTAAAATGTTTCAGTTTCCAGCAAATTGCCTAATGGTGTTTTAATGGCAATAATCTTACTTTGTAAAATTTCCTATGCTTGATGTTCTCACTATGTAAAGTTTCCTATTTTCTTTTCTATATTCTTTGGATGGTTTTCATTCAACCTCCACCCAAGAATTGTATAAATATGCATAATGTGTAAACTTGCAAATGCAAATCTATAGCATTATTCTTCTACCTAATTATAATTTCTTTTCCATTGCTCTCCATTTTTGACATGGAGCCAAAGCATGGTTCTTTAATTTTTTGGTTTGCAAAATCATTTTGCTAGTGTGTGATCATTGCATTGTTGTAGGAACTTTTTCATAATGGCATCTTCTCAAGCTTTAAGGCATAGACAACTCATTTGTGAACATTGTGGATGGATAGGCCACACCACTGAAAAATGTTACAAGCTTCATGGATATCCTCCTGGGTATAAAAGAGGATACTTTGTTGTGAATGCAAGTTTGGTTAGAGGGCATGATAGTAAGAGAGTTTTTTTCATTTTTTCTAATAAAAGAGTAGTAAAAGCAACTCATTTCACTTTTAAATGATCACCAACATGCTACAAATCAAGCAGGTACTTTACAACTAAAAACAAATTCTTTAGGTACTTCTCTTTACCTAGGCTTAGTCAATGATTCAACATCATGGATCTTTTAACTCATTTTCATCTTTTTGCCATGTTACATTCAAAGTAGATACTTTTGTAAAACTTCCTAATGGCACTATTGCACTTGTTTCACATGTTGGAATTGTGAATATATCAGATTCAATAGTTTTAAAAGATGTTCTCTATGTTCCTTCCTTCAAAGTCATTCTAATATCTGTTAGCAAACTAGTTTGCCATATGAATTGCAAAATAACCTTCTCCTTTGATAGGTTTATTCTACAGGACAAAGCCTTGAGGAAGACGATTAGATTGGGTAAAGAAATGAATGGCCTATACCTTCTTGATCCTTCTGCTAAGGTTTCAAATAACTCCCATAAAGATCTTTTTCATTATGTATATGTTGTTTCCTTATTTGATTTATGGCATAAATGATTGGGACATTTATCTAGTACTCACTTGTACTTATTAGCCAAAATGCATTTGAAATTTCTATTTCTCATCCATCACATTGTGGTATTTGCCCAATTGCTAAACAGGCTTGATTATTATTTCCTTCAAGTTTTATGTCAAGCAGTACACCTTTTTATCTAATTCATTATGACATATGGGGTCTCTACAAAACACCTTCCCTCATTGGTGCATTGTACTTCTTGACTATAGTTGATGCTTTTATTAGATGTACTTAGATGTTTGTTATATGATACAAAATATAAACTTGTTTTCTATTAAAATCTTTTTGCACATCAGTTGAAACACAATTTGGTCATAAAATCCAACAAATTCAAAGTGATAATGGTATTGAATTTAGTATGTATTCATTTTATCAAGAAAAAGGTATTGTTCATCAATGAAGTTGTGTTGTTACTTGGCAACAAAATGGTGTAGTTGAGAAAAAACATTGACATCTTCTAAATGTTGCATGAGCTTTAAGGTTTCACGTTAATCTGCCTTTACATTTTTGGGGGAATGTATTTTCACCACTACCTATCTTATTAATTGAACCCGCACACCTATTTTATCTAATCAAACCCCTCATGAAGTTCTTTTCAACTGTAAACCTTCCCAATCTCATCTTAGAGTTTTTAGATGTTTATACTATGCTAGTACATTTCCTGATAAAAGATCAAAATTTGATCCATGAGTTGAAAAATGTGTTTTTCTTGGTTATGCTTATGCTCAAAAATGATACAAGTTATTGGACTTGGATACCCAAAAAATCATCATTAGTAGGGATGTTGTATTTTATGAAAACATATTTCCATTCCAAATTGACAGCTCATATATGCATTTACTAGTTTTGCCTTGTCCTATTCTCAATGAACCTATTACTCTCATTCCTGCATTACTTGAAGTTGCATCTTCTTTAGAAAATAATGTACCTACTACATCCACTAAATAACAATCAATAGTTGATAATGAACCACATTTCTTACCAAGACAATCCACCCACACTTGACGTACTCCAAGTTATCTCCAAGATCAAAATGTTTCAATTTCCAGCATCATTTCTAATGGTGGTGTAATGGTAATAATCTTGTTTTGTAAAATTTCCTATGTTTGATGTTTTTTCTATGTAAAGTTTCCTATGCTCTCAACATTTTATAGATGGTTTCCATTCAACCTCCACTCAACTAGTTTTCATTCAACCTTCACTCAAGAATTGTACAAATATGCTTATTGTGTAAACCTGCAACATTATTCTTATGCCCAATTACATTTTCTTTTTCATTGCTCTCCAGTGCTCTCCAGACACTTTACCATAGATGAAAGGAACTAAGAACAGAATAAACCTAATAAAATTTGGGATTTGAGTCTCAATTTTGGATTAAAAAAATAATATGCTTACAGGGGCTCCATGAACCATGACAAATATGCGATGGTCACCAACCGAGACGGCTGCAAATTGTAGCACAGTGGATGGCGAACGATCAAAATGGGTGGTGTAGTGTCCCTTGGCCACAGGCCCCGTTTGCAGATGCAGTTTCTGTGTGTGCATGCGCAGCACCTTCTTCTTATAATCGGTGTTCTCCTCCTTTTCCTTTTGCTGTTCCTCGTCCTCTTCTTCTTCTTCTTTTACTGTGATGAACAAGATGAATGGCCCCTTCAGTCTCAGGTTCGGCCACGATGAACTCACACACAGAGTATTCATATTTTGATACCATCATTTGTCTTCAGATTACTTCAATTCTGTGCAACTAACAGCAGAAGTAGTTTAACGAGCGGATTGAGGTTTTGCAAGTGCAGCGAGCGGTTTCTGGATTTATTCACGTTGATGCGCGCCGCCGCCACCGCGGCTGCTGCTGCGAGAACTGGAATTGAGATTGAGCGTTCTTAAAAAGAAGTATAGGAAGGGTATCGTAGCGTAGATTAGGCATCTGTTCGTTTCGCTTGCCAGTGGTTTGGTTTATGGTTTGTTTTGTGCTCCATGCGGAATCAGAAACGAAAGCAATTCAGAAATGTAATATGTTTTGGTATTCGAGAAGTGCAGAACTTGAAGCTCAGCCGTTGTAATCTACTATCTTTATTGTTCGTCATTTTACTATTCCATGAACACTTTATCGTCCTCGATGTTACTTCGACCGAATCAAAAGATTGAGAATGGTAAAAAAACAAAACAGAGCGTTAAGTGTTTTCCTGTATTAATCTCTGCCCTGAAGCATTAATTTTTGCTTACGTGTTACATATTTTCGATTTTCTAACTTCCATAATCTCACATGTACAGTTTTGCTTTAAATACCTCCAATCAGTCCATTGACAAATGAGTTCTAGGGTCAAAATAACCTTTCTATTCAAGAAAAAGCAATCAATTGAGACAACGCTTTAATTTCAATAAAATTCTAGTAACCAAATTTTTATCTTATACAAAACAAAGTACTAAGATCTAAAATTTTACCTTGAGGTTACATTTTTTGAAATACTTTACGGAGCATTTTCAGGTCTACCTTTTTGGCAAGGTTGTGAATTGCATCTTATAAGTCATAAGTTTAAACCATTATTAAAATATAGTTACAGTGCAAAGAATAACAACTAACATTAAATTCTACTTGTAATTAAACAACAAGGCATATAATTGTAATATATAAATACTAAGCTTTGAATCCAATACCTTCACAATACAAAGTTATATAAGGAGCTAAGCATAAACATACTCTAAAATCAAAAGGCTTAAAAATTAGTAGAAGTAATATATATATATATATATATATATATACTGTAATTTCAGTAAAAGCATAAATAATGGTAAAACAGAAGTTACAATTTAAGGTAAGAAAGTCCCTTGCTACAAATAGATTTGCCATCTATGATCAATGCTTTAATGAGATGCTAAAAATCATGAAATATAATAAACATGCTCTAGAATCAAAATGCTTAAAAATTAGTATAAGTAGTATATAGAATTTAATTTTGATAAATGCATAAATCATGATAAAATAGAAGTGACCATTTAAGGCCAAAATGTTGTTTACTATAAATAGTTTCACTACCTAGGACCAATGCTCTAATTAGATGGTGAAACAGATAAAGATACAAAAAATAGGATGGTAAAAATAGAGAAAGATGAGTGGTGTTCTATTCAATAGAAGAATTTCAACAAAACTAAAAGAAAAGATTGATAGGATAATAATCAAGCTTGCTATCTTATATGGTGCAGAATGTTGGAAATTATAAAAGAAACATAAACACCAAATCAATTTTGCAAAAATGGGAATACTTGGATGTTGAATGTTACATGAAGAGATAAATATCATGATACAGACATTAAAGGAAGATTGGGAGTTATTGCTATTTTAGATAAGCTATAGTAATGAAAACTTAGATAGTTTGGGCATGGGTAAAGAAGATAAAATAATAAGCCTATTAAAAAAGTTTTCTCTATCTCTATTACAAGAAAGCCACCAAAAGGAAAAACCAAAAAAGGCATGGGTGATGAGCTGCGATATCGCGTACGCAATATCGCATCCGCGATATCACATCCACCCCCGTGATATTGTGGCCTGCCGCAACATCTATAAATAAGAGGTGGCTTTCCCTATTCTAGGCACTTAGATTTAGACCCTTAGCCAAACTATAGCAGTTTTACCATTCTAGAGTTAGAATAATTTCCATGTGCCCGCAGTAGGAGTCTTTAAGTGAACAGATCTTTATTCGAGCAAATTGTACATGAGCACACATTTGTGTATAGCAATAAAGACAAACTTTTTGATAAACCAACATGTGGACTAAGCTAAATAGGAATTATTTATTGTTAAATGTTTAAACGCTTTTCTAGATAATTAAATCTCTCTCAACCCTTGACTCTCGTAGTTAAGTGCATTCAGTACGACCACATCGAGCACGTGTGTAATGCTTGGTAACCTAGTAACGAGTAGCGTTTTGTAATCCCAACAGCGTTGCATTGGTTCAGGGTGTGTGCGGCAAGTGAGAACGGATACTGATGCTTGGACAATTAGAACTTAGTTAGTGAATAGTTAATGAAAGTTAGTCACTTAGTTCTCTTCACCTTTCCCTATTAGCATAAGACATTAAAAAGATAAAAGATATAAAAATCACATACCTCAAGCTTACTTAACCGTACAACCGTGGCAATATAAGTAAGTTTGGGAAGACAAAGATTGATTAACCTTAAGTGTTTCATTAAGGCACGTAAGCACTTAGTCCTTAGAGTTTGACTAGATCGTGTGTGAGACACTCATATTCGTATGGTTGAGTGTAGGGGTACCTCGCCACTCATCATTGGCACCATTGCCAGGGACTTAGTTGTTTGTGCACTACGTAGAACATAGGAGATCATTCATATCGTTGGGACGCTAGAACGAACCTTTAGGATTAATCAGGAAAAGATAAGACAATGGTAAACAGCACACCGAACAAGACTAAAATGTCTTCTTCTTCACACAAAAGCACTTCACCGCTTAGGACTCACACAAAAGACAGTCGGCGACACAACACACGTAACCAAGATCTGCTAGTGCCTCAACAGTTCCATAATATGTACCCGAATTTACCTTTATTCTCCATCAAGATGAACAATTATGTTGGAGAGACTTGGAGGGTAACATAGTTGCCTCCAGATTGAGCAGTCCCCAACATGATTCTTCGTGCTCTCGTGTGAGTAGGCATGTCATAGTTATACGCGGAATACGTTGCATGCGATTATGAAACAAGGGATTATCATCCCACAGAAGTGCAACGTCGAAGGGACTTGTGACAAGAGAGATACTATACATCATTGAAGGGCAAAGGACCCCATAATGCTCCACCTGTCTTAAGCAAAATTGAGGTTGGTGAACCTATTCCAACAGGTTCCCCATCAAATGATGTTCCCCCTCCTAACGATGGTGAGGAGGTGGTGTATTAGAACCTTCACTCTACGATTCACAACTCTGGTTCTGATCCCCACGAACACCAAGTGTTCAACGAGGGAACACAAACACATGATAGGGACAGGCAGTCTAATTGTAATCACGATTGGGGTTGAGACCACAAAAGAGAAGGTAGGAAACATCGTCAGGGCAATGGTTCTCCTTCTTCTTCACCTTCATCTTTACATTCACCCTCTCCTTCAGTATCAGGATGCAGTCATAAGGAACCTAACCGTGAGGATAAAGGTAAATAGAGTGAGAAACCTCGACGAGAGAGTTTAGAGCGAGGACGAGGGCACTCTAGAGAATCACGGCATGGAAGAAGGGAGAGTAGGAAACCATGTAGTCATCACAGATGCTATGAATGAAATGACCACGAAGAACCACTACTCGCAACTTGAAGCATGTTAGATATCACGGAGGCCGTAAGAATTCCCACAAGGCACCAAAAAGATAGCAGGAACAAGAGGTTAGATATGAATAACATCCCATGCTTTGAGGGGGGATACAACACTGATCCTCAGAACCACTTACAAGCATTTCACGATGCATGTGCCTTGTAGAACATCGAGAACGAATGGCAAAAGCTACAGTTGTTCCCAAGGACACTAGTAAAAGAAGCGAAAAGCTGGTACCGGTCCTTAGAATTGGACTCCATTCGAAGGTGAAGTACGATGCTAGAACTATTTAATGATAAGTATCAAACATACTCCCAGGTGTCCAACGTATGAAATAAAATCCAAGGATGGAAGCAGGAAAGTCATGAACCCTTGGATGCTGCCATGGGCCGATATTATGCACTGTTACATCATTGCCCGGGCCATGGTTACTCACAGCAGGATCAACTACGCCATCTTGTAGATGGACTTAGGCATGAAACTAGGAGAACCCTTGGAATGTATGCCCAAGGGAGATTATTAGAGGTTTGCTCGAATAAGTAGCCAAGGAAGAAGGAAAGCTACGTAAGAGAGAAAGTGCGGAGGAGTACAACCATGATCCCTCCCTCCGAAAAAGGGGAGTGAGAATTTATGAGGAGGAGGAAGAGTCACCACTTGAAGAGATGGTGAATAGGAAAACCTTGCCACTCCAAAAATTAACAACAGAAGTGGTGGAAAAGGTAGACCAAATGTGAGACTCCCAAGATAGTAGATTTGAAACAGTTCTCAAAATCATAGAGGAGTCTAAGAAGCGAGGTAGCGACTATGATAAAAAGAAAAAGAGGGACATGGACCATACACGTAACAAAGGTAAGGGTAAAATGGCCATCACCGAAGAGGTTGTGGATTCTGATACAGACAATGACAGTGGATGTGAGATATGCTAATACGAGCATCCTAAGGGATGTTGCCCAGTAATCTCACATCTACAAGAGTTTGGGGTGTATGCACTTAACCCACGACTTAACAAATGGCAAGCACCTCGATGGTTACCTTATCCCCAAGGTAACCCAAGGAAGTTCCACCAACCTTTAATGTATTATCCAAGTGGAACTCCACCACAACCTATCAAGCAACACCAACAGTGGAAATACCCACAATCATGGGGGATGCCACCACCAAGGAAACAATACCCTTACTGGCAACTAGATCCATATGGTTACTACGTGCAGCAGCCAATCTCCCCACGTGACTCTGTTGGTCACGTAACACCACAATGTCACTACCAAGATATGGAGTATTATAGGACTCCTTCTCCTGGGAGAGATAACCCACAGACATACCATCCTCCAAACCCATCTACAACTTTCACACTAATAGCTCCATTACCACCCGCTCCAGCAATGCAAGGGGAACTCCCCACTCAACCACAGCAACGCAATGCTATGAGAGCTATAAACCTTCAACCCACTACTGGTTTTGACAACTGTACAAAGAGAAGACCTTTCTTCAAAACCAACAGTCCAACCAAGCTCTCACAACCACAAGCGGTTGAGCCTCTAAACACTCCTCCATCAAATAAGGCTTCAGGGCTCCCTTCAAACCAAAAGCTAGAGCTTAACACACATAGTTATGTTAACACATGTTGTCATTGACTGGATTAAGGAGGTCCACCTTCCCAAGAAATTCTCTGACCTCGGAAGCCCTTTAATCTATCTCCAATTCGCTGGGAATGAACTATGTAAAGCTCTTCTGGACTCAAGTTCCTAAGTCAACTTAATATCATAAGAGATGTATAATGCCTGGAATCTACCTCCACTAAAGAAGAGAAATATTCTCTTAGAGCTGGTTGACCAATCCATCATTGTTCCCTTGGGGCTAGTGAAGGACATCGTTACCACTGTGTGTGAGTAGTCATACCCAGCTGATTTCCCAGTGATATAAGTAAACAATGATAAATGGGACTTCCTAATAATAATGGGAAGAGCATGGCTAAGTACCATAAATGCATGCCTAGGAATCCATGATCTTTCTCTGGAAATATCTAAGGAAAACACTTTTGGGAAGATCGAGAAGAAGAAAGTTCCATGCATCACATACAGTGATACAGGGTGTGATTGTGTACAGGAATATTCAACATTGCCTGCATGCAACCGGTATGCCCAAGAAATTAGCATACAAAAATGCCTGTATGTAGCAACCACACAACAAGAAGATACCTAGTGGTTGACAGCTAATCAAGAGAGCAACTCACCAACATGCATGGAACTAACTAAGGGACCAACTTGTGCCCACATAGAAGGCATAGATGCACTGAAGCAAGAGTGTTGCCAACTTCCAACCCTTAACCTGAAAACATCAACTAGGGGAAGTTGGAAACTCCTAAACAAATGCTCCGATAGGAGAATACTAGTCGATGTGCAACAGACCAAACCTTATCATGAATCTAGAATGGTCAATGCACATCATACATTTGAGAGAGGATGACCTCGCTCATTATATAGGATCTCCTCCTTTCAACTCAGTCATGGAAGAGATGACCACCTATGCTGATCAATCAAGGCCCTCAGTTCCTTTTTAAGTTTGTTTTTACACATTTTTGTTTTACAAATTTCTTTAACTTTTCTTGTTTTTTTTTGCAACATCGTTCATACTTTTTTCATTTATTTATATGTTTATTTATTTCATTAAGTTTGTCACCTAATAAGTGCTCCTAAAGATGGTATGAACTGTATTCCATTGATTGCTAATGTTTGGTTTTTACCTTTGATTTATAATGTTGATACTAAGGTATGGTTTTTTTGATATAACAGAAAATGAGTCCACATCATCCATGCATCCATAAATTTCTATGGTCTCTCTTGGCTTGGAACTGTATAGTCCCTTTCTTTCAATAATAAGAACTATCAACGAATTGGTGACTGAGCATTTCTCAAACTAAGGAAGGACTCAAGGATTGAAAAAGGATGTGACTTCAAGCGGATTTGATGCATTTGTGTTGGCCATTCTCTTGGGTGCTTGGATGTTTTCTTCTTGAGTTTCCTTACCATTCTGACGATTGCTCCATTATCGGGAAGCTGAATCAATAAAAATAAAAAATCATAAGTCTTTGCATGGTGTGGTTCTCATAAAAAAAAAACACACAACAAGTGAAAAGTGAAAAGTAAGAATTCAAAGCACACCCCTTAGACGAAATAATCATCTTGGCTACAAGCACTAGTTATGGAACTAAATAAACATGTTCCCTCTAACTAAGGCCCTTCCTTACTTCTTACCTTCTCCTTTTTTGTTTCGTTGGAATGGTGGTAACTTTTGGCGAAAGCATTCTTGTTACTTCAAGTGGATGGATTGGCCAAATGTATTAATGCGAAGTCACTGAATGTGGATTGTTTGAGGTTGGATTTGGGATGATATTTACTAAGTTACGTTAACCATTAATACACAAGGTGCTGTACACCACCTTATTCTTGAGACTCCATTCCATTCTCTTCTCTNCCAATAAAAATAAAAAATCATAAGTCTTTGCATGGTGTGGTTCTCATAAAAAAAAAAAACACAACAAGTGAAAAGTGAAAAGTAAGAATTCAAAGCACACCCCTTAGACAAAATAATCATCTTAGCTACAAGCACTAGTTATGGAACTAAATAAACATGTTCCCTCTAACTAAGGCCCTTCCTTACTTCTTACCTTCTCCTTTTTTGTTTCGTTGGAATGGTGGTAACTTTTGGCGAAAGCATTCTTGTTACTTCAAGTGGATGGATTGGCCAAATGTATTAATGCGAAGTCATTGAATGTGGATTGTTTGAGGTTGGATTTGGGATGATATTTACTAAGTTACGTTAACCATTAATACACAAGGTGCTGTACACCACCTTGTTCTTGAGACTCCATTCCATTCTCTTCTCTCCATCCTTCTTTCTCCATTTTCACCTCATTGCTGGTTGTATCAATAGTCCATATTTTGGTTGATACATTATTTTCTTTTTAGTAAATTCTTGTGGTTAAGACTTTAACTCTTACTTTCAAATGACATTTCCAAAGCCTACGGACTCTTTGAATGTGGGATTGTTAGGGCATTAAGGGCATGAGCCTGCTTTGGGGAGGACTCACTGGCATTCCTATTTGGTGCATTAGTTAATTTCTTTCCCTTAAACATTTTTGCAATCAACTTTTATTTTGTTCATTTCCATCCTTGACATCCATTTTATCAGCACTGTCATTATTTCTTTTTCTCCATCTTTCTTATTCCCTATCTTTTTCCATTCTCTCACTACTGGAGGTTCGCTTTTAGTCATGGGGGTCTTGGTCTAATTTTTTTGATTTTCTCTAAACCCCTACACCTTGGGTAGCCACCAGTGTTATATCTCCAAAATCTACATCAACCATACCACAATTCAGCCAATGGACCTTTCACCAGGGGAAGGTATCAACTGCATTGTGATTCATTTATCCTTGCTAATATAAGATTGTGCTATGTGTGCAGATGGCAATCATACACCAATGGATTGGATCTGGAGGGAACACTTGGAATGGATTGGTGCTGGAGCAGTTATGCAAGGAACAAGATCAATGGCACAGTTATGGATGGACAACAAAAAGCGTAATCTTGGCGTCTGCAGCAATAGACTTCTTCTTCTTCTTCTCTCTCTCTCTCTCTTCTCTCTCAGCTGCCAAATAAGGCTAGATGTCAAATGTGTATAGTGTTCACTCTTGTTGTTATGAACACTAATTTTGTCATGTGTTGTAATGATGATCCGTTCACATGTCACCCCATTCACCATTAGTATCATTCAAGTCAATAATCCCATACCTTCTCAATATTTTGTAAGGAACTCGAGGACGAGTTTTTATTCAGTCATGGGGGTATGATGAGCCGCGATATCACGGCCCACCGCAACATCTATAAATAAGAGGTGGATTTTCGTGTTCTAGGCACCTAGACTTAGACCCTTAACCAAACTATAGCAGTTTTACCATTCCAGAGTTAGAATAATTGCCATGTGCCCGTAGTAGGAGTCTTTAAGTGAACGGATCTTTATTCGAGCAAATTGTACCTGAGCGCACATTTGTGTATGACAATAAAGATGAACTTTCTGATAAACCTTGCAACATGTGGACTAAGCTAAATAGGAATTAATTATTGTTAAATGTTTAAATGCTTTTCTAGATAATTAAATCTCTTTCAACCCTTGACTCTCCTAGTTAAGTGCATTTAGTACGACTGCTTCGAGCACATGTGTAACGCTTGGTAACCCAGTAACGAGTAGCGTTTGGTAATCCAAGCAACATTGCACTAGTTCAGGGTGTGTGCGGCAAGTGGGAATGGATACTGGTGCTAGGACAATTAGAGCTTAGTAAATAGTTAATGAAAGTTAGTCACTTAGTTCTCTTCACCTTCCCCTATTAGCATAAGACATTAAAAAGATAAAAGATATAAAAATCACATACCTCAAGCTTACTTAACCATACAACCGTGACAATACAAGTAAGTTTGGGAAGACAATGATTGATTAACCTTAAGTGTTTCATTAAGGCGCGTAAGCACTTAGTCCTTGGAGTTCGACCAGATCGCGCGTGAGATGCTCGTATTCATATGGTTGAGTGTAGGGGTACCTTGAAAGAAAAGTGTAAATAAACAAAGATTTAGCTCCTTATACAAGTAAATGGTGAAAGAGAATTTATGTAGCCAGCCCATTTTGTTGGGACAAGACTAGGGTGATGAGCAAAGTACATGGGTAAGATATCCTTTACTATAGTATGCATTTTTGTTGATGAATATTATTCAGTTCATATGCTTTGGTATCATTGGATAAAAAATGGTTTAAATACTTTTAATAATACAAATTCTTGTTTATTTATTTAAGAAACTTGAAAGCTCTATATTTTTGTAGTAAGCAACCACTATGACAATTTGACGTTTTTATATTTAATGTATAAATCTATTGTATATCACACAATATTACACACTATATACAAAAATGACCTCATGTGGTTCTACTTTGAGCTAACTATTTGACCAACAAAAATCATAGTACGATTATAGAGATTTTCAATATTTGTCAAATAAATACCTATCAAAATTAGAAAATAGAAAAATAAGGATTTTTTTAAGTAAATGAAATAATTAAAATAAGTAATCAAAAGTAGTTGTAAAAAAGTCACCAAATAAAATTTAAGAATTTTTCTTTGAAGATTTGGAAGATGAATAATGTGAACACAAATTGACTCAAAAAAAAGTAACACTAAACTTCAATAATAACAAAATCAATTTTACCGATAACTTTTTGTTCAATTTTATAACGTTACTTTTATGTTAATATAATACACTTCAGTTTTCTCCAAATACAAGTACATACAAATTTCGACTTTATGTTAAGGCAAAAATCATGTTCCACCTTTGCATTCGACCAATAACGAATGCTTAAGCATGATTCCAACTAGCAATATGATAATCATCCCACCGATAGCCTGCACTCAACAACCCAATTATAATTCAAACTAGCACCATTTTATTTGCAGTAAGATAACCAAATATTGCTATGTTGTGCACAAATAAATATTGCGCACTTACATGCAGTTGGTATGCATTATCGTTATTGAATAAAAAACATAAGTTTGTTCCCCATTTTGCTACAGATTGGCCACAGCGTCAGTTTCATTTTTTTTCTTAAAAAAAAAGTGTGCTTTACATCTCACACAACCGGACACCGGACATTGCGGGCATGATGGCCACATTTGAATATACCATGAGTTGTATCTCGTTGCCTGAATTGTAATTAAATAATAATAACTATTTAGACGTTCATTTCGATGTTGACTGGTCGAGACATATGTGCTCTACAGTGTGACAAAACATTAGTCATTCACATAACGCTTATACCAAAAACTCCAAAACCTGATCAAGCTATGCAAGGTCATGTCGTAAGAAGGTTCAGTCTCCTCCTGAATCCTTCTAATAATGCTTTTTCAATGTAGCTGATTTAACATTCACTTGTCTAAATGACCAACCACAATATAATCTTGCATACAGTCTCATCCTAACTAATCCATACCCCACACAATAACATGTCATCTGATGCCAACTAATGAATGTCTTTGGATGTTGAAACTCCCACCCCGCAATAGTTCAGATCTATCCATCAACGCCTCCTTGACACAAAAACATGCACTATGTCTTCTGCTTTGCTCTGTTACCAATCTCCGCTCATTCAAATATAAGAATGCCAGTGCGTATACCTAGCTATAGGGCAAAAACACATTCAAGTTCAACCATTAGGTCACACCATAGCCTCAATGCAATGCTTATTTCATATCAAGTGGGTGGGTTTTGGTGGCTCCATGCAATGCTGGAGTAGAGCTTCAATGCTTATCCCGGCAAGTGAGCAACAATGCTCATCCCAGCAAGCAAGCAAGCAAGGTCCAGACACAGTGCTCATCTACTATCTATTTTTCTGACAAGAAAGGAAAGGTATGAAGCCTAGCCTTAATGCTCATCTCGTTAAATAAGATCCATAATAAATTTATAAAAACCCAACCTTCTCAAGTAACCGTCAGCTTGCCCAAGCTCGAACCCAAAATGTCTTATCCCACGAAGCAATAGTGGTTTGCCTTGCACTGTTCCAACAAAATCCAGTCAGATTCCTCTTTCGGCACCGAATCTTCGGAACAGAGAAGAAGGCATCAGCCTTTAATTTTCTCCCGTAAAACAAACAATTCTCCAGTGGCCACCTTGTCCTGGTCTGTGCAAAGGCACAACCCAAAGGGCCCGCCCAAGCAGCCATGCTTACGGTTTTCACTTTCAGCAGAAGAAGAAGAAGAAAAAGTGCTGCCGGACATATGCTGCTGCTGTTCAAGCAAGGCTTTACTGTTATTCCAAACCTGTCAATGGTGGCAGGAAACATTACAGGTTTCGCTTTCTTTCTCTGTTCCAGCCACATAGAGGCAAAATCAGTCACGCAACTTGGCAAACTGACGACAAACTTGACTGCTCTGCCTCAAACACAAGCAGAGGCTGAAACAGAACAAAAATCTTGCCGGTCAGAGCAGGATATTCTCCTCCTGGCTGCTTCTTCATTGCATTTGGGTTGGAATCCCACTGTCTCAAATCCTCATTCCCCTTCTTCCCCTCCTCTGATCACCGATTTCTTCTTGAAATCATTACAGCAACAGGAGTTCAGAGGACCCATTTTCCAGAGCCTGGGATTTCTGTAACAATTCAACAATATATATAGAGGGGTACATAGAATACAGAGATTCAGCTGGCATTAGTCTTCTCTGCTTTTCTTCTGCCTGTTCGGCTGTTCCTGTGATGGGTGGCACGGATTCCAAGCACAGCCCTGTGATCTCTGAATTCCGGCCTCTGCAGTTGCAACACCAGGAATTTGGAAATCATGGTAAAAAACAAAAACTCTATTTCGAGAAGCTCTGCCATGGACAAGAAGAAGAAGAACAGCAGCTGCAGCAGTCGTTGCGGGGGCTCAGGGACTGGGCAGCCATGCACAGTTTGGAGGCTTTCAGGCATGAAAAGGAAAGCCCTCCTCCATCAAAAACTATACATAGAAGGCCTCTCTGGATGCATTTTGCAGGCAAGGAATCCAATGTTGATGATGATAATGATGATCTTTTTGATGCAGAATCTTTTTCAGAATTTGGAGAGGCAGTTGACGATGAGGATGAGAGCAGGAGGGATCTTGATGATCCTGGGGACACAATTTCTGAAGCAGAGAACTCTTTGATTTCTTCCTGCAGATTTCCCAGCAGATGCAACAGTTTTCCCAGGCCAGTTAACAAATCCCCTGGAAAATTCCAGGGGGATGAAGATGAAGATGAAGAAATTCAGACACTGTTTGTTCCTACAGGAGGAGAACACAGAGTGGTTCTGTACTTCACAAGCCTAAGAGCAATCAGGAAAACTTATGAGGATTGCTGCCGGGTGAGACTGATTCTGCAGGGATTCAGAGTTTTTGTGGATGAAAGGGACGTTTCTCTTCATGCTGAGTATAGAAGAGAGTTGCAGAGATTATGTGGTCTAAGAAGAGTGGATGTGCCTGTATTGTTTGTGAGGGGAGAATTGATTGGTGGGGCTGACAGAGTGGTTGAGCTTCATGAGGAGGGTGAACTTGGGAAGCATTTTGTAGGGTTTCCTGTTCAAACGTGTGTTTCGGTCTGTGAGGGTTGTGGGGATTTCAGATTTGTTGTTTGCGGCTACTGCAATGGAAGTTGTAGGGTTTTTAATGATTATGAGAGAGTTATTAAATGCCCTGATTGTAACGAGAATGGGCTTGTAAGGTGCCATCTGTGTTACTAACTGAAAGCAATAAAAGATTTCAGGATTGCTAAACAAAAGCAGTGTAAGATATATATATGTCTTACCGAAAAGGGCTTCAATGCATCAAAGATTTTTGTGGGTTTCTGTGTGACTCTGGGGAGTAGTTAGGAGCCGAATTATTGAAGCTAGGTTCTATTAGGATCTTATTATGTTCATGCATGGGTTTTAAGCTTTTGTGATTTGCAAGGAGGGATATTGCCAGCAAGAAGATTATTCAAATGAGATGTTTTTCATAATCTGCAACAGCATGGTGTGAAATCATATCCATTCATGCTTACCATTCTGTTGTTGTCAGGATTATTACTTAAAGTTTACTGTGGAATGCGAGCTTGATATGCTTTAATTGTGATGAATCATGAAATCAGCATAGCCATACTACAGATTTGTTATGAGCTAATGACTTGTGTTGGTGTTATGATTAGCATTGGAGAATGGAATATTTATTCAGAGAAACGCTGCTTATACTCTGCAAAAACACATCATTCAATCATGGATCTTCGAGGAAAATAATCACCTTATCTGGTGTCAGTATTAGCATTGGAGAGTTGGGAACCTTTAGTTAACTGGAGTATTGGGAAATGAGTAATTGCTGATGAATTGGACTTTGTCACTCTAGAAGAGACATTTGAGTCTGCGAAAAGGAGATCTAAACTGCGTATGTTGCATTGACAATCAGGGAAAATGCACACAGAGCAGAAAACTGCACTGATCTATCTTGTCATCTCATTTCCAAGCTGGTTTTACAGTGTTCTTTTCACACTTTGTCTTTGTCTTTGACCAGTTGACTGTTTTTTCAACACAGACCTGGTACCGTAGGACTGCAGGTGCAGGCTTTCGGACTACAGGGTTGCATACTTGCGTAGCATTTTTTTAAAAATTCATTTCATTCTTGTAAGTTGTGTCTTTTGTATTTCACATGTTAGATGAGTTTCTGCTCCGATGTACTGTGTGATTCTGAATCTCCAAATGGTGTCCGGTCACTACCTGGGCGGTATTTTTTGGGCTGAGCAGAGACAGAGACCGCAGAATAGTTTCGCTTACCGAGTCAGATATGTAACGGAATGTAATTGGAGCAGTACAGTTTGTACAATCTGTATACACCAAATTTGTCATTGTTCCCAGGGCAAAGAAAGATTATTTTAATATTTTGGACTGCTTTTTTGGCTCATACTTCAGAGCATGAGCCAAATACCAAACACGAATGCAAACATAGTTAAGATAAAAACGGAAGAAATCCCTCAGGTTGTAAACAGGGATATCATTTTTTCTCCACAATAACTATCCGATAACCTTTTAAAACATCAAAATCTGCATCGCTTCGCATGTGTAAAAGAGAGAAAATTACTTTTTATCTGTATCCCCATATTTTGGACAGTCACTTTTAAAGGGCCCGTGTCTAAGGAGGGTTTTAAATCTGAGTTTGTAGATTAAATTTTAAAAGGATGATAATGATGCAGCTAAAGCAACAACAAATGAAAATGTTAAAAAACCCACATGGCTGTTTAAGGAAATTAAACTGTTGTTTATAACCCTAATTAATTCACATCATAATCTCAATGAATGTAGTTAATGTGCCCATTCACACAAAAAGTTGAAAGCTTAGCATGAACTATCACCACCGAAATCTTTGGTTTACCTGATCCAAACGACTTTTCCAGGTACTCCACCGATGTTTGCAACATAATTGCCTTCGCACCCATTTTCCTAAAGGCAAAAGGTGATATTGTAATCACAGCAGCCATATTTTACCGTTTTGAGGATCACATCACCATTTATCAATAGCACACATGCTGTTTTGACTACGAGGATAACAAATTATACACCTGACTGCACTTACAGAGTTACTGTTGTGCCTGTCTGTAAAATGTATGATTGTACAGAATGTTCGAAACTTCAGGTGATTGCCCATTTTGTCAGGGTGCTCTAAAAATCCGTTGAGCAGGAGGGCAATCTACTTTTCCCGTTACTCAAAACCCTGACTGTTAGACCCATTTGGCAGCATTTCACTTCCAAACAATTTGGTTTAGGCAAATATGGCAATTCTCTTACTTTCCAAGCATCCAACTCCCGTTTCACTAGAGCCAGCTTTAACGTTTTGAGGATTATATTACCATGTTCCAACAGTGCCCATACTGTTTTGAATTTTGACTAACAAGTTAAAAAAACAATCATACACTGACCTTCAGGCAGGTGCATGCATTTAGATAGTTACCGTCATGGCTTCTTGGCATTATTTTCATTTACTGGTTTTGCCTGTTTGTAATCTGTATGGCTGCACAGAATGTTCAGAACTTCAGTTGATTGCTCATCTTGTCATGGTGCCTTTTGCAAAATCGTCCCAGCAATGGTACAATAATTTACTTTACCTGTTATTCAAAGTCCTGACTTTTGACCCATTTGGCAGCATTTCCAGACTTGCCAATTACCATTCTCTTCCAAGTTCAAACTTCCAACGTTGCAAATTTTCAGTATCATAACGGATAAACGAACAGTGTCGCAACAACGGACAAATCTTCACATGGGTATTGACAAACTTTTTTTGTTCGGAGGCCGGAAACCTAGAAATCAGAGTTGGCTTATTGTTGTTTGGTCAAGCTTCCCATCAATGCTATTTACGATCCCATCTGAGATTCCCCACGACAATAAAAAAGAGATGGACCTGTCACATTGGCACCTGGTTGGGACCTACGTACAGTTGCGACACCCTCCTCACCTGAACCAGGCAGGGCCCGGATTCTGCAAAAATATACAGCAGGCAAACCACTACCAGTGAACATTAAAAAAAGAAAAAGAATTCAATCCTATCCTGACATTGACATTACTATTATTTGATGGGCATCAATGCGCTGTGTCATTTTATCCAATTGCAGTAAAGCTACTTCAATGACTGCCGCAGGCATGGAACCAAAAGATCAGGCGTGCCTTGGGGAATTTGATTGGAAATTGACCAACAAAAAATTATGCAACTTGACATCCGACCCTGCTTTCAGAGCTCAAGCAATCATTTGCAGACTTTTACTCTGTGAGAGTGAAAATTGGGAAAAAACTATCAAAGTTTGGTAAGATTAAAATCGTTTTTTAGAGACCCATCAAAGTTTGGTAAAAAATTATTATAGCCTTTCGGTGCTGTGGGGGTCTCCATGATTGCTTTGCTCCACAGAATGGAGAAAGTGTCATGGGAAAGCAAAAACAAAGGCTTACTGTGTGGATTCCAAAGCTAAAGCTGAGAGGAAACCTCTGGAGAGCTAAGCAAATGATGTTCTTTTATTACAGCCCTCCTTCATACCTGGCCTGTGGCCTACTGTGGATGGTGTGGACCAAAAAAGTAATCTCTCCTTTGCGGACTTTCAGTTCATGATGCATGGAGATTTGCAACATATGCTGCTATGGGTTGGAATGTGCTTTATTTGATTTGAGAGGGTAGATTTGATTTGATTGCTTCGTTCTTTCTTTAAATAGAGAATTTGAATCTGCTTTTTGGAATTCAGACTGAGCCTGAGGGTGTATTATTAGTCCAAATCATTATGAATGTAAGCATTTGAGATCTGCATGTATTGGCAGTAAGTCGAATGAATGCAATGAATCTTGGCTATCAAGTATCAAGGTATGGTTTGCATTCAAATGGATAGGTATATCTTACGTGATACCTTGCATGATCTTACGATTGTAGACGCTGCGGTCGGTGCAGGAAGATTTTCCTTTTTATTTAATTACTGAAATAATCAATGTCGGTCTGCATTTCTGACCTAAGAAATTGGTATGCTATCTCCTTACGAACTTGCTGTTGGGTGTGGGGAAGGACATGATCGTTGTTTCAGGTTTATGGCTCAAAGTCAGCCATCGCACAAACTAAGGTCACATGGGCCAATCACAAACGGTGGTACGCTGAGGTCCTTCAAATCATGATACTTGCATATGATACCGAATTCAGTTATAAAATGTATTCTTTTTAATGCATTATTGAATGATGCGTATTTTCCAAGAACCTTTGTTAATTTTTTGAAAGAAAAGTGGAACGATTAATGGAAAAATGTTATCATATTTGTTTTTTTTAATATCCTTATTAATTATTTATAAAATCTTATAAATAACTAATAAAAATGCTATGGAATTTCTAAAGATATGGATTTAACTTTTATTTAAAGAACACAAACTATCAATTGAAAGCATAAAAGAAGCAAAACAACATAGCACACCAAAATTTCTTCTTGCTAGCATAAATAATTAAATAAAATTAATTTAAAGAAAAATAAAAATTCACACAATAACAAAAATATAGATGTAAAAAATAAAATAAATTGCATAATTAAAAAGTACACAAAAGAAAATTCCAATGATATGTGTTTCATCTCAATTGAGCATCTAGAAGTAAAGTTGTTCATGTTTAAAGTTTATGAAATTAAATAATACAAATTAAAATAATTAGTAATAAAATAATAATATATAATAAAATATATTAATAATAAGAATTAAAATAATTAGTAATAAAATAATAATATATAATAAAATATAATAATAAAATTAAAGGAGAAAGGTTAGCATTAGGTTAGAAGGTTGTAAAACCATACCAAATCTCTTGGCTGAGTTGCTTTTTAGACTTTGCCTTCAAAATTCCATCCAACAAGATTTTTTGGATTCCATGGATATAGTGAAACAAAGATCTAGCTCTTCATAGAGGCAAATGACAAAAAAGAACTTACGTGGTATGTGTTGAAATGAAAATGATCTTTGCAACATCACAAATAAAATGACATAGATAAACATTTTATATCTATCATGCTTTATTATTTATTCATAAAAATAGACATATGACTCAAATATCTAAAAATTGTACAAGGTTTTCATTTTACAAAAATACAAAATATGCTAATATCCACATGTCACCCATGTTCCTCTTTTGGCATTTTCTTAGCGACTCTTGGTTCTTTGCATCAAAATGTTAAGAGAAGTAAAAATATCTCAAATAAGAAAGATTATTTTATTTCCCTATTTATAGAGCACAAAAGTGTTGGGCCAAAAATCTTAGATAGGCTAGACAAAGGTTTGAATTAAGAATTCAAAAAATAATCCAAGTCCATATACACTACATATTTTCCAAAAATTTAAATAATGTATTTTTAATTTAAACATCTTTGAAGGATAAGTCTTAGTTACCCTCATTAGCAAAAACATACCAATAGGTCTTGTAATAACCTCACTACTAACATCGGATTATTCTCATGAGTTAAACAAGTCACTCATGGCTAGGTCTTGGTAATAGCCTCACTACCAATATCTTTAGTGGCCAAGACATATACATTATTAGAAGGGTAGATATTAACTATGCCTCACCGCAGATGACTAGACTCAACTACTTAGTATCATAGTCTTGGGTATTTTCCTAGTTGCACATGAACTTACAAATCAAAATCCAAGGTAGGAAAGCCATCAAGTTTTTATTCCCATGTGGTAGGATCTACTAAGGAACACTCTACTATTGCATACAGAGGTGTCTAAAAGATTCATGGATCCCACTATCAAGCAAATTTGTCCCATTATATATTATTTTATTATATTCAAAATTCAAAAGATTTACAAAATAGCCAAAAAGTACTCCATAATAGCCAAAACTTTAGCAAAATTTCCATCTCTATGATGGACTAATTCACAATAATCATTAAATATCCAAGAAGCAAGTTGGGCAAGGTTTCCACATAATTTAGATATTCACCAAAAAGATAGAATAGGATTTGGATAGAATTACAACACAAATTTCCATATAAAAAGAAGCCTAAAATGATAAAATTTAGTAGAGTCTTAACACAATTGTTAAATCATAAAAGAAGAGTGTAGAATTAGGAAGGAAGCAAAGAGAAAGAGTATAAAATCTACAACAAAGTAAGGCAACCACATAAAAATAAAAATAAAATAAAAATTTTTTACGTGTTGCAAGGCCTTTTAAATATCCTTATTACCTTTCTTTCTTGCTTAGAACACTCATACTATACTTTTACTTTGCTTTAAACTTATGTGTTAGAAACCTTCCACAAGCCAAAATGAACGATAAAAGGCTAGTGTGACACGTGGTTTGGTACATGTTTTCCAAAGGAAGAAATGCATAGAAAGACTTTGAAATAGAAGAAATAATGCTTGAAATGATTTCAAATTGAAGAATCAAATTGAAAATGTTTTATGTTTCATAAAAACAAAAAAACTTGATGTGCAAGTAAAGGTGGTGAAGGAAAGATGACAAAATGCTATATACTTATATCCTTTACATAGGTTATATGTTTTAACTTTTATCTTTCACAACTACCTTGTACTTTTTGATGTGCATGTGCTTTTCAAAATTGACTTAACTTTCTATATATATATATATATATATATATATATTCATATGTCCATTTCTCATTTCCTCCCTTCAACTAATACCCCTAGGGTTTAAAAACTCATAACAAGTATATACAAACTCTAAATCAAATTTGTTTGAACCTACAAAATCCATATTAAGTTTCCTACATATCCACATATCAAAATCATATATGAGTATCATTGATCATAGAACTATAATTCAAATGTTAAAACTTTTACGAGATTTTTAACAACCTAAAAATAAAATATCTTAAAAACCATAATTCCAATTCTAGTACACTAAGGATTAAAATGAGCATTTTTGAACATTTTGAATGTAATGGTAAGGTTAGATTGTAGGTCGAATATCATTTTAAGGTACTTTTTAAAATAAATTTATTTTTTTCAATATTTAATTATAATTAAAAATAAACTTAGTTTAAAAACAAAAGGTGACAAGAAGTATGACATGGGTAAGATTAGGGTCCAAAATGCTTCATAAACAATATATTATATAATGACATGTACATGATAAAGAATAAAATATGCATAGCCAAATACTTGTAAAAGCATGATAATTGTTAGAAAGAAAAATTTCTAAAGATAATTGGATTTCAATATTTAAGCATAAAATGTATAAAAGATCTATGACTAAGCTATAATAATTGTAAAAGAAAATAATACAAAAATTTAACAAAATACTTTAATAGGTAGATTGCATTAACTTGTATAGGATAATAACAATATCATCATCATCATCAATAACAACAGTACCATCATTAAAATTAACAACATTATTAATAACAAAAATACCATAATCCTACTATTTAGTCTATAAAACTAGAAATAACTTATTAAAATGCATTTAATAACATTAAATAATTAAACATGTGAATTAAACTAAATAATTAAACATAAGCCAAATTTTAGACTATGACATTTAAGGTATTTAAATTTATGTTACCAAACATATTACTATTTAAGTAGCAACAATTTATCTAGCATAACCCCCTCACCACAATAGGGTGGATGTGACCTATTAAACAAGAACATCCTACCACAAGTGATGAGTGGTGAGGTCCCATACACTCAACCATACGAATACGAGCGTTTCATGCATGATCCGATTGAACTCCGCAAATGGACTAGTTGTGGTATCCAGACAGTTACTTGTGGATCACAGTTCGCTATCTTCCCACCTAGACTAGTATTAGCTTTGTCATGTATGGTTTAGTCCAGAGAGAGGTGTATGATGTGTTCCTACACTAATGCTACTCCTGAGGATGATGGGAAATAATATCAACTAAGCTAGGAGAGAGAGAGAGTGAGAGAGAATCTAAACTAGCCTAAGTGTGATGAGCATCTATTCCTCAAGCGTCCCTATACATCTTGGACCTTGTGCACCACTACCACTAGGATAGGTTGATAAATGGAAAAAAGAAGGTTATCAATATATCCATCTTGCTGAAATCGCTATTCACCTTCATCCACACTTTAACTATAGACTAAAAAAACCCTACTGGATTGCGTTAATAGATAGAAGATTTAAGTCGTTTCAGGAAGCCATTATTACACAAGCAAAAGGACGGTTAGTTTCAGACGCTTTGATTATAACCATTCTCAACTTTACACTTTCTCTTTCTAATCCACATTTATTTAACAGTTTAATGCTTATTACATATATTCTTGTTAATATTATAGATCGTAGTGTATATTGCACGATAGGAACTAGATTAAGTTTTAAATTATTTAGTTCAGTTAGTATCCAAACTCTCTTACCTTTTGGCCAACAAGCTCTCTCTGTTGGTTCAACAAACTTAGAATACGGGACAAAAATTAATACAGAGGATCTCCCAATCCATAGGCTTTTCCCATATTTAGAAGATCCATTAGAAGAATACTATGAGCAGAAAAAAGCTAAAAAGTTTTTATTCAGATCATCATCCAAATCTCGGAGATATT
This sequence comes from Gnetum montanum, assembly GCA_015680685.1. Lineage (NCBI taxonomy): Eukaryota > Viridiplantae > Streptophyta > Gnetopsida > Gnetales > Gnetaceae > Gnetum > Gnetum montanum. The sequence continues at coordinate 40,514 of MNCI01004685.1, forward strand.
ATGTAGAGTTANTCTTTCTTTAGGAGGAGTGATTGGTGGTGAATCTATATAGAGACCTTCTAGATCTGTGGGATCCTTTTTCTTTTCTTTTCCCTTGGTCTTAGATTTTTGTAACTTTTGTTTGGGAACCCATATTTTATGTAAATCTTTTACATCCTTCTATACTTCTCTAACCTCTGCATATGTCATCAAATTCTGATCACTAACATTAGATAACTTATGATTTGTCTAATTGTGAAGTTTGATGATATCAAAAGGTTATTCTTCGGATGTTTTATATTGCANACACAAAAATCTACATAAAGTAGATCATGACATCAGGTGTGTTGAATGTGATGAATTATTAAGGATCAACATGAATACGGAAGAACCAAAAGAAGTAGCTCACATGATGCAATATAAAACATCCGAAGAACAACCTTTTTATACCATCAAACTTCACAATTAGACAAATCATAACTTATCTAATGTTAGTGATCAGAATTTGATGACATATGCAGAGGTTAGAGAAGTATAGAAGGATGTAAAAGATTTACATAAAATATGGGTTCCCAAACAAAAGTTACAAAAATCTAAGACCAAGGGAAAAGAAAAGAAAAAGGATCCCACAGATCTAGAAGGTCTCTATATAGATTCACCACCAATCACTCCTCCTAAAGAAAGGAAAAAGAAACCAACAACAGGGGTACAAAAAAGACGACATGTTCATACAATTCCAAAATCTGAAAAGGGAAAGAAAGAGGAGGAAGAAATCAATGTGAACGAAGAAGATAACGAAATGCTTTACATCGGTAGTGAAGGATCTTTGGATGAAGAAGAGAAAAAATTATTGACAAAACAAGGTATGATCTTCCAAGATCCTAAAGACTTAACAACTATGCAAATCCGAAAGACATTGGAGAAACCACCACCATATTTCAGTATGGACAACAAGTTGATTAGAGAAAGACAAAAAGAGATTGATAAAATTAGTGGTTTTATCGCTAGGCAAATTGTCCTTGAAAAGAAATCATATGAACATGCCATACTCAATGCGACGCTAAATTTTGAAGGTATGTTAAAACGTTGGTGGAATTTCATAGAAGCTCCCGTGCGTAAAAAGTTATTAAATAATCTGCATGTTATTTTCCTAAATGCTATAACAAAAGAATTCTTAGGAAATAAAGCTGATAGAGATAGTGCGTATAGAACTTTATTTTACAGTTCAAGACTACATAAAATCCAGGACATGTCTCCATTCCTTGACATCATAGAAGAATGGTATTACTATGGAAAACTCATTCATGACGTAGGTGCAAAAGAACATCTTTTGCTAGTTACTATCGAGCTCAACTTCAACATGAAGAAAAGGATCTCAAGGAAATGAGTTTCAGTGTCATCCGCCAATTCCTTGAAAAAGTCACAAGGGATCTGTGTGTCCAACAAAAAACACAGAAGTTAGTAGGTTCTCTTACTAAACAAATAGGGAAAGACTTATGTTACAAATGTGTCCTGAGGATAACTTCAGACAACTAATTAGGAATAGGAAATAGCAGTCTGAACCATGTGTATGTAAACTAGTACAACGCACATCACAAAAATATTCCAAACCAAAGAAAGTCTAGAAGCGGAAATATTAGCCTAAAATAAAATGAAAGAATTGGCCACAAAAACCTTTCAAAGGAATGTTTAAACGTAAACAAGGGTCATACAAAAACAAAGAAGTCAGATGTTTCATTTTTTTAGGGAAACATTATTCTAGTCAATGTCCAAAGAAAGAAAATCATCCTCAACGCATCAATTTCATTGAAACAATGAAAATTACTGAAGATGATTTCTTTCTAACATATGACTCTGACTTATCTTTTTCAAATGGGGATATTTACTTAGAATCATCAGATCAATATTCCAGTGAAATGGAATTTGAAGATATTCCTGATTACCCCAATGAACCAGGCAATGTAGATTATGATACAGATTCTTCTGGATATATGTACCATGTTTACATGAATGAAGAATTAGATAGTGATGATCTCTATGAAAGAGATCCAACGTACTCTCTATTAAAAAGCCAACTAAGACAATTGGAAAAGAAATGGCAGAAAGTTCCTATAGAAGATTTACACAAATTTAGGGCCTACAAACAGAAAGTCAAATCTAAGAGAAACGAGATAGAAACGCATAAACAAATGCTTGAGGAATCATTTGGCATATATCAAGATTCCTAGAATCCAAATGTTGTAGAATTTGAAGATGAAACACAGAAACCACATAATGAAGAAAGAGAAGTCACACTAGACGTACAGACTTCTATGTGGTGACAGTTTCGTATCAAACAACTCAAGAAATATCTCCAACAGGCCTCAGAGGAACTTGAATGCTTAGAACAACAAGAAGAGAGTTGGCAACAATCAGAGTATAAGAAAGAGACAAAACAGGTAAGCGTAATTTTAGAAGTTAATTGTAATAATTCTCGACCAATCTTACCTGCTTGCTCATTTACTATATCATGGCCTAGGTATCATAGGTATCAAATAGATTGTTTATTTGACACAGGCACTGAGGTATCTCTTGCTAGGGAAGAAACAATCCCACTTTGTTTTTGGGAGGAAAAGGAACCATCTCACATTTCCTTCAACACTCAAAAAAGATTATTAACAAAGCAAGCCAAGTTACATGTGCTAATGCCTGATAAAAAGATAGTGTATTTTGTTGTTTTTCAATTTCCTTTACCATCATATGATTGTTTAATAGGATAAGATAATTTACAAAATTTTGATATTACTATTACCAAACAATCTATCCAATTAGATCATTATAAGTTTACTAGGATAAATGCTAGGCAGTAGTTTAAAAATCAAAAAACCCAAAAACATAACCAAAAAAGAGAAACTTGGATTGTTAACCAAATAGAAAAACATCAACCAAGTTTTATAGACATGAAAACACGATTACTTCAGTTTGCAAATGATGACCCCACTATCTTTCGACACAAGAAAGAACATTGGTGTCAGATTGAGTTACAGGATGGAGTAAAGATAAAGGCTACCGCACAACATATAGGTATGTCACCTAGCCTTCGCAAAGAATGTGAAACAGAAATCCAAAAATATTTACAAAGAGGTTTAATCCGACCAAGCACTAGTATGTTTGCTTGTGCCATTTTCTTTGTAAATAAAAGGGCTGAATTAGTCAAAGGTAAAAAAAGGTTAGTCGTTAATTACAAATCTCTGAATGACATAATAAAATCAGTCCAACATCCTATTCCCAACAAAGATGATTTGTTTCAAAGACTGCCACACACTAATATCTACTCTAAGTTTGATTTAAAATCAGGGTTTTGGCAGATCCAAGTCGAGGAATCAGATCGTTGGAAAACGGCATTTACTGTACCCAGCGGGTTATATGAATGGAATGTTTTACCATTCAGTATAAAAACCGCACCTTCCATCTTCCAAAAAATGATGGATTCTATTTTACATTCTTATCCATTTATATTAGCTTATATAGATGATATTTTAGTTCTTAGCAAATCTGTACAGGAACATATAGAACATTTAAGTATTTTTTCTGACCTTGTAGACAAAAATGGCCTTGTCCTTTCACCAACAAAAATGAAGATCGGACAATCCAACATAGAGTTTTTAGGTTTAGAAATCTCTGCTGGTATTATAAAATTACAACCTCATATAATTCAAAGTATTATTAAATTTCCTGATATCTTAAAGAATAAAGTCGAGATACAACGGTTTTTAGGATGCATTAATTACGTTTCTGGTTTCTTTAAGGATATAGCTAAGGAACGTGATGTACTAAATAAATTATTACAAAAACATTCTCCTCCATGGACCAATGCATGCACTGAGGCTGTCAAGAAGATCAAACAAGCTTGCCAAGATTTACCTCCATTATTTCTCCCAGGAGAAGGTAAGTTTATCCTTGAAACCAATGCCTCTGAATGTTTTTGGGGAGCTACCATAAAACAAGAGCAAAACCGTACAATCAGGATCTGTAGATATGCTTTTGGTAAGTTCAATGAAGCACAGCAGAAATATCATAGTTCTCATAAAGAACTCCTAGCTATTGTTAAAGGCATTGAAAAATTTCGATTATTCCTCCAACCACAACGTTTCATCGTCAGGAGTGATTTAAAACATTTTGATAAATATCTACAATCTAAAAACCTTTCGAAAGTGGCTCATACATAGCTGATCCGATGGAGTTTATTTTTAGCAAATTTTGAATTTGATAGTGAGTATTTAGAAGGACATAAAAATTGTTTAGGAGATTTTTTAACTAGAGAATTCCAATTCTCTGGTTCTACTAATGTTTGAATATTGTGCAGAATTATTAAGAGGCGAAGGATGGACTCTTCGTTCTTCTAGGCGTTTATGTCCATGTTTACCTAATGAACGTTTTCTTAGTTTTTCTCAGTATTTTGCTGAAACTAGCCGGTATCAAGCAAGTTGGGATGAATTTTGTATCCGAACAAATGCACACCCTTCTGAGTCATCCATAACGCAAAGGATTTTGTTAGCCTATACCCCCCCTGCTCTCTGCAATCCTAGAACCACTATTCCTGCTCCTTACATTCATCTAGCCACTGATGTAAAAATCAATAGTCTGGATTTTGAAAATTGGTACACAACTGACTGTCTTAGCTGGCCCTATTATCAGCCTAGTGATTTCCATATGTACCGCATTGAATTTAATCCTCAGACAATGCCATCCTCTGATTCCGAAATGTTTTGGTCTTGGTGGGCAAAATTCGGTCATGCCCCTGTTCATCTTCCTCCCAATTATCCAGAATATCTCAGAGCCAATTTGGCTGATCATCATGGTGATTTCGCATTCTATGGAAGTGCAACCACCATGGCATGGCATTTTCTTCATATGGCTTCCAGTCTTGTTTATTTTCTCGTCACATGCATCGCCAAAAGGATAGACTGGAAAAACACATGGGGACAGGCTTTTTACCAAGATGTGTACATGGCAAACACTTATGATATCCAGCACCACTGTCACATCCATCTTAAAGTGCCGTATACATTAGAATTATACTATCAAGACCATTGCATTGATGAGTACCGAGCTGCAGGAGGAAGTGAGTCCAAAATTTACCTAGCTGGACCCCACTTAGTAGAATCCAATGCTAGTACAGATAGCATGCCTTCAGATTCTCCCGGACGATATGATTATTGTTCTAATGAGTTCCACAATCAAGCAGTCAATTCTGATGGAGAAGATGTCGACTTCGGCCCAAATAGTCCTCCGTCACGCTGAAAAAGTTGTCTGCCACAATCTTCTTAAAGTGGATCCGAATCTTTAAAAGTAGATATTCCCAGTTGGCATCCATTATTGTAAGGCAGTTTGTAAGCTATAAATAGCAGTGTGTGTGTGTGTTGCAAGGATATACAAGCAACAAGTAGCATAAGCATAGAAGTGAGTCTAGGAGTTTGCAAGTGTGAGTTTGTTTTCCTGCAAGTGTGAGTTTTTCTGCAAGTAGTTGTAAGGAGAAGATACCAGTTTCTTGATGCTCATTACTCAGAAACTAAGCATTCTCTCCGTCACTAAAAGAGAGATCGTTCTTTGATGCGCTGTGCTCAAGAACAAGCATTCCTTTCAATTCTGTAATGTTGTTGTGTGTGCAATAAAATGGTTTGTATTGGCATATCTGTGTGTTACTTCATCTGCATTCAAATGAGCGTTTGTATTAGTTCTGTTTGAGCGCTGCGTACTTTGAGGGTGGTATCAAAGCCTTGTTGCAGTTCTTCGTCATTCACAGCCAGGGGTGGACGTGAGGGTTGCTCGTAAGATTGTTCTTGTAGTGCTGTAAGACACGCAGTAACGGCCGACGGACAGGCGAGTAAGTTGTGCAAGCCAGAAGCTGAACGCAGAGTAGGCACATCTAATGGCAAGTTCTTCCAGAAGACCAACTCTAGGTTCCAATTATACTTTCTCTTATATTCAACATTTATCGAACTATTGCTCCTCATTGAATGCTAGTATGTTGCCACCACCGCCTTGCCAAAAAGATTTCTATCCTAAATCTTCCTTGCACACTTTTGAATCTTTCCAATCTATGCATTTTAGTGAGTGTGATCTAGGTATCGCTGGTTCTGGCCTTCGCCCAGTCGCTCTTTCTTTTTTTGACCCGGGGGAGGTTGATAAATGGAAACCAAACGCATGCCCTAGGTATGCTACTGGGTTATCAAGTAGTCACACTTATGCTCGTGATTAACTCGTACTCATTCCACATTACTAGGAGATAAGGGTAGAGGGATATTAACTAAGGAAGCAGTAAATAAGAATAAAAATTAAATAAATAATTAAGCTAAGTGGATGCTGCAATGATGAAGTAATCTCGATCTTTATTGCTGGTCATGTGCGTGTCCAAGTACGTCACACTTGAATAAGGATAACGTACAATTACAATCACCACACTGCGGGCATGCACTGGGAGAAAAGGGTTGAGAGAAAAACTAACAAAGAGTCTCTACAAAACTACTGAACTTAAACTTAAACACTTCAAAAACTTCCTACCAGAACTACCTACCTCTTATTTATAGATGAGGAGATAGGCTACGATATCGCGTATGTGATATCGCGTCTAGGCTATGATATCGCGTATGCGATATCATTGGTGCGATATCGTAGCCAACAATTCATGACTCATCAACAAGCTACTCCATTACTACTACATCCAAAAACAGTGCATAAATTAAACCCACAACTTTTCCATCGAAAGGTGAGTTTTGTGATTATTGTAGTACATTCTTGGATGCAAAATATTTAGATTTACAAATAGATTAAAGGACTTCATTAAGAATAAAATATCTAGAGTAATACCTCTTATTAACATAGTGTATTAGATAGAGGAGGATATGAAGCTCATGGTTAACTTCTGATGAGTGACGAGGTACCCCTACACTCAACCATGCGAATATGAGCATTTCACGCATGATTCCGTCAAATTTTGTAGACGGGCTAGTTGTGGTATCTAGATAGTTACTTGTTAATCACAGTTTGCTATCTTCCCACCTAGACTAGTATATGCTTTGTCACATATGGGTTAGTCTAGAGTGAGGTGTATGATATGTTTCTAAACTAATGCTACTCCTAGAGGCAATGCAAAAGAACTGTAATTAGGCTAAGAGGAAAGGGAGAGAGGGTCTAAGCTAATAGAAGATAGGGAGAGAGAATCTAAGCTAGCCTAAGTGTGATGAGCATCTGTTCCTTAATCATTCATACACATCTTAGGCCTCGTGCATGACTACCACTGGGATTACCAAGCGCATGGCCTAAGTACACTATTGGGATATCAAGTAGTCACACATAGATGCTCGTGATTAATTTGTACTCATTTCACGTTTAATAACAATAATAATTAAGTGGTTAAATGAAGTGAATGTTAGAATGATGAAGTAATCTCGATCTTTATTTTTGGTCATGTGTGTGTCCAAGTATGTCACACTTGAATAAAGGATGCCATACAATTACAATCATCACATTGTGGGCATGCACTAGGGGAAAGGGTTGAGAAGAATTAGAAATAAAACTTAAGAACTAACTAAGACTGACTAACTTCTATCTAAAAACTTATTTTAAAACTGAATCCTCTCGTGCACCTACATGTGTATTTATAGCCTCACACAGGAGTCATGATATTGTGTATCCAATATCGTTATTTGGGCTATGATATCACGTACTCAATATCCTGGATTCGATATCGGGGGTCCAATATCACAGCTTGGTGAATCACGATTCATCATACCCCCACGACTAAATGAAAACTCATCCTCGAGTCAAAATGAGAACAAGCCCCATTGATTACATAGTGGATAGGTATGGGATTATTGACTGATGGGGAATTTATTCATGTCATAGTGGAGAACTTAATAGAACAAAATTGGGACATAACACAAAAAATGCAAAATCACAAAAATACAAAATTTTGTGAAACTCATGTGGTTCTAGGTGGCGGTGGCTGCTCCATGGGTTGCTTCCCCTTGTCTTGTGCTCCAGGTTTTGGAATTTGATGACATTGAAGTAGTGCCTAGAGATTTTCCTCTTTCATTCGGGGATCCTATGTTGTCCATGCTGATGCTCCAATGTTTGATGGAATCAGCACCTTCCATGGGCACAATAGTTACAGAAACATTTTATTTGCTTTGACATACCAGGCTATAAACGACCATCGTTCCTTCTCGTAGGCTCTGGCTTTGTCCCTGTACTCTTGAAACTTTTTAAGCCATTGAGCCAAGTCTGCTGTGGCATCATTTTATCCTTGGTAGCTTGCTTTAACTACCTCTAGTTCAAAATTTGCAACTTCTAGCTTCTGTAATGTTTTCTTGTGCTCTGCAAATTCTGCTTCATATTTGGCGTAGGTGGTAGCTACCTGCCCCTTGAGCTTTGTCCTCAAGCACCCTGCTATCAACATGGCTAGATTGGCATATTGTAGGTTTGCTAATTCCATGTACTCTATAAGATCTTGAATCTACAGGTCCAACTTTTAAGTTTCGCTTGGTGGGCAAATGCATATGTGTCCAATATGGCCTGCCAATCAGTGTGTTGAGCACTAAAAGTTTTGATGTGGGCCTTAGCCATATGGATCTCCTTCTCAATGATTTGCTTAGACATCCCCACCTAGTCTTGGAAATGCTCCTTTAACTTTTCGTACCGCTTGACCTCGTTTTTCCATGCACTTATTTCGATGGCCGTCTTTTGACGGATTGCACGTACCTTCATTAAAAGGGTTCAATTTTCTCTAGCCAAATAGTTCATATCTTGATTGAACCTGATCAATTGTTCTTGAAGTTGTTGAAAGTTTTCTTCAAGAAAATTTCTGTTTCTCCACAGCGGTCAACCAAAGATTGTCAGCAACGAGTTGTTTATTCTCCTCTTGTAAGGCTCTGAGTGCCTTGGCATGCACGTAGGTTTGTGCTTGTGCCTTGGAGGCATTCTAGTCAGCCTTCTCTATCTCCTCTGCCACTCTTTTATTATCTACTAATAATTTATTAAGTTGCTTGGTCCTAAAGGTGTCCAACTAGTCTATGGGAACAAATTGAGAGGGGTTCTACTGTGCAGCTTGTAGGGTTACGAGCCGCTCTTGGAGTTTTGCTAACTTTGCTTCTGCGTGCTTGACCTTGATCTCTGTCATGACCAACTTTCCCTTGGTAGAGATGAGGTCTAATTATGTTGCTGTGACATCTTGTGGGATATCGAATGGGATGTCATTACTTGTCCTATTTGCAGGAACCGATCAAGCACATCCTCATGCTCCACAAGAGTCATCGAGGGACTGACCAATATTTGAGCATCATGTGCTCTTGTGAAGTCTACCGGTGGCATAACAGGGACATTGAAGGATTCTTTGATGTGGTCTATGACCACTTTTGTGGCTCCTACTGCATCCTAGTGCTGCATGACAATCACTGTGGCCCCTTCACCAATCTCGAGTTGCACCTGAAAGGATGCAACGTTTCCTGAAATCTGTTGTGACTAATCAATCTCCCCTCCTCCTGTCTAAATGGACACCTCTACCCATGCACAATCTATAGAGATAGTGGATTGTACAGTATCATCGATGATGTGGAAGAGATTAGCATCATCACGACTCCCCTAACTGCCCATCTCAACGATGGCCCTGAGATAGCTCATCGACGATCAATAATCTTGCGGTGGTGGTGGTTGGTCTCATTGGCTTATGCTGGGTCACACTTCTTGTTGTTGACTGGGCCTTGAGCTTGGAAGTTGGCTAGGCCTTGCAATTTGAGTTGCAGTGGGCCCTACTGTCTATTCTTGCTCTTGCTCTAGCCCTAGTGTCTCACTAGCACTTTTTCTTGGAGCTGGTGGCTTCATCAGTTCAGCAAATGAAGCATTTTTTGCTCTTCTAGGGATGTCATTGGTGTACCCCAGAATACCAACATGGTTGCACATCTTCCTGATGAGACAAGGGAAGGGCAATGCGAACTTCCTTGTCTTACATTCTTCGAATCACCTTAAGATCTCCATGAGATATAGATGGGGTAGGTTAGCATTAACATTTCCCATCAATATCGCACTTCCTATTGCCACATATGTTGAAATCCTATTTAATCCTTTTGTGGGGAAGATGTGATAAGTACCAATCTTGAAGTAGATTCTCTCTTCCAATGTCAATTCTCCATATATCTTATCTTCTTTACTGTACACCCTATCCAACCAAACCTTTCACACATTAGCATCAAAGTAAGTGGATAGGTGAGCAACCTTTGACCATGTATTCAAAAGGTTTAACACTTCCAAAATGACCTTGGCGGAAAAATTGATAGACACAGCAATGTCAACTGTGGTGCCTTCTTTGTTATTGTGCCAAACTGGTACGTTTTTCCCAAGTACCAGGCACCACTTTTAGAGAGGATAGGCCATAATGGGGATCCTTTGAGTTGGTCCCTAATGGCCTCAGGAGCGAATTCCATGAAGGATCCTAAGTTCAATTCTACAATCACTGCAGTTGATGTGGACCTTTCACGGATGGCCTGAACACACTTCGAGGAAAATGTGAGGTGTTGTCCTTGTTTAGGTGCTACAGCAGCTCCACCTTATGCCTGTCTTGATTGTATAGTAGCAGGAGTGTCTTGATGGATACTGAATGATTACACCTCCTGCTCTACATGTTTTTCAGCAGAAACCTATCCTCTACCTCTCCTGGGTCACTTAGACACACCTTGAAAAGGACCTTCTTGTTGTCCACACTTTGGGGCTATCTGCAATCACATAGGGCCAATCATTAGTAAGGTTATTTGAAAAAATTAAGTTATACCTTACTTCTTGCCTTAATGAATTTTTTTCTTATTCCGTGTGATTTAAAGGTAGAAATTTTATGGAAATGTCTCCAAAAGGTTTTAATATGTGGCCCACTTTGCTTAGGTGGTTTCAAAGTTTAATTTCCTGGTATAGATAAGGAGATGAAATTTTTTTGGCAAATGTTTATTATTTTTATAAGTAATTACCCTTGATAGTGTCCATTGGGTGATGACGAATTTCAAAAAATTTATGCACAATTCAGAGTGTACCCCTCCCCCACAACTAAGCTGAACACTCCAAGTTCAGATAGGTTGAAACAGAATGCAAATCAAAGTGCTAGCAAGTGAGTTATTGCTGGTAGATCAAGAGGTGTGCAGGTCGCAAGTCGTAGAAGAAAATTTGAAAAACTCCCCCGTGTGAACAGTTGCAAATGATGTTGACATTCACGGGGGGCCCATATATATAGGTTAAAAGAACACGATATCGTGTACATGATAGTGTGGCCTCAATATCACATCGATGCAATATTGGGGACCCCATATTGTGGCCTAATGAAAATAGGGTATTTTGAATAATTGATAAATTTTTTGAAATTTTTCAGTGTAAACTAAGGACTTTAGTTCAATGTGAAGGCTCCAGGGTAATGTTGATTAGGCCTGATGGCACCAAAAAGGTATCATGGTGTAAAATCTAGCAATGAAGGTCATGAAGAGTATGAGGAAAAAGGGCATGTGTTAGTGCATAGGAACGTTTGAACTGGAAGGATGATGATGAGGGAAAGAATATCATTGGTGATGCAATACTCGGAGGGTATAAAATGATGTGAGGGTGTGCAACAAGTACAAATTATAAAAGTCACACAAGTGGGTCCTGCCCAAAGTAGGTTCCAACCTATAATGCCCTTGTGTAACCTCACCTTAAAATGTTCGTAGGCACAAAAAGTGTGAAATGTAATCCACACTAATTCCACAAAACACACACATGTAAATACCACTGCAATGAGATATGAGTTTCATACTACCCAAGACACAAGTCACAATTACATGAATAGTAGGATGAGGTGAATTGTAGAAGGGATTGCAGAAATCGGGACATGAGGTAACTAACTTAGGGGACAATGAATCCTATGTGTAAGGCATGATTAGTGTGTCATTAGCTCATCCTTGAAAAATCAAAACCAAGTCCATTCCTTCAATCAATGACATCACATTGCTTCTTCCCATGATGGACAACGATAAGAGCACCGTGATAGCAAGGCATATGATCACTTAGCATTTTGTTCAAGGGAGGAGTGATTTTGCTTTGTGGCACTCATTTTTTTAAAGTATTTCTTAATCCAGAGAAGCCGCCTACCTATAGGCATGGATGCATGTCTTTCCAGTGGGACCCCCTGGATTAGAATAATTTTTTTAGGTTGAGTGCCTTTTGATTACTCTTACTCCCATTTTTCATTAGATATACAAGGATCTTAGTATAACCAAGCTACATGATAACTCCTACAGATGTCACCAAAGAGAATCCACAAGTCCCCTTGATGTCACACCCTAACCATTCTGTCTTGGTTCATCCTTCTTCATTTTGGGTATAATGAGCACAAAATTACTTTAAGTTTTAATTATGTCAAGAATATCATCGTACCTAGAGTAGAACCTCTTATTAATAGAATGGTTGGATGGATGTGATGGGCTCTCTATCCAAATAATTAGTCACTCGAGACTTGATAGCAAAGAACAACACCTCAACCAATGAGTCACATGAGTGTTTTATTCATAAATGAGATTACTTATAAAAAGATAAAAAAGACAAAAAGATAAAAAGACAAAACAATAAATTGAAAAATGAAATACTGGAAAACAATAAATTGTAAAACTAAAGAAAATGAAAAATATTTATTAGCCTTGCTTGTTAGAATGGAGGATACCCCCCATAACTAAATGGTTGAGCATAGTGAGGATTAATAAATGAAAATTTGGGATCCTTGCATGTTGGATGTATTAGGATCCTATCATATCTGAACCACTGGGTGTCTTTTGATGTGGTGGTTGGAACATACCTCAAGTGGGGTTCACACACTTCATTATAGTAAGCATAGTGGGGCAATTTATAAGATGTAGTCAATTGATGAGTGGTTGACCCACTATGGCACCCATGACCGTAAGGTGGTATGCAAGGATCATGATGTCTCTCGTCATGGTTATATTCATTGGTCCATATAGTTGTTGGAGTGTTAATTGGTGGCTCGGATGAGATGACATGAGGTGTTGGGTTTGCAGAGAGAGATGTAGCACAGTGTTGGGCTTATGCTGTGTTGGAAGATATAGTGGTCTCAAAACTATGCTATCCCTTGTTACAGTCATGTCTAAACAAGGGATGCCTTCGATGTTGTAAAAGGTTCCCACTACTGTTGACAATAGAAACACAAGTAACATTCATGGGTTGATGCGGTGGTGCAAACCCTTTAGGCAAAATTGGTGGCGATGTGGAAGGAGGAGAAGGATGAGAATTTTGAAATTGAGGAGTGCAAGGTACCCAAGGTGGTGGTCCTGTTGGCGAGGGTATGGGTTGATAGTATTGAGGAGAATGATAATAATGTGGTAAGATAGAGGATGTTGACCTGGTTGGGGAAACAAGATGTTGGACTTGATAAGCACTTAGGTTCAGATGGTATGAAGGGTATAACGAGTTTGAGAGTGGCCTCCCCCATGACTGGGATTATTTCCACTATAATTGAACACAGTATCTCTATACAAACTCTGGGTGTAACACCCTTCCCCAATGCTCCTGTAAATATGACAAGATTGGGCATTGGCCCTTGGGGTGATCGTATAGGAAAATGTTGCATTGATACGTATGATTTGTAGTTAAGATCTTATTCTCTTCTATCCTTCTTTCTGATTGTCTAAGGGTTTTTTGTTCTGTTTCTTGGTTTTTCATGACTCTACCTCCAATAATGTTGGCATATTCTCCACATTTTTTATGCATCCATTCCATCATCTTATTGATCTTTGCCTCAATTTCATCCAATGATTGTAGTGTTGGCAAAGATGGTTCCACCTCCTTGAGGTGAGTTGATTTATCCTCTTCATTATCATGGGCCCTTATTGATTTAAGGTTTTGGGCTTGTTGAGATTTTTCAACATTCTCCCATTTAGCCATTTCTCCTTCTTCTTTTGCTACTCGCTTAATAAGTTCTTGGACTTGATGGGTTCGTAGTTCATATAGTTGACCTTAGGCATACATCCCTAGGGTTTCCTTTGTTTCATTACAGAGCCCATCTATGATATGGTACATTAGCCTTTCCTTAGAGAACCCATGGCCTGGGCAGTTGTTTAACAATGCATAATATCTATCTAAGGCTATGTCCAAGGGTTCATGTTGTGCTTGTTTCCACTTTTGGATTTGTTTCCTAAAGGCTGACACTCTCATGTAGGTTTGATATCTTTCATTGAAGAGTTCTACCATTGTTGGCCAATGTCAAATTGATTTTGGTTTTAAAGACCTATACCATACTTTTTCTTGGTCAACGAGTGTCTTAGGAAAGAGCTTAAGTTTTTGCCATACATTATCAATGTTATTCCATACACAAGCATCATGGAAGGCTTGTAAATGATGTTGTGGATCCTGAAAACTTAGAAAAGTTATTTAAGTCAAGCCTGGGTAGATGACTTTCCTTACAATGCCTATAGGATATTCGAATAGCCTCTTGTATATGCATTAAGCTTGTAGTGGCTAGTAGGGGTTCATCGTCACTAGGTATGTTATGCATTCATGAGTTGTGATGATGTTGTCTTTATTTATGTTCATAGGAAACCCCTACATCAGATTGAGTACTCCAAACTTCATCTTCATCATTATATAATTCATTGGTTCTCCAATGAATTTCCTTACTGGTTGTTGCATTATCATAGTCTTGTGAGAGAGGCATGGTTGTGAGTGGTGTGTGACGAATTTAATTTAATTTCTTTTCTAAAGGATATATCATTAATACTTGTTATAGTGATCTTGTATGATGTAACTAATTTAGATAACTAGCACCATCCCCAGCAACTGTGCCAATGATAAGTGGCGAGGTACCCCTATACTCAACCATATGAATATGAGCATTTCATGCATAATTCGGTCGAACTTCGTAGATGGGCTAGTTGTGGTATCTAGATAGTTACTCGTTGGTCGTATTTTGCTATCTTCCCACCTGGACTAGTATATGCTTTGTCACGTATGGTTTAGTCCAGAGTGAGGTGTATGATATGTTTCTAAACTAATGCTACTCCTGGAGGTAATGGAAATAACTTTAATTAGGCTAAGAGGAAAGGGAGAGAGGGTCTAAGCTAACAGGAGATAGGGAGAGAGAATCTAAGCTAGCCTAAGTGCGATGAGCATCTGTTCCTTAATCATCCGTACACATCTTAGGCCTCGTGCACGACTACCATTGGGATTACCAAGCGCATGGTCTAAGTACACTATTGGGATACCAAGTAGTCACACGTAGATGCTCGTGATTAAGTTGTACTCATTTCGTGTTTAATAACAATAATAATTAAGTGGTCAAATGAAGTGAATGTTGGAATGATGAAGTAATCTCGATCTTTAGTTTTGGTCATGTGCGTGTCCAAGTACGTCACACTTGAATAAAGGATGTCGTATAATTACAATCATCACACTGTGGGCATGCACTAGGGGAAAGGGTTGAGAAGAACTAGAAATGAAAACTAAGAACTAACTAAGACTGACTAACTTCTATCTAAAAACTTATTTCAAAATTGAATCCTCTCGTGTGCTTACATGTGTATTTATAGGCTCACACAGGAGTCACAATATCGTGTATCCGATATCGTTATTTGGGCTACGATATTGAGTACTCAATAACGTGGATCCGATATCCAGGGTCTGATATCACAGCCTGATGAATCATGATTTATCAACTTCTAATAAGAATTTTCACTAATGAAATTAAGATCTTATTTGGTGACATGAATTTATAATTGAGTAGGCTAGAAGGTTTTAATGATGGTCCAAGATTTTCAACATTTGCAAAGGTACTTTGAAGGGAAGATGTGATTTTCCATAGAAGATCCTTATTTAAAGGGGTTAATTTTAGCACTTTTAAAAGCATAAACATGCTAATAATTTGTATTTTCAATAAAGTGCTTGTTGAGTAAAGTCAAAAGTTCCAATAAGCTAAATGGATTGGTTTATAGCCATGCTTCTTCCTTGAAGGGAATTTAGAGCTAGGTCACTAAGATGAGGATAGTTATGATAGTTTAAATTAATGTCATTCATAAATAGGTGATGTTTTTTATTTTTGAGCAGGAATGAGATATGATCTTAATTACATTAACCCTATCTTGAATGGTTGAATAACTACTTATGCAAGTCAAATGTAGGAGCTAAGCTACTTGCCATCTTAAAATGAAATTAATGGTAAGATTTAGATCCGATAATGGCATGTGGTATGGCTATTCTTGATAGGAATTCCTATCGAGTTTTAGTTTGAGAAAAATTGTCCAATGTTACTAGTATTTTCAGAGAACTACTCATGATCAATCCTCAAACAATGAAGAGGTGCCTTGGCTTGGTAACATGCATTTATATTAGGATTACTAAAAAGAATGAATGTGGTCTTAAGGATTATTTTGGAAGGATCACATTATCATTTCTTTCCAAAATTATTTTTGTAATTAATACCTTAATATTTGCAAGATTTTCATGTAAAAGTGCAATATTTCCAAAAATTATCCATTGAAGCCTAATGAATCATTTAAGGTAGAGACACCTTAGCGAAAACTAACATTTAGGAATAGTTGTTAATCCTCTTACCTAGAAATATGGTGTAGACCTCAACTTGAAGGAATTGTCGAAGGAGAAACAAGAAGGTAGGAAGGATTTCTCACTCAACAACTAATGGAGAAAGCTTAAAATAATACTAGGGGAAGGTATTCAAGGATGAAAAGTTATTTCTAAGTTTGTGGCTAAGGTGGAAGGGCATAGTAATTAAAAAGTTAGTAGATGGGAATGTAGAGGATGCTTGGTAGGTTGTTACTTGGAGGAAGGTGGCGCAAGGTAGAAATAAAGGGCCAAGGCACAATGGTATAAGTAGAAATCACAAATCCTTACTTGAACAAGTCATAAACCATAGAAGTTAAAAGATAAAATGGGTTAAGAAAAGGAAACCTAGGCTAGGGTTTTACTTAGATGCAATATTTTGGGTCTTGCTTCATTGTCCCAATAAAGAGTAGAGGATTATGATATTAACTACCTAATAAGGGTCAAAGAGAGATGAAAAAGGATTGAGGTCATAGATGGACATCAAGAGATACTTGAATATTTTGCCATGGCCAAAGGAGAGCAACCCAAAGAGCAAAGCCTAAGTATGATATGTGTTGAAGACTTAAAATCAATATCACAACTAATTGGTTCATGATTATGCTTTCTTGGTGATGAGATGCGATTCGCACGAGCCGCGATATCACGTCGTCCCCTGCGATATCGCATACACGATATCGCAGTCCGTCGCCAAATCTATAAATAAGAGGTGGCACTCCCCTTATTTCCCATCCTAGGATTAAAGTAGGGAAACTCTAGTAGATTTATCACTCCAGAGATAGAATATTTTCCATGTGCCCGTAGTAGGAGTCCCCAAGTGAACGGATCTTTATTTGAGCAGCTTTGTACCTGAACGTAAGTTGTGTACGGCAATAAAGATGAGCTTTGTGGATAAACCTTGCAGTGCATGGAATAGGTTTTATTACATGTTATTTCCTACTTGTTATTTATTACCTGCATTAGCGTGGCATGAGTATGACTTGATTACAAGCATTGAAGAATGTGTACGGCTAATCAAGGAATCGGCTGCTCATCGCAATTAGTCTCTCTCACCCTCAACTCCTAGAATGTGAAATGGGTACAACTTGATTACGAGCATTTACGAATGTGTACGGCTAGTCAAGGAATTGGCTTCTCATTATGTTTAGGCTAGTTAAGTGCCTCAGTACGACCACTTCGAGCACGTGCATTACGTATGGTGATCCCAGTAACGATTAGCGTTTGGTAGCCACAGTTGCATAGTTTAGGGTGTGTATGGTAAGTGGGAACGGATGCTAACGCTAGTTAATTTAGACTTAGTCCTTAGTTAGAGTTAGTTAGTTCCTCAACCCTTCACCTCTTTAGCATAGAAGACATAAAACAAGAAAAGACTAGAAAAATCATATACCTTGGACTTACTTAACCATACACTATGACAACAACAAGTAAGTTTAGGAAGACAACGAATGATTAACCCCAAGTGTTCCATGGGGTGTGTAGGCATTTAGTCTGTGAATTTCAACTGGATCGCACGTGCTACGCTCGTTTCATATGGTTGAGTGTAGGAGTACCTCGCCACTCATCATTGGCACCGTTGCCGGGGACTAAGTGTTTGTGTGTCGAATAGAGCATAAGGGATATCACTCACATCATTGTGAGCCTTAACGAACCTTTGGGTTAATCAAGATAAAAATTTATATAACGGTGAAATTAGCACACTGATAACAATGCCTTCTTCTCATAAGAGCAACTCACCACCTAAGGACCATCCACGAGACAGTCGGCAACATAAAATACATAACCCAAATTAGCCAAGTCCTAAATAATATAAGATGACATATACTCATCCCGATAAGTATATCCCTAATTTTACTTTTATTCTCCATCAAGACGAACAACTGCGGTGGAGAGATTTGCAAGGTAACATTGTGTTACTCCTAGACTGATCAATCTCTTGCATGCTTTTTCATGTCTTGGCACAGATAGGCATGACTGAATTATATGTTGAATACATTGCGGAAGACTTTGATATGAGGGATTATTATCCCATAGATGCCCAACGTATGAGGGACTTAAGATAGGAGAGTCAACATGCATTTTTTAAGGGCAAGGTCCTGCATGTCCTTAACGAAATAGGAGATGAGGAACCCCTTATAACGGGTTCTTTAGCAAATGATGTTCCCTCTCCTAACGATGGTGAGGAGGTTGGGTATCAAAATCTACGATCATGATACATATCCATGGTTCTAATGCCTGTGAGCACCAACTGTTCATAGAGGGAACAACCACTTATGCTAAGGATAGGCACTTAGATCGTCACCACGATCGGGGCCATAGCAGCCAAATAGAAGACAAGAAACATCGTCATGGTGATGGTTCCCCTTCTTCTTCTCCTTCATCCCATCACTCACCCTCTCCTTCCACAGATGGGCATAGCCACCATGAACATAAAGGTGAGGATAAAGGTAAGAAAGATGAAATACCTCAATGGGAAAGTCGAGAGAGAGGACAAGGGCAAGGATGTAGAGAGAGTAGGGAACAATGTAGACATCACAGGCATCATGAAAGAGAAGATCATAACGAGCCCCTACTCGCAACCCGAAGTATGCTTGACATAACGGAGATAGTTAGGATTCCCACAAGGCATTTAAAAGATAGTCGGATCAAACGATTAGACATGAACAATATCCCATGATTTGAAGGGGGATACAATGCTGATCTGCAAAATCATTTACGGGCATTCCAAGATGCCTGTGCCTCGTAGAATATAGAAAATGAGTGGCAAAAACTTAAGTTGTTCCCAAGGACACTCACCAAGGAAGCAGAGAGCTGGTACCGGTCCTTAGAACCGGAAACCATCAGGAGGTGGAGTACGATGCTAGAACTGTTCAATGAAAAGTATCAAATATACTCCAGAGTGTTCAATTTGCGTAAGAAGATCCAAGGCTGGAAGTAAGGTACACATGAACCCTTGGATGCTTCCATGGCCTACTACTACACATTGTTACATCGTTGCCCGGGCCATGGGTACACTCAGCGGGATCAACTTTGTCACATCGTGGATGGGCTAAGGCATGAAACTAGAAGAACCCTTGAAACTTATGCCCAAGGGAGACTCTCACAATGTACATAGCTTGTTGAAACAAGTAGCAAAAGAAGAAGGTGAGCTACTCAAAAGGGAAAGTGTGGAAGAATACAACTGTGATTCCTCCCTTCGAAAGAAGGGAGTGAAATGTTGTGATGAAGAGGATGAGTCACCAATCGAAAAGTTGGTGAACAGGAAGACCTTGCCGATTCAAAAGTTAACAACAAAAATAGCGGCTAAGGTAGATGATGTATGGAGTTCCTTAGACTCTAAAATTGAAATTGTCTTAAAAATTGTAGAAAATTCTAAGGTAGAACAAAGTACTGACAAAGGTAAGAGAAAGTGGAGAGATTTAGGCCCTGCACATAACAAGGGTAAGGAAAAAATCACTAACTTCGATGTGGCTATGGATTTGGATTCAGACGATGATAGTGGATGTGAGATCTACCATTATGACCATCCTAAGGGATGTTATCCAATCATCTCACATTTGCAGGAGTCTGGGGTGTATGCACTTAATGCAAGACTTAACCAACGGTAGACACCCCGAAGGTTACCTTATCCCGAAGGTAACCCAAGGCAGTTCTACCAACCCTTAACGTATTATCCAAGTGGAACCCCCACAACCCATCTAACAGCATCAGCAATGGAAATACCCACAGTCATGGGGGATGCCATTGCCAACACATCAATACCCTTATCGGCAACTGACCCTTATGGATATTATGTGCAACAGCCGATTTCTCCAAGTGACTCTATGAGTCACACAACTCCCCGTCATTACTACCAAGTTCAGGAGTACTTCAGAAGGACTCCTTCTCCTTCAGGAGACACTCCATATCCACACCATCCTCCTAATCCATCCGCACCTCTTCCACCAGTAGTAGTTCCCATAACACCTCCTGCTCCAACAATGCAAGGGGAACTTCCTCCTCAACCGCAGCAACGTCACATTGCAAGAGCTATAAATATTCAACTTGTTGCTGGTTTTGACAATTGTAAAAAGGGAAGACCCTTCTTCAGAACCAAAAGCCCAGACAAACTCTCTCAACAACAAGTAGTTGGGCCCATGTACACACATCCACCATCTAACACTTTGGAGCACCCTTCAATCCAATAGAGCGTAACGCATATGGTTATGTTAACCCATACCGTAACCGACTGTATCAAGGTAGGCCACCTTCCTAGGAAACTAACTGATCCTGGAAGTCCCTTAATCTACCTTCAAGTCACCAAAAATGAACCACATAGGGCTCTTCTTAACTTAGGTTTTGGAGTTAACTTAATTTCACGAGAGATGTATCACGCCTAGAACCTGCACCAACTCAAGAAGAGCAACATTCAACTAGAGTTGGCAGACCAGTCCATCACCATTCCCTTGGAATTGGTGGAGGACATCATTACCACTGTGTGGTTGGTCCTACCTAGCTGATTTCTTGGTGATTAAGGTGAACAACAACGAAGGGGACTTCCCAATTATAATGGGAAGGGCATGAATTAGTACAGTAGACGCATGCCTTAGGATTTGTGATCTTTTCTTGCAAATTTCTAAGGTAAACATTTATGGAGAGATCAAGAAGAGGAAAGTTCCATGCATCACATACAGTGATTCATTGGGTGATGACATGGAGGAATTGTCTCCATGTAACAAGTGTGTCCTTGAAACTTTGCAACAAAGATGCTTGTATGTAGCAACCACACAAGAAGTAGTAGATACCCCGTGGTTGACAGCTACTAGAAGGAGTAGACAAATATGCATGGAACGAACTGAGGAAACCCATGCCAACAACAAAGGAATAGACACAGTGGAATATGAGCATTGCCAACTTCCATCCCTCAATCTAAGATCATCAATTGGGAGAAGTTGAGCACTTCTAAGAAATTCAAACAGAGGTTCATTATTTTGGTTCTCTCCCTTATAACTCAGTCATGGGGGAGATGGCCACCTATGCTGATCATATGGGACCCTAAGTTCTTTTTTGATTTTTGTTTTACAAA
>MNCI01004685.1:74571-105689 GCA_015680685.1 Gnetum montanum
GTTACATATTCAAAAATATCTTACCTAACTTCTCTCCCAAGTAACTTGGCCAACCAATTAGGAGATTACTTGCCCAACAAGTTAGGAGGTTACTTTCCCAACAAGTTAGGTAAGTTACAAAAATCTTGGATGGTTGTAACCACCATAGAGATAAAAAAGGCTACAATTGACAAGTGTCTTCATGATAATCCAAATTAAAATTAGTTACAAATATCATAGTTGTAACTATCATAGGAAGTTACAGCTTCCATAGGAATAAAAGAGATAATAACCAAATGTCTATTTTATTTTAAACCAAATCCCTTTGCATTGCTGCATAAAACTTTATATATTTAATCATATCTATTGGGCTCACATGTTGCAGGTGCTAAAACTAGGGTTACAGCTTGCCGTGTTTAATTCTTGGTCGTTGTGAATGCCGTCAATGTCGCCTAAATTCAAGAGCAGTCTTTGGATATGCTGCCACTCACACACCTGAGCAAAGCCTTGCGCTCCAGCGTGAATATAGCATCTACGCTGTAAACTATCTCGGCAGTCATCCATTAGCAACTGTCACCAGGACCATCTACTGCCATCACTGCAAATCCATCCTAAAAGGTTAAAACCACGTCTGATCTTGCTACTTTCGTTGGAAATTATGGGTGCCGTTGTTAACTCCTACAACTTTCACTCGCTACAAAGAGAAAATTTTACACAGTAACAGAAGCCACTTTACTAGACCCACGACCATGGCGCCTCCTCGGAAATTGCAGTCCAACATCAGGTCTCACAACGTAACTGTGATCGTGTTTGTAGAGATAGCTCACCATCATCACCACACTGAATGGCAGAAAATAGATGTGAGCTTGCACTGGATCTCTGGTTAGGAAAGGGTTGTTTCCCTGCTCCATATCATGGATGAAGGGACCTTCTGTTGTATATATGTTCTTGCATGGCCCGTGGTGAACCAGCGGTGGCTCTCCTTCTTCGTAAATGTATATCTTAAACTGCTTCTCCATCTCCTTGTAACTTCAATGGAAAACTCTGGTGTTGCGGTAGACTCTGGCTTTGGGGACGTACTCACCGGGGACACTATCAGGAGGCTTGAATTGGCACTTGGCAGTGCTCCTGATCACGGATCTTACCCTGCACAGCTCTGCTTCCACTGGCACTAGTGCCGGCCTCGTTTGGAATAGTATAACTTTGGCATTGTCTTTGGGTTTCATCAACCTTTGCGTGCCACATAATCCATAGCCAGGTCACCTGTACTATAGGTGTTTCGTTCTCCTTGATCTGTAACAAGTTTCAAAAGTGCCCAGTCCAGGCGCACAGATCCACCTGTTTTTGTTGTTACCTGCCTTTGTCCCTCTCAAAACCAAAACGGTCCTACATCAAAATGCATGTTGACTAGCCTTTCCGTCTAAGAAATTCCAATGTTTCTGAATAGGTGGATGGATTAAGTTCATCAGAGCTATGTTTTTCTTGCTAATTTTAGTGCCCGGGATCACCCATGAAATGTTCCCCAAGGATGGCAATCGTTTTTTTTACCATAATGGACACCCAACCAACTTTTTTTTAATGTCCTAAATATTTTGGACAACATCACGATAGCGATAGTTTCTTATGCACCCAATCATGTGAAAGCACATCATAATTATATTTGCATGCTTATGAATCTTATTTTCCATAGAGCAAATTTCTAACCTTCATGTTGATTAAAATTTTCCTTAGTAATGTCCTTCATTGCTCCATTAAATGACCTAAATGTGCCAACAATTAAGGAGGTAGGAAATTACAACATTGAATGAGAGATATTTCTACAAATAGATGCTAGTACTTCTGGCCTCATTTATAACCCCAAGCCATTCATCTTTTCGAGGATAGACCCAAGTTCAATTGTCACCCCTAAATCCCATACCAATGGTATGAAATAACACATTTACACTCTCCCACTCTTACAATAATGTTGAAGATGAGTCTTACTATTCCATGAAATGGCCAAATGTGCCAACAAGAAGTTAGTTTATTTTTAGTTCTTCTTAACCCTTTCTCCTAGTGCATGGTTGCAGTGTGATGATTGTAATTGTACAACACCTTTATTCGAGTGTGAAATACTTGGACATGCACATGATTGGAAATAAAGATCGAGATTACTTCATCATTATAGCATTCACTTAGTTTAATTATTTAATTGTTATTGTTATTTATTGCTTTCATAGTTAATATCTTTTCACCCTAAACTCCTTAAATGCGGAATGAGTACGACTTAATCATGAGCATTCAAGTGTGACTACTTGGTATCCCAGTAGCATACCTAGGCCATGCGCTTGGTAATCCTAGTGGTAGTCATGCACGAGGTTGAATATGTGTATGGATGATTAAGGAATGGATGCTCATTGCACTTAGGCTAGCTTAGATTCTCTCTCCCACTTCCTATTAGCTTAACTCTCTCTCCCTTTTCCTCCTAGCTTAATTAAAGTTATTTTCCATTGCCTCTAGGAGTAGTACTAGGTTAGAAACCACATCATACACCTCACTTTGGACTAAACCATATGTGACAAAGCATATACTAGTCTAGGTGGGAAGACAGTGAACTGCAATCAACAAGTAACTATCTAGATACCACAACTAGCCCGTTTGCAGAGTTTAACTGAATTGTGCATGAAACACTCGTATTCGTATGGTTGAGTGTAGGGGTACCTCACCACTCATGATTTTTCTATAGAGAGATAGTCTTTAAAAGGATTTTCAAATCATTAATCACCATGAAAGTCAACTTGATTGAGTAGGAGATAGAGAGAGTTGATAAGAAAAAAGGTAAGCAAATACTCCTTGCATGTCAACCAAAAATATCCAAGAAACAAATGCCAATGAATCTATTTTTATTTAGGAGTATTATCCTATTTATAGGTCAAAATGCCTTATAGATTGTGAAGAAATGATGCATTAGTATCCATAGAAACGTTTGGAGAGTTCTAGAAGGTTCCAGGGAGATGTCTACTCTACAATGAGGATGTCTCTTGTTTCATGAAAATGTCTTCCTATGAATTCATTTTTCTTGGCTAAGACGTCTATTATTTTTTGGAGACATCTTCTCAACTATTGAGCTTTGGTTCCTGAGGCTTTCTCTTGTTAATTTGGCTTCTTCCCAAACCTTGGAGCATCTTCATTTGGTTTGTAGTCTTCATTTTCATCTATGTGTCCATGCTCTCATCTTTCCTTTGAAGTCTCCATTTTGACAACCGATTGTAGTTTTCATTTTCTTGAGTCCTTAATCATCATGTGGAGTTCTTGTTCAAGACCTATAAACACACCATCCACAACAAACATTCTTTATTCTTCATTTTCTTAAGGTTTTGGCATATCAAAACAACAATAATCTCCTCCTTTTTGGTGATGGCCAAAACTTAAGAAAATGGGTTAGTAGTCTCTAGAAATAATTAAGAAGTATAATTGCAATATTTCTCATGACACTAATTTAAATATATCCAGTAGATCTTAATAGTGCACTATATTTTAAGAATCATAGTCATTCAAGTCATTTTACATCATCACATTACAATCACCATAATCATAAATGATGTTCATAACATCATAATTAATTCAATCTATATATTTGATTCTTAGTATGACCATATCTTAAGGTTAAATAACTGATCAACAATAGTACCAATTTCTCCCTCTTTTTGGACATCATCAAAAAGGAGTGGAGCTTAGCAACAAGATAGATCAAAAGAATGCACAATTTTCATTCAAGGAGTATTGTATAAAACTTTGGACACAAAATTTTATAAGAAGAAGTACACACATACCTAACACATAAGATATTTATAGATTAGTCTTTAGGTCAAGAGATAAAGCAATTTCTAAGATCTCCACATTTTGAGGAAATTTAAAGTATATTATCCATTCATTTTTAGAATGTCATAAAAGGCTTTCATAATGAAAATGTGTGTACTTGTTGCTATAGTTCATATTAGCAATAGAGGGCTTAAGTACTCTAAGAATATTTATTCATAGTATGCAGTACTATCATAGGGATATAAAATTAGTTAAGTAGAGCACATTTTGTAACATTTTTTCATAGGGCTAAGAAACCAAATTCCATTTAATAGCTACCCTTTTGTTAATGACCCATAACTAATCGAAACATAACTAAGCTAGGTCTTTCAATTTATGTTCAAGAGAATTTAAGACGAAATGTTGATGTCTAAATTTTGAGCATGTAAAGTCATGTATCTTGTCTGAATAAGCCATTAGTAACAAATAAACCAATATCACATGATTTTATAATTATTCTATATTTTACTCTTTTTAAGGCATCAACAAGAGCTTAGTGATTTCAAGTCATATATATCTAGCTTTTCAGGAAGGGTCAAAAGAACATCACTAATCATGCTATAAGTTTTGGAAACTGATGTTCATAGAGTAATTGATGGCCACTCTAAGGTAGTAGAAATTTTAAAGATTGAACCAAAAATATTTTTTCTCTAGTAGTAGATGAGTATACATTTCATGTATCTTCCAAAAAAAAATTTCATATAATTTCATTTATGGATGCTTTATAATAATTCATGAGGTCCAATATTCCCCTACATATGTGCTTATATTTGTCCTAAAGTTAATTTCTTTATTACCTAGTTTTAAAAAGAAATTGTGTGGCTCAACAACTTAAAAAATCTTGGATAAAAATCAGAACAAATATCTCTTTCCTCTTGATCAATCAACTAAGCATTTCCTATAGAATTTAGTCCAATATTATTATATTAGTGGCCTCTCATGATAAACATGGATGCTATGTCATTCTTGATTCTCAGATTCTATTTTTCTACAAGAATAAGCCTTTTTAATGACATGTATGTAGCTAAAGAGTTTAAGCATGGAAGATAGTCATACTATTTTGATCTTCTTCCCTATAGATAGAGATATATGTTTCACAAAGGTAATTTAAAAACTATTCACAGATAGACCAAAATTTTAACTAGCAAGTAAGAAAATAAAAACTTACCATGACTTATCTTGCATTTGAGATGAAAAAGACTAATGAAGTTTGAGATAAGTTCCTCTATCATGGAGTACCTCCTTACCCTTTAATTTCTTGTATCGCTTCTTTTGTATGATGACCTTACTTGTTCATGTTCTTCATGATAAGAGGATTTATGATCATCTTTTGTATCATCCATTCTTTTAACGATTTTTTCAACTTTCATCTCATTTTCATTCCAAGTTGTTGCTTCCTACAAAATACGCTTACTAGGAACCTTTTGACAAGACCAAGCATCAATGCTATTTTGACCAATATGAGGATAACCAAAATCTAGTTAATTCCATAATTTTTACAAACAAATAAAGTGTTCTCCTCAAGTATAGGGTTATTCAACCTGCTATACTTGAGGTGGATCTTGTATCCTCTTGTGGGGTTTCTTCCAAATCTTCACTCCTAGGCTAATTTTCATGGACCTCTCCTTAATCTTTGCATTTTCTTCATCTAAAGGGGTTAGTAGTTGATGTCTAAGATTTGTCCTTTTAATTTTGAAGATAAGGTATGAATTTTAGAAAATTTTCTACTCATATTTTTCTTTACCCTATTAAGTAGATAATGTAGGATAAGAATTTTTTCTTGTAATTCACTATACCTTTCATCTTACTTACCTCTTGGTTCATTACAAATTTGTGGTGAATTTTCATTTGTACATGCCATGAAAATGAGCTAATAATATTTTGTGAAGTTATCCACTTCTCCTTCACTTTGCTCACCATCATCCCAGTTGGTGTAGAAGTTAGTATTTTTCATATCCACATAAGTCCTCTCTTTTTGTTGCAACCTACCATTGTTAGGGCATTTTGAGGCCACATGGCCTCTTCCTCCACATATCCAACATTCTATCGAAAAAGCATCAAAATTATAATTTAACAAATTTTTACCTCTCTCCTTACCTTTAGAGTTAGATTAATTAGGACTTGATTCATTAAGACTTCTTCCCTTTCTTGTAAGAAGTTGTTGGACTCTTCTTGAAAGAACAACTATTTCCTCTTCACTACTCACATCTTGTTCAATAGGTTCCTTTTCCTTGGATGTCGATATTATGGTAATGGGCTTTTCTTTTATTGCCCCTTCAATTATGAGGTTCATTTCATAAGAAATAAGAGCACTTTGAAGTTCTTCAAATTTTAGAACTAAAAAATCTCTAATCTCTTCCATAGTTATGACCTTATGTTTAAATTCTAGTTGGAGTGTTTGAATCATTTTTATTATCACATTGCTTTTAGGAAAGTCCTTGCCTTTGCCCCTAATCACTACAACTAGATCATTAGCCCTAGAGAAATAGTCTTTTATCATTTTGTCTTCTCTCATTTTGAATTTATCATACTCACTTTTTAAGACCAAAAGTTTAGATTATTTGACTATGGATGTGCCTTCATAGGTAGCTTTGAAGGTTTTCCAAATTTTATTAGTAGTTCTACAACTAGCTATCCTATTAATTTTAGACTTATTTAATTCAAAATATAAACAATTTTTTGCTTTGGAATCATACATAAACTTATCTCTTTCTTTTGATGTCCACTTTCCATTCACTTGAAGAATCCTTTCATCCTTGCCTTACAATAGATGAAATCAAACCCATCAAACATTGTTGGCTTTATGTAGGATGTTTTCTCCATAGTTTACTCTTGAAGATTGATGTTGAGTGCAAGAGTATCGAGCTATAATACCACTTGAGGATCGAGAACTTAGAAAGGGTATTGAATAAGTTTGCTAATTTTAAGTTAAACCTATCATACAAAACACACCAAAAATTACATGGTTCCCCAACTTGAGTAGTCCATACTCAGAGGGTAGATTCCTTGCATACCTCTAGACTTTTTTTCTTCCAAAATGTCATTTATAGGACATCGCAACCTTTACAAGATTTGAGCTCTACTACAAAGAGTTTTATCATTGCAAAATCTCTTAAGCCCACAAGGTCCCAACAAGCTCAAAATGTGGTTTAGTGGATCCCATAACTTGTAGAAAAATTGAGCTCCACTCCAGAGTGTTTTGGTGCTGAAAAAAACTTAATCCCATAGGATATCAACAATCTCAAAATGGATGCCTTCTCTCAAGAAGCACATCAACCCCTCAAGGCAACAAAGAAAGAGAAAGAAAAACAAAGAAAGAGTGTAACTCAAATTACACATCATTGTACTTTGAAGTACAGTTCTACAAACAATTAAGAAAATGATGTGAAAAATAAAGTACACAAGTACAACAACATAGAATATACAATGATAGATTTGATGTTAACAATGCTTGAACAATTCCCAAGAATTTTGTGTCTTCTTATAGCTTCAAAGTTTTCAAAAACACCTTAGAATTTATGCAATGACTACCTAATGGCTAGTGTAGATGTCTCTTTCAAAGTTGGGACGTCTACCTAAGATCTACCACAATCTTAGAGTGATGTCTCCTTGGAAAATGGGATGTCTCTTAGGATAAGTCTACTATATAGTGGGGATGTCTCCTATTTCTTGAAGAAGTCTTCCTGTGAATTCATTCTTCTTGGTTGAGACATCTACTATTTCTTGGAGACATCTCCTCAACTATTGAGCTCTAGTTCTTGAGGCTTTCTCTCATTGATTTAGCTTCTTTCCAATCCTTGAAGTATCTTCATTTAGTTTGTAGTCTTCATTTTCATCCATTTGTGTTCATGCTCTCATATTGCCTATGAAGTCTCCATTTTGATAAACTATTGTAGATTTCATTTCTTTGAGTCCTTATTCATAATGTGGAGTTCTTCTTCATGACATGTAAACACATCAGTCACAAAAAAAATTGTTTGTTATTTATTTTACTTAAGGTTTTGACATATCAAGAGGTTAAAAAAATCCTCTTTATTTTTAAGGAAATAAGAATACTATTTATTAAATGGACAAAATTGGTGAAGTTTTTTGAAGATATTACCAACAGTGTGATGCTTACCACACTAGAGAAAGAGCAAAGAGATCTTCAAGAGAAACCTAGAGTAGAAGGGAATAATGATGATATCACCCTAGAAGAATTGAAAGCCTATGAAGAAGAGCAAGATGGAATTCTATCAAAGATTCTAAGTTTAACATTTAACATATTAGACACAACCAACCTAAGCTTGGTAGAGATAGAGTAATAGATATTAGAGATTTACAAAGAAGCACAAGCTAAGCATCAAAATATTAGGCAATAATTTCATCTTATTTCATTTAGTTGATAAAATAAAGCTAATCTATTCATCTTTATTTTTATGTGGAGACCTTAGATAAAGAATCTAGAGACTAATAGAAGAGCCTACTCCAATGAAAATTGATGACAAAGAGGAGGAGAAGACTATTGGAAATAAATAAGACTACTGATCTTTCTTTTTTTGCATTATTTTCTACATCATGTATGTTTGATAAAAATAATTTTTATGAAACTTCAAGTATGTTTGACATTCTATTAATAAGATACCATGCTAAAAGTTATGATGTGTGTTAGTTGTAAAACATTATTCATGAAATCAATGTTTGCATGGCATTTCTAGTTATCCATATTTGTGTAACTGATAGTTAAAAAAATTGATGTGATATAATTAACTTCTTATTAATTTTGATGTTGCTCATATATAATAAGAAATGAAGAGAAAGTTAGAGTAAAAGTAATGTCAGTTCACTAACAATCATTGCTTGATAATAGCAAATAGTATAGAAGAATATAAAAGGAATCCTACCAAGTGTTAGTAGATGTCCACCACTTAGAAAGTGATAAATGAGGAAAAGATGTGGAAACTTAATTATCCAAAGTTATTACATTTGTAATTAATTTTCAAGTAGTTTAATAAGAAGGATAAGAGAAATCCTTCATTTTAGATAAGGATATATCAAGTTCTCTAAAAGCTAAGTCATTAAACTCTATGCTAGAGATAGAGTTGTCACTTAAGTCTATTATATCTATAGTGATAGAAGAATTTAGGAGAAAAGAGGATTGTAGGCCTGCCTACAAATTCAAGCTTGATATTAGCTAGTTTGCCACTAAGCTAATAAGGGTGGACTTCTTCATCTAGTAGAGAAATAGTTGGGATTTGTTTGTCCATAGAAATAACTATCTCACATTTATGCACGAGAATGTGTAACTCAATATGTAAAGGAAAAGACATAGCTCAATGTTGAGCTAGCTAAGTATGTTGTCATATATTGTTAACATTAGGAAATTTGTGTATCACGATTAAGATAGCTTTAGATTTTACATAATTACCTATCATGAATGGTAATTTAATAGAACCTATAACTTTCACTCATGTATCATTATATGAAAGAAGGTTAGTATCTATTTTATTAAAGAATATCTAGTCATGTAAAAGGATTGAGAGCATTGAGATAGATGAGAGAATGAAAAATAAGGAAATAAAAAAGTAACCAAACATTAGGCTCTGTGATAGATCAAGAATGCACAAAAAATGAGAAAGTCCACACTCCTAATCAAACTAGGGTGTACTGCATTTCCATTAACATTGGTTCATATTTATACATGAAGTGATATAACAATATTTTCCAAGTAGATTTTGGCAAATTCCTTTGATTTTAGAGATTCTTCCTCATCACCTCTCATACACATCTTGTTGTTTATGTACTTAAATAGATACATGTTAATATTATCATTCCCTTTCTTTGTTATATGTTATATATTTAATGTTGGCACTATTCTCACAAGCACCCCCTTAATGTCAATATAATACCTATCATTTAGTACACCCCCTTGATGCATGCACTATTCTATTTTATATTGTGCATTTACATAATTATCATCATGAAACTATATTATGACTATATTTGATCTTGAAGCTTCTTAGCTTCTATGTTATTTTCTAAATGAAGTATTGTTGGAGATCTCCTTGTTTGTTGATGGCATCACCATGCTAGCTCTTCAATTGATCTTATTACATGGTTTTAAAGACTTGATTTGTCTTCTAATTTTCATAATGTAGAAGGTCAATCTTCTCAATAATGAACCTTTTTAAGAATTAATCTTGCCATATGAAACTACATTGGATACATAATGTGCCTTATCTTATCATAGGCATGCTCATGATGTTGTAGTCTTGAGGTCATGTCTTCATCTTTCTTTGGTTGTCATATAGGCCTTCTTTTTCTTCATCTTATTCTTTGTTTATCAAAAATACAACATGCCTTATAATTTTGAAGGGTACATGAAATCCAATACATGTATACTTGTTCATGAAATCCAATACAAGATGTTCATGCCTTATCATGAACAAGTATACATGTATTGGATTTCATGTTTGAAATCCACCTTCAAAATTTTCTTAGGGAAAAAATATTATTACTATTAAATTCCAACCAGGAATAAAAAAAATCTGTAGAATTTGGTACTACAATAGTAGTACTTAAAGTTGGTGCATAATCTGATGGCCTCTAGTAAAATTCTTGTCTTTCTTTTAGACATTTATTTCTCAAGGAATTTTCCTAGGAAATTTCATCTAGCATCAAACTCTATGTCCTTTAAAGAAAAGTGGAATTATTAACATATCTCTTCATGTTGGAATTTTGGAGGTGGCTCTCATAAGTTGTGACCACATCATTCTAGCCATCTATGATGTAGCCTAAGAAACTCAAATTCTTAGCCAAAATTAGTAACTTTCTCTTTGTCTTTGAGGAAAAACAAATCTTAGGTGAATTGCTGACTTTGACAAGCTAGGAAAAATTTGGTGCTGGATACCTTTAACAATCATGTTTCCTTCATTGTAGAGATTGTCACCTCATCTGTGATTGACTTGCGAGTCATATCCCATGGAGGAATAATTCCACAGCCAAGAGATCATCAAGACAATAAATGGTTAGAATTGAATCTAGGCAAAGTCCACACTGATGACTGTCACTCATAAGTAAAAACATGCACCTTCATCCTAACTTCTAATCACAAGTTCAAGAATGAATATTTATGATTAAATCGACTTGAATTCATAGATACATGCATGAATATTGAAGATTACAAAGGATACTTCAACTAATCTATGATTTTACCTTGCTATTGTGAAAATTTAGCAACCTCAATAGCACAACAATGGACTCTAATGGTCTATAGTTACCAAAAGGCTCAACGAATCCTCACTTAATAACTTCAAAGAAAATTAGACTTTAACTAAATGTGGGTTTGCTTGGGTATCAATTCTTTGTGTCTATATTTCTCTCCCTTTGTTTGTCTTCCCCTTAGCATGAATCAGGTCATGTATTTATACCATAAGAATATTTTAAAATTAAATATAGGATAATCAATCCTTGTCATAGGTATTGATGTCCATCGATGTATGGTTTATCAATTTCCATCATAGCCTTGATCTTTTGCGATTATCGCTGTAAGTCACATGCCTATGCTTTTATCAATATTCAAATTGTTCTTCCTAGTCTTACTCTTAGAAATCCAAGATATTAATCATCATTAGTATTGCTATGCAAATAGATGTTGTATGTATCAATTTGCATCACTGTCTTGATTACTTGTGATAGCTAAAACTAAACGTAATTAGTTCAATGATCTTCGATATATCAAACAACAAAAAATAAAAATATTTTATCTATACTAGATAAAATTAAATAGTTTACAAGGTTTTACATTGTCCCAGACTAGCCTGTGGCTAGTGCCTGGTCATAATAGGCAGAAATGAAACATAACCCCCTGATACAAGAGAGATACAATAATAATATAAATTAAAACATAACATAACATAGCATAGTCGGTTGAAAACAATCTTAACATTAAAAGGTGGTCATGAATAAGAAAAAAAGTGGCCCTCAAAACATAGAGTTTAAAAAGCAAAACATCATAATTTTGAGGCTATATCAAGCCTCTAAGCCTGCTTCCATGTCCATGTCCTCCTCAAACTGGGAGGATTCCCCTCCTTCATCATCATTTTAGATCTAAGGGTGGACATGCTTTTTAATGTTTGCCACTATCTTATCTAAAGCACTGATGGTAAAGTTGATCTATTGTAGAACAGAAAGGATTTCTCACTAGGTAGAGTGAACCTCATGAAGTTGCAACTAGACTTCCTCACAGAAGCCATGGAGATTTGTAGATTTAGGTGCTAAGAAGGAGCTAGGCTCTTGGCACGCTTGGATGAATGGACCAACTTTGGTGTAGATTCTTAATGATTAGGCAAAGGTGTCTTTCTTTAGAATAGAAAGATGTACCTTTATGCCTATCTACAACCTAGGAATTGTACACTTCTGTACAATTGTCAAGATGAGAAAGGAAAAACACTGCTTTAGAGCATCATCATTATAATGGTAGACAAGGTACCTAATTGGGAGATACGCAAAATTTTCCTCCTCCCCATACTTCAGTACCATCATCACATAGAGTGCAGGGCTTAGGATAGAATTAGTGTGGGTTTATTGCAAGATGTTAGTAACAATCATCCTTGCCATCACCCTATGCTCTAGCTGGAGGTTTAAAAAGTGTAGGACATAGTTTTGCAACTGACCACTATCGCTCTCACCTATGAACTAATGGAATAATTCATATTTTTCCTCAGTGTTGGCTTTTGGTCTAAAGATGTCATCACCCCTGGGTTTGCAATATAAACCATTCTTGGAGCTTAGCCACCATGACCTTTACATGTGTCTTCCTAATAGAAGACACTAGGTAGTGCTTTGGAGGGTTGGCCTTGGAGAGGCAGCATTTGAGGTTCTAGTAGAACTCCATAACCTCCTCATGCACATACCATTCTAGGGATGGTCAAACAAAAACCCTGTAACCCATGGCTTCCAGTTGCTGGAGAAATGTTGAGTTGATATGGTTGAACCACTCTATATAATCTTCCTTTGGATGCTGGAGCAATCTTTAATCACTCACCCTTGGGTGCCTGTAAATAAAAAAAACCTTTAACAAATCAAAATTATCTATTGAATCTTCCATTGGATGCATATCTGTACCTTTTCTCCAACATTGCTTAATTTGGCCTTTTACGCTACAAAATTTTAAAACCAAATTAACCTCTTATACAATTATTGGGAAAAAAAACCCCAAAGGAAACAATAGTTCCTTGTCATATTTGGACATAGCTAGTAAAAATGAGGGTCTTGTTTATTCTAAGAAAAAGATAAGAAAAATTGGGGCCCTCAAAGTGCACCTAGCCCTAAGAAAAAGTTTATGTTGATGCCCTAGCCCCAAGCTCATGGAGACAAATGTGTGTTTTGAGGTGGTGGGGTGGTGATTTATAATAGAAATCATCACCTCATGAATAATTTACTATATAATTTCTTTTTTACTTTTTACTTAGTCAATCCACATCATGATGTTGATTCTATTTGATATCATTTAGTTCAATTGTTATTACTATCGCAGGATAGATTGATATAGTAGAATTTTAGGTTATAGACATATCGATACTCATTGAAGTCACACTAATAAAAATTGAGCCATTTAGAAAGTTTGAGAGATATCAATTCATATCAATCCAAGATGAATTAATATATGTATTGATTGACATTGTTATTGTGCTAAGAAAAATCAAGGCATTCGAGAAATCTAGAAACATACTGATATGTATATCGATTAGAGCTATAAGAATTGATATTTTTATTGATTGGTGTTGATTCCATGTTGTTTAGATGCAAAATATTTATGGAAATTTACTGTTGTTTGAGTTGAATTGAGCAAATTGATATCCATCGATATATTAGTGTCAAGTTTTATTGATAAGATCAAAAGTTTTGTTGGGAACCTAGACTTTTATTACCATTGTATTGATCTTGGCCATTGGGATTGATAAGCTGTGGTATATTATCATCGTGAGACATCGAGGCCATGATGCCTCTTAATAAGGGAAAAACTGAGATATATCCTAGTTTCCCTTGATCGACTCTATTGATAGCAATTGATATGATTATAATTTTATTTATAGCTTATTTATAGGAGCTTATTCCTCTTTTTGATTAATAACTTCTTATTCCTAGATATGAGTCTTCATATAACTCGGTTAGGAAGGTCCTACCTAAGATTGATTGGGCTTTACATCACCTCACAAGGTTTGCTTCATTAGGTGTAAGAATGTCTTATAAACTAAAGGTCTAAACCTTTCCTATGATTTAAGGATTTGAGATGCATCACTTACATCTAATTCATTCCCTAACTTGTTCTTTGCTTAGCTTCTAGGTTGGTTTTATCCTACTATCATATCCTTTATTAATTGATTATCCCCCTAATTAATCTAAGGTATGTAACATACCTAGGTTAATTAGAAAATACAAATTATTAAAATGAAAACATGGTCAAAGGAGATACCCAAAAGAAAGCAAGAGTTTCTCTAGGTTTTATATATCTAGATGACTAAGAGGGTACCAAAGGTAATGGGGAAATGAGTGTTATTATCCATCATTGACCACCATAGTAGGAATCTTGACCATTGATTCCTATGGAAGAGATGATGGGAAACATAAAGAAAACCCATGCACAAAAGTACCACTAGTCAGAGAGATGACCATGAAAAAGAAAAATAGGAAGATAACTCAACAAAAATGAAAAAGAGGAATAACAAAAGGTAAAAGTTAGGTAAATAATAATAATAATAATATACAAAGCACAAAGAAACAAAAGTGGAGTAACTAAATAAAAAAGTAAGAGAAATGATTAAAAGTG
The DNA here is from genome assembly GCA_015680685.1 of Gnetum montanum. Classification (NCBI taxonomy): domain Eukaryota; kingdom Viridiplantae; phylum Streptophyta; class Gnetopsida; order Gnetales; family Gnetaceae; genus Gnetum; species Gnetum montanum. The sequence goes on from MNCI01004685.1 coordinate 89,201, forward strand.
AAGGCGCCCATTAAGATACCAACTATGGAGGAGGCACTCCTTCATTGCTAGTGTTATACCCTAGTTCTAAGGTAGTGGCATCATTATTGGATTGGTAATCACTACTTGACCCTTAAACACTCTACTCACAGAAGGGGATTTTTGTGAGATTCTTGAAATTATGAGCTTGGAGCATTGCCCCAACTGTAAAGTTCTTGTAGGAGTGTGGCTTGGCTTATGTTTGAAGGTTCTTGTGGGGTCATCTTTTTCTTCTTGTCTTGTTTTTCTATTCTTTCTTTCTTTTTCTTTTGTAATGAGGAAATTCAATTTGACCAGCTTCAATCATGAGGTTCTTGTGGGAGCCAAAATCATTTTGTAAGGGTTTCTTACATGACATTGATATTTTGATATTTTAGATGCCTTTACCACCAAAGAAACTAGGTCCCATATAACACACCCTTTCCAGCTTAGTGATTTATCCAAGCAGGTATTTAATAGAAACCAAATACTAATAATCATTAACCTAAACTGAGCTATTTAGACACCTTGACTTATGAACATTGTACTTAAAAATACTATTTTTTTTAAAAAATGAAGTTTATTATGTGTAAGACACTTATTAATCTAAGGCTCATCCTTAGTTAGATTTTGGGTTTAAACATACCTATTTCAAGGTAGGAGTAATTGTCCTTCTCCCTTGCATTCTAGACATGATGCTACCAAATTATTTAGAGTCCTAATTAACAATAGAATGTCCTATTTCCCTATACATTTTGCACAGTTAAAGTTGTAGACTATTGGATTTCTTTATGAGTTTTACTCTATGACATAGGAATTATGTTGAAGGGTATTATTGATAAGAGCTAAAACTTCTAATGGATTGTTTGCAGGTAATTCATCAATTGTGGGATAAATTGGGTCACTTAGCTTTACTAATTCATCTTCTTCAGGTTCCTCAATGTGATGTTGATGATATAACTTAAGCTATTGGCCATTGACTAGAAATGTAGTTAAGGAATCATCAATAGGTGATATGAGAACAATTCCATTATCATGGGGTTTGACAACTAAATAAGGGCCTTTCCACCTAATTGTTACTTTCCTTGGAAATTTATGTAATCTCATTTTATAGAAAAGAACTTTGTCACCTATAGAATAGTGTTTTTTAAAGATACTCTTATCATGTAATGTTTTCGTTTGTTTCTTTACAATTCTTTTTGGTTGTCAAGAGCATGTACTCTCATTTCATCAAATTCGTGAAGTTGATTGATTCAAGAGGCCTAGTTCATGTCTTCGTCAAAATTAAGTTGTTAGGTTAATTGTAAGGATTGATATTTAAGTTCAAAAGGTAATAGACATAAATTACCATAAACTAATTGATAATATGAATATCCTAAACTTAGTTTATAGATAATTTGATAAGCCCATAGTGCATCTTGTAATTTTTTACACCAATCCTTCCCTTTAGTACACATAGTTTTTGTTAAGATATTCAAGATAATTCTATTTGCATTTTTAACTTGGCCATTTGTTTAAAGATGGTAGTCAAGAGCTATCTTATCTTGGATGCCACAAGACGTAAGAAATTTTTCCATTATTTTATTAACAAAATAGGTTCCTTGATCACTACTGATCACTTGTGAAGTTCCAAAACATGTTAAAATATTTTCTCTAAGAAATGCTACAACTTCCTTAACATCATTTTTTGGGATGGATTTTGCTTCTACTCATTTAGTGACATAATCTATATAAACCAAATTGTATTGATAGCCATGAGATGGTGGGAATGATCCTAGGAAATCTATACCCCACACATCAAATGGTTTAGTAATCAAAATTGATTGTAAAGGCATTTCATGTCTCTTTGTGATGGCCCCCATTTGTTGAAATTTATCACATTCTTGCACATAGTTATGTGCATCTTTGAAAATAGAGGGCCAATAAAATCCACTTTGTGAAATTTTAATTGCAGTAAGTTTGCTATCAAAGTGGCCACCTCATAAGTTGTCATGGCACATATGTAGAATTTTTTGTTGTTCATTCTTAGCTACACATCACCTTACTATATTATCCTTATAGATTTGGTAGAGATATGGGCTACTCCAAATGTACCTAGATATGGTGCATAGGAAAGATTTCTTTTCTTCCTTAGTCCAATTAGTGGGGGTTTTCATAGTGACAAGATAATTGGCTATATTAGAAAACCAAGGATCTTTTTTTATGAAAAAGTGTTGTTCATTAGGAAATTCATCATGAAATTCTCATTGTGTTCAATTCTTGTTGGTAGTTTCTAGCCTAGAGAGATTATATACTACTACATTTTTCCTACCTCTTTTATCTAAAATATCTAGGTCAAATTCTTGGAGTAATAACCACCATCTCATTATTCTTACATTTTCTATTTTTTTGGTAGCTAAGAATTTAATGGTTGAATGATCAGTATATACTCTTGTTTTATATCCTATTAAATAATGTTCGAATTTATCTAGAGCATATACAATGACCAATAATTCTTTTTTTGTAGTTTTATAATTTACTTGAGCTTGGTCTAGACTTTTGGATATATAATAAATCACCCTTCGTTTATTATCAATGTATTGTCCTAAAACTACCCCTACTGTTGTGTCACTAGCATCGCATGTCAAATCAAATGGATAACCCCAATTAGGTGCATTTAATATGGAGTTGTGGTGACTCATTTTTTTAATTCCAAATATGCCTCTTGATATTCATTAGTCCAAACAAATGAAGCATATTTTTCTAGGAGAATATATAATGGTTTAGCAATTTTAGAAAAGTCTTTAATAAATCTCTTATAATACCCAATGTGTCCTATAGAAGATCAAAGAGTTTTTAAATTAGTTGGAGCTGGAAGTATAGCTATGACCTTTACTTTTTCATCATCCATCATTATCCCAGTTTTAGAAATAACATGTCCTAGTATGATACCACTTGTAACCATCAAGTGACTATATTCCCAACTTAATTTTAAATTTTTATTAATACATCTATCTAAGCTATTTTCTAGATGTTTCAAAGTCTTAGTGTAAGTATTCCCATTGACTGAAAAATCATCCATAAAAACTTCAACATAATCTTCTAACATATTAGAAAATATTGAGATCATGGCTCTTTAGAAAGTTTTTGGGGCATTACAAGGACCAAAAGGCATTCACTTATAGGCAAAAGTTCCATAAGGACATGTGAAGGATTTTTTGTCTTGGCCTTTCAGGGCAATAGCTACTTGATTGTAGCTACTAAATCCATCAAAAAAGTAATAAACCTCATGTCCTTCTAGTCTTTCTAAAATTTGGTCTATGTATGGTAATAGAAATTGGTCCTTTTTTGTATTGTGATTTAATCTCCTATAATCCATACAAACTCTTCATTTTCCACTTTTTTTGAGCACTACAATAATGGGGCTTACCCATTCACTATAAGCTATTGGGTAAATGATTACTTAGTTTTGAAATCTTGTTCTGAATAATTTTTTTAAAGGCTGGATTAATTCTTCTCAGGGGAATTCTTACTAGTTTCACATTTGTACTGTTTGAAATCGTTGGTGGCTGGAATGAAATATATGACGAGAGATTTACAGATAGACACAGAAGACCCTACCTTCGCTTGAGGGCGAGCTGGAACTAATGAAGGTAGAGTACCTTGGGTGGTCCACACGTGGATCAGACAAGGATTTCCCCGAACATATGCCGACATGCGATATGCCGGGTTATACGTAAAGGGTATGAAAAATGTAAATTAGCATGCACGAATGTAAACAAGAGATAAAAAAAATGTGAACGAAAACTGTGAAAAATCTTGGCTGAAAATGTAGCAATACTATTGGATAATAAAAATTACAATGCACCGGTCTAGACGCAGTTGTGGATCTGATACAAGGTGGACGAAGAGCCCTGGTGAATGCAGGGGTGTGATAGCATGCTAGTTCAAACTGCAGGCACAGCGTAGAGGCTGTATGCTTAGCGTGCAGGGTCCAAGTCCAGCGTATAGGGTGGATTTCACGAATGTTCTCAGTGTGGATTGCCCAGATTCTTGCCAAGATCTCCTAATTTTCAAACCCCGATCTAGTCAAAAATTGGGGTTTTTATACAAGTTTGGGCATTAAATTCGAATTTGAGGTGGGATGATTGGCCATGGGATGCTGGAATTTTGGATCGGATGACATGTGGAGCGTCGACTGGGTGCAACCGAATGAAATTTTACAAGTGTGCAATGTGTTGCATGCCAACATGTGCTGCTACACGCCAGCATGTACATGCTATCGTGTGAATTCAGCATATAGAAGAATTCATTTTTACAAACTACTGTTACAACAGAAAGTATTCAATTAGGCCCTTAGATTTGGGCTTGGATGTCACGAGAGTGCTACTTGCGGATATTCTTAGACTTGATTTGACACGGCTCTGCTGATGCCTTCTACTAATGTATGCTGGGCGTACACGCTGTGCGTGCAGGATGTACATGTACGACATGTGAACCCAAGGTGCATGATTTCAAGGTCAAAACCCAGTTTTCTTGAGCCCATGATGACGCCTGACAGTTGCTTTGTCTCTGAGAGTTGATGCCTTGTGACAATCTTTCTCTGGAGTGCCTGTTTTGAGTAATCTTTAAAGTCGCACGCTGGTCGTGCATGCTGGGCATGTACGCTGCATACTCAGTAAAACCAAGTATTTTGAGCTAAAAATGGTAGGTTTGATTCTGGATGTTGTCGTAGTCTTTTGTGGGTCATGGGGGACCATTTCTTGCTCGGTTCAACTTCGTTTGAAGCTATCTGCAAGGTCTTCAAGCTTCAGTCATGCTGGGGAGCATCATGACTTAGCCTGATTTTTGTTGGAGAAGTACTAAGCTCAAAATTTTGTGGTGTTTCATTGGTCCCTCTTTGTTGACGCTTGGAGGAATCAACTTGAGAAGCGTTGACAAAGAAGTACAAACACCACAAGAAACTTGGTAGAAACATTGTCCTTTGACACTTGGCCAGATGTCATCGCACTGTGTTCAGTAGTACATGGGATTGGGAATATGAAGTTCGTAGCTGGATGGGGGAAATGAAAATTGTGAAGATTGAGAACTAATCAAGGTTGTGCACAGTGAGGAGGATGCTCTGGTGTGTGTACAGGTCATGTTGATCCTTATCAGTAGCCATCGTCTAGCAGACTTAGGACCAAGACATGAAGTGTATGTCCTTTGGTAGAACAAGACTCTTATTTAGTGTTTAAGAGGACTTGTTGGCATAGCCAAAGCCACGATGATGATGTGTTGCGTTCTTTGGAAGAACAGGGCCTCCGTTTGGTGTTAGAGGGAACCTATTAGTGGAGAGCCAAAGCCACGCAATGGGATGTTACTTGAGCATTTGAGACATGAGTACTTGCTTCCAAGACAGTTGTCTTCCTGCTTGGGGTTTGTATGGGAAGTGCCAAAGATAGTTGTCATGTTTTTTTTTTGCTGAAAGAGCTTTGTTTTGATCTTGTACTCATTATTCAAGTGCCAGGTTGTGTGTTGCAACTGCTGAAAAGTGTTGTAGTGTGCAACGACGTGCTCAATATTTTGGAATGCCTTGGGTATGACTGAGTAGAGTATGTTGAGGAATAGATGGGAAAGGTAACAGGAAATGTACTAGTGAATGGCTTGATTAACCTGGTTACATGTATCACAATGTTGTTAAGATCAACTGGTGATGAATGTGGTAGTGGCTCTTATGTGATCTGAATGCAGCTATAGATTAGGAGATCGGAGATGAAGCTACTAGTTTATAGTCATAGCAGACTATCGTGGGTTATTTTTACGTCATAACCCGTTGGACGGTACCAATTTATCGTCGTAGCGGACGATACACTGCTAGTTTATAGTCTTGGCGGACTGTGAAGAGGCAAACTAGTTTATAGTCTTAGTAGACTTTGGTGAACAAAATTGTGGACTGGTGCTAGTTTATCGTCATTGCAGATGAAATGTGGTGCCAATTTATAATGGTAATGCTAGGACAAGCTGTGGTATCAATTTACTGTCATGATCCCAATACGGGATGTGGTATCAGTTTACCGTCATGATCCCAGGACGGGCTGTGGTATCAGTTTACCGTCATGATTCTAGGATGAGATGTGGTATCAGTTTACCGTCATGATTCCAGGACGAGTTGTGGTATCAGTTTACCGTCATGATTCTAGGACGAGCGCATACCTGAGTTCATGTTCAAACGTAGAACGGTTTCAAGTACAAGTGGTTCGTCGGATGTGCGAGTTCATTGCCATTCATATCGATTAGTTTAAATGCTCCATTGCCGAATACTTTGGTGGCCAAGTAGGGTCCTTTCCAATTGGCTAAGAATTTGTCTGGGAGTTCCTGAATAGCTTTGAGTACAAGGTCACCTTCCTTGATCAAGCGTTTATGGATATCGTGCCGATGGCACCATCGTTGCTGCTGTTGGTATCATTCAAGCTGATCGAGCGCACTTGTGCGTTCCTCTTCTACCGAGTCTAAGTCAACAATGCACAAGTCATTATTTTGATCTTCGTTGAGGAGTCCAGAGAGCATAATCCTTAAGGATGGTACCTACAACTCCAAAGATAAAATAGCTTCTGAATCGTAAACAAGACTGTATGGCGTTTTACCTATGGGAGTACGATGCATAGTGCGATAGGCCCATAGTGCGTATACTAGCTATTCATGCCATTTTCTTTTGTTCTGTGTAAGCATCTTCTTTAGTACTGAGATGATGATCTTATTTGTAGCTTTGGCTTGTCCATTGCTCTGAGGGTAGTATGGGGACGAAAATGAATGTTTTATCCCTAGACTTTCACAGAAAGTTCTAGTTTCGGCACTGCTAAACTGTGGCCCGTTATCAGTGATGACGGTCATTGGAATGTCAAAACGGGTTACAATGTTTTCTAGAATGAAGTTGCATATGTGTCTAGATGTGGTCTTCCTAAGAGGAATAGCTTCTACCCATTTTGTGAAATATTCTATCACGGTTATGATAAAGCTATGTCCTACAGAAGATAGGGGAGTTATCTGTCCGATAATGTCTAACCCCCATTTCTGGAAAGGCCAGGTGATTTGTGCCGTATGCAACTCATTTGGTGGAACATGTATCAAATTGCTATGCTTTTCATAGATATTGCATGTTTTGACCTTGGAGAAACAGTCATACTCCATGTGTGGCCAATAATATCCCAAATGTCTTATTTTCGTTGCCATTGCTTTAGGTGCTATGTGTCCTTTGCATAGTCCATCATGTACTTGCTTGACGATGGTTTGGCCATCAGTGCTACTAACGCATGTTAACAATATGCCATCGTAGGATCGACGACACAACTTGTCTCTTATCAATGCATACTATCAAGAACGTTTTCGTACTGCATCTTTTTATGCATTCGTTAGGTGTTGCGGTGTTTCACCGCGTAGAAGGTACTCTTTTATGTCATCATACCATTCTACTGCGTGTGTTGTACTAATGGATGCAATCAGTAATTCATCGAGATTATCAGTTACGGGTTTAGTACAACTGATTATTGAGCTGGGCAATGTGTGGAACATGTTTGATGATATGTTTAGAGCTAACGTTGCAAGGGCATCTGCGATGGTGTTATCATTTCTGGAAACATGTTGCACGTCTATATTTTCAAATTACTTCAGTAAGTGCTTAGTCAAATCACAGTATGGTTGTAAGTGTTGTGGTTTGTAGGCATAAACATCTGTGACTTGATTTAAAACTAATTGTGAATCACCTCTAATTACCAGTCGTGTGATGTTTGAAGCTAGTGCTGCCATGAGACCTCTAAGGAGACCTTTGTACTCTGCTATGTTGTCGGTACAATGAAAGTCAAAACGATAAGCAAAGGGTCGAATCTCTGCGGAGGGATAAGTGATGATAGTAGTAGCACTTCCCCCTCAAGAGGTGGATGCTCCATCAAAGTTCAAGATGGCATCATAGTTGTCAGGTACCGTGTCTATTGCACTCACATTTTCATTCGGGAACTCTAGCTCTATTGTCGCCTGATCATGCATTGGTGATGTAGTCATTTGAGTTGCTATGGCTTGACCCTTAACTGATGATTGTGCTATGTAATGCAGGTCAAACTTAGCTATCATGGCTTTCCACCTAGCTATTCTACTTGACTCATAAATGTTTCCTGTGATGGCTCTGAGTACATTATCCTTGTAGATTATATTAACTTGGTTATGGAAGAGGTAATGTCGCCATTTTTTAAGGAAAAGACAAGGGCTAAGCATGATCTTTCCACCTCATTGTATTTTTTCTCATGGGCTACTAGTGCATGGCTCAAGTAATAAATAGGGACTTCAGTTCCATCATCTTGTTTTTGGCAAAGCATAGAAGTGATGGATGAATCCAAGGTGGCTAGGTAGATATAGAATGGTTTGTTATTCTGAGGAGGATAAACTGTGGGTACTTAAAAAAGCGTTGTTTTAATGTTATCAAATGCTTCCTGGCACTGTGAAGTCCATTCAAAATGGACATTCTTGCGTAACAAGTGGTTCATAGGCTTCAACTTGTTTGTCAACTTTTCTATGAAACGCTTGATGAACTGTAATCTACCTTGTAGCCCGCAAAGTTCGGTAAGGTTGGTAGGTGGTTTTAAGTTTTTTATGGCCTTAAATTTATTGGGGTCTACTTGTATCCCTGTTTCCGATACTACGAAACCTAGCATCTTGCCTGTTTTTACTTCGAAGACACATTTCTTTGGGTTGAGCCTAAGTTCATACTTGAGGCAATGTTTTAGGACCAAATCTAAATCTTGGATGTGCTGCTCTGGCGTTTTCGATTTAATTGCGATGTCATCCTAAAGATAAAGTATGTAATCACTAAAGATAAATGTCATTGCTCTTTGATATGTGGCACCAGCGTTCTTGAAGCCGAATGGCATCATTGTATAACAAAAGGTTTCCCATGGTGTCATGAAGGTCATCCTAAGCTGATGTTCCGAGTTAATCAGTATCTGGTTATATCCTAAAAAATCATCCATAAAAGATAACAAGGCATGTCCAGCGGTCGAATCAACTAGTTGATCAATGCTAGGCTGGGGGAAATCATCTTTTATGGTCACGACGTTGAAGTCCCAGAAGTCAATGCAGAGGCAAATGCTTCCATTCTTCTTTGGGACAATGACCATGTTTGATACCCAGTCAGCATAGTCAATAGCCCAAATAAAACCAGCCTGATAAAGTTTGGTGATTTCATTACGGATTGCCAATGCTATCTCGGGTTTAACCTTACGTGTTTTTTGTTTCATTGGTCTTAATTTTGGGTCAAGTATAATGTTGTGTTGGACTATTCGAGGGTCTAACTCAGGCATGTCAGTGTAAGACCAAGAGAATGCTTTTATGTTGTTCTTAAGCACTTGTGTTATGTCATTAGCCAGTTGTGGGCTTAACAATGTACTTAGCTTCAAGATTTTAACTTCTCCATCTAGGACGGTAATGGGGACTTCAGCTAAGGGGTCTTCGGTGATGCTATCAGTTTCTAGGTCCAGAGTCTTGGTCATCGTTTCAAAACAATCTAGCGTTCGTTGAGTTGATGCCACAAAAGTGTCGTTTGTCATTGAGCCTAAATCAATAGCCTCCATGTTGATTTCTCGGGTAATCGTTCCATGCTGTCCATTGATAGACAGTGGTAAGAATAATTGTTTGCTGTCCATGATGTTTTCTCTTGCCAACAAACAGTGAGCAACATCAATCAGGTGGTTGATTATCTTCGAATGCAAGTAATCTATGTGTTTATGCATCTAAACTGGACTAAGGTATGCGATGGTAACTTATTGTTGTATTCGGACACATGGTAGTTTAGGGCCTTACCGGGTCGGCTGCGGTAGTTTAAGGCCTTACCAGGCTAATGATTGTTCATTCATGATGTCTGGTTGATTGTACGATGTGTAATTGTTATCAAGTGTAAGATTTCCAGTTATTGAGTTTGTGCCAAAATGTTTAGTGTGGGCGACAGGAGTTGCTTAGCAAGAGAATAGTGTTCATCCCAGTATACCATTGTTTTGTTCTTGTTCTGTTCACTATCATTGCTTCTGCTTTGTGCTTATGTATTTACACATTCTTTGTATTTTGGTTGGTTTTCAAAATTTTTAAATTAATTAAATAAATCATTTTAAGGCAGCCTCGACGTGTTTCACGCGGAATATATAAATGGGGTTAGCATGAACCATGAGGTAGCCACAGTCAAATTCGAGCGTGAACGTAGGGTGACCCTGAGACCAGCGTGAACCGAGCGCAGCGTGCAGCGTAGACCGATTGCGGCATATACTAAGGACAATGCACGCTGAGGCAAATATCAGGCACTATAGGGAGAGGCAGGTGCAAGTACGGCACGACGGTGATGACCAGGATGACATAAATCGGGGTGCAGCAGGTCGACAGAGGGTGTCCAGCATACAGCTTCAAACCCCAGCGTGCGAGATTTAGCGTAAACGTAGCGTGCAGGGACAAAACCCTAGCATGCGAGATTCAGAGTAAACGCAGCGTGCAGGGATAAAACCCCAGCGTACAGGGCTTAGCGTGAACACCATGATGAACAAGGGCAAGCAAGTAGAAGGCCAGGCGAGGAAGGATCCTAGCTTGACCTTTAATGAAGAGAGTGAAGCAATGCTCCAGTGTCTGCCTAGGCCCAGGATTCCCTCATGGTTAGGGTCGGCATACAGGTAGGCACTGACCTTTCATCGAAATTTGTGTTTTTGTCTACTATTCCTATCTATTTTCCCATTACGTAGCGTAGATGTTTGCATAGCGTAGGGTTTCTGCACTCAGCGTGTGTGGTGAGTGCAGCCATGCTCCAGCATGCAACATGCAGGGTCTGCACGCTGCATTTTCCAGCGTGAAGCATGTACGCTGTGTTTTCTAGCGTGTAGCATGTAAGCTGAGTTTTCCAACGTGCAGCATGTACGCTAAGTTTTATGTTGGAATTTTTTCTAAGTGTTGGCCCCCTAGTGTAGAACTTTATTTTTACATGGCTTCTTTACTTTGTTTCCTGAATACGTGCAGGGATCCCAAACCTTTCCTCTTGGTGGTTGAGCTTGTTGGAGTTCTGATGTGGTTTGGTCCGATTGATTTTGATGAGCCAGTTCCTGATATGACAATTGATCGCAATGGGGTATGGTTCAGGGAAGGGGCCTGCGAATTCCTCACCTTTATCTTAGACAAATTCAACATGGTAATATGGTCGCACTTAAGTGAACAATTAGCATTGAGCGTGCTCGAGACCATGTTACTAGGGTCTTCAAACGACGTTGAAGATTTCGTGGTAGATATCGACGAGGGACCACTTATGATTGAGGACGGTCCCTCTGGAGGACCCCGATCTGGCTGCCCCTTATCACATGTGTGGGGCTTATTGTCCCGTGGGTCTTACCACATCAATAACACCCTATTCCTAGCTACTCGCGCGCATACCTTGTTCCAGAACCCTCCTAGAACGGTGTACCGAGTAGGAAGGTAAGGTTGTTTAATTTACCATTTTTTGCCTTGGTGTTTAGTAGTGGTTTATATTTTGATCATCATCTCTTTGTAGGCCTCAATTCAACAAAGAAGGAGTGTGCGTGGGTGATGATGGGCTCGCCTTGGCTCGTACTGCCCTAGAGGCTTTCATGGAGGGCCTCACTCTTCACGGTGCCGTTTTGGCCCAGACTAAGGGTGACATTGTTCATTTCCACAAACAGTACTCGAGGGCACTTGCACAATGCGAGGCTAGGGGGTGGTTTCATGGGGATTGGTCTCATAATGGGTCAGTTTTCCCACACGATGCTGATTTGGCTCCTAGTGATCTGAATACATCGACTGATGGTAAGTAATGGTATTTTCGACACCTTAGTTTACTTGTTTTGATACATCATTGGTTGTGTTGACTCCCTAAGGTCATCTTGTGCATACAGTGGATGTCCCGTCTAGTGGAGCCACTATCACAACGAGGTAGACTGAGAGTACTTTGTCGATGAAATTTGGGGAAGTCAGTGATGCACAGCGATCGTTACGTACGAAGGCACCACCACATATCATCAGTCGCTTGAGTGATGCGGGACTCATGGATTTGTTTACTACTCTAAGCTTTGATATTTCTGTGATAGAGATGATTGGAATCGTTGATTCTTTCGACGAGTCTGTCACTTACTATAGCACTCACATCAAGGGTGTCAAAGTGGTTTTCCATCTGTAGGAGGAGTTACTTTTGGACTTCTTTGGCGTACCTGCAGCTAGAACTAAAGTAATTTTGGATAGGGCGCAGAGGGAAATCCATGTGGTTCATGAATTGGAGAACTGGTTGGGTGTCCTGAAGGGCTCTAAGGGGTTTCCTATGCAGGGGAAGTCAAAAGTGGCAGAAGTTAATGAGTTATATCCCTTGTTCAGGGTGCAGGTGTTTTCCAAGTCTCTGTCTCAAGTGAAAACTCTTGGGGTAGAACCTGTGCGTATCATGCACACTATTCTAGAGACTGGGGTACGTTATAATTGGGCCCAGTTTTTGCTTTCAGGTTTCCACGGGGAGATAGTAAGGTTATGGTCAAAGATTGAGGCACAATCCCATTTCACCTTCGCATTCTTTGCCAGTTACTTGCACTGGCTAGCTGAGTTTCTGGTTGTTCGTGCGAATAACAAGTACGTGTTAAGGGATCACCACCAACTATCTCACCCGTGGATTCGTCACTTATTGGAGGTGGCCGAATCTCAAGATGCTCCTGAAGGGATCAACGAGTCGATTTCTGTCACGATGGAGGGGTCATACGGTCAGTCAATTCACACGCATGACAGCGTAGGGTTGGAACCAGATAATGTGCTCTACACTACTAGAAGAGCCGATTGGGTTATCCAGGAAACGATTGGGAAAGCCAAATCAAAAATTTAGAAGCGTGAACGTCCCAAAGAGGTTGCTCTAACTACAGATGAACCAAAGGTGAAACATATACAATTTAAGATGCCTGTACGAGGTAAGCTTGATTCACTGATTTGTCCTTATTTTATTGATTCACCGATTTTTACTTTATCTTTTGGCTGTTTATATAAAACGGATACTGAACCTACGAATATTATTAGAGTTGACTTCTGAAGTTAGAAAAGGAAGATTATCACCAATCATTAAGGAGGAAGAGGTCTCGACGAACTTAAATGCGGAGGATGAAACAGGCAAAGATGAGATAGGAGGACTAAAAGATGGGGAGGGAGATGCAACAAAAAAGGGTAACATCGATGAACAGGAAGAAGTCGATGAGATGTTTGATGGTTTCTTCGGAGGAAGACTAGACCTTAACAATCCTCCGAATCCAGAAGAGGACAGAAATTCCGGTGTGTTTCTCCTTATTATGTTATTTTCCTTTTGGATTGTGTCGTCCATTATTCTAAATTTTGATTTCATGCTTTTACTGCTACTAGGAGAAAATGTTGAGACCAGGACGCTTCCTGACATCTGTTTAGAAGTCCCTATGATGAAGGCTTCCACAGAAATGACCACCGACGTTAACCCATCTCCTATACATGAACCATTTACTTGGATTGAAATGCCAAGTAAAATGGATTTTATAACTGGTGTCATTGATGAGGTGGCTAATCGCATCGAGCGAGCTCACCCTGGAATAGGTACATATATCTTAAGTGTTTTGTATCCTTCGATTTTTTTATTTTTTTTCGTTGCTACTGTCCAATGTCTAATGTATGTTCTCCTCATATGAATAGGGGCTAAACTGAAATTGGATTCAGCTGAGGCCATTGGTATTGATAGTTTACCTGCACTGTCCCCAGAAATTGAGCAAGTGCCCTGGCAAATTTATGATGAAGTGGCAGAGTGCATTGTGCAAAACGCCAAGTCTCTTTGAATGTGTAGGCATTCCATCGAGAGGCTATGGATGCAGATTCAAGCAAGAGAAAAAGAGATTTCCAAGCTGTCAGCAGAGTAGGACGATCTCAAATCACGCTATGAGTTTGCCTCGGCAAGGTTAACAGGTGATCGCTCTTGGCGAACTTCCAAAATTAATTATGACAGATATTGGAATTTTTCAAACTCCCAAGTATCGTTGACTTGGGAGTTAGCGGAGCGTAAAGCACAAATAGATTTACTGAACCTCAAATGTCAAGATTGGAAGGCTTTTGCTTCTAAGGTACGAAAATGGGGTCAAGATGAGAAGACCCATAGGTATCATTATAAAAAGTCGTTAAAAGAGGTATCTCTAGAGAAGTGTCAGCTCGAAATGTTTGTTGAGGGTTTAGGCCTGTGCTCCTCCTTTGACGCATTCGCCAAGCATATTGTGATGGAGATGGAATCGCCCAAGAGGGTAATCACCATGGCTTTTGGGGAGGTTTCTGTGGGGGAGTTTCCTCTGAAATGTCCCACTTGGTCCACGGTGGACAAAGGGAAGGCTTTGGCCAACGTTGATCTGGGCATTGATGGGAATGACTCGGCAAGTGTTTCCGAAGAAGAAATCCTTCGTTGGTTGGAGTTCGGTCTAGGAGGATCCTCTTCAGTATGTAAACAAGAGAAGTTTCAAGTGATAGCGGTTGACTCCTTGATGAACCAGCCATTTCTGACCGTGGCTAGTTTTATGTCATTGCGGACATGTGGTAGTTTAACATCATTTCGGATGAAGCATGTAGTTTAACGGTTTAGTAATTTTTTGATTTTTTTGAATTTAATGTTAGGAGTGATATTAGTAGGTGTGATTCTATACTCAGCGTCCCCATCACTAATTATGTTGAATAGTAATTCAGCCCAAGGGACGTCTGATGGGATATGCTCTATGTTAGTGTCTTATAGTGTTTCCATATGTTTTGTAGTTTCGATGTCTGTTGTAGTTTCTAGGTTAGGCTATGTAGGTACAGTTTCAGGTCCAGGTGTTTCTATGTTGGGTAAAGTTTCGTTTACGTCTAATGGATCGTTGTTTACTGGTTGCGTGCAACTTTTTCTTTTGTTCGTGTCATCTTGTTTAGGCTCTTCAAACTTAACCTCCAAGCCTTGGTCTGTATCTATATGCGACGAAATGGTAGGTGTAGCAGCCTCCCCATGTATGATGATTTCACCACCTTCGTAAGGCAGGTGGATCTCTTGGTGTATAGGGGAAGAGACTGCTTTGAGTTGTCCCAGCCAGGGTCTTCCTAATATTAAATTGAACCCTGGCATTTCGTCGATGACAACGAAGTTAGCTGATGTGGGGAATCGATCCCCTACTATAAAGTCCAAAGTTATAGTACCTTTTACCACTACGCGTGATCCACTAAACAATTTTAAGCATGTGGTGGAAGTTTGTTTAATTAGTTGCGTGAGCCCTAATTGTTCGATGACAGGGTAGGGTATTACATTTGTGACGGCTCCATCATCTACATGCACTCGATGTATTTTGAATTGATCTACTTGTATTGTTATGAACATAGGTGCATGGGTGACGTCTCCAGTTCTCTGATCAGTTTTGATGTTGTCAATGTGGAAACGTAGTGATTTAGAAGTCGATCCTTGAGGCGAATACATTACCGCATGAATTGAAGGTTCATTTGGAGGTAAGTCCTCGCTTACTAGGACCGATGTTAACATGTGTACCAGTGTTTCACAATGAGCTTGAGGAGTTAATATCAGGTCATATAGGCTTAATGAGGTATTTTTCTATTTAAGTGCATGCGTGACCTATGTTAGAGCTGTTACTAGATCTTTACTATTAGGAGTATGTTTGTTAATGGTTACTTGGTCCATCAGGCCCAACAGTTTTATCTCATGTGTAGCTGGTTTGGCTTTTTCTTCTGTAATTGTTGATTTGGATGTATTATTCATTCCCGATGGTTCTCCCTTAGCATTCGGTTTGTTAGCAGGTGATGCCATGGGTATTGCACTCAATGGAGTAGGCTTAGGGGGTCCCAAGGCAAGCTGTTAACATTCTTTCTCCAATCGTTCTTGTGTGAGCCTGTTTGCTAGGCGTTCCCGCGTGTGGCACGGGGGAACATTTGGTTTCTGAATGTCCAATTGCTTTAAAACCTGTATGACGTATGGAGTAGGCTAAGGTTGTGATTGGACGGTTGACGGTGGTTGACTGTCAAGTTGCCTAGGCACCCTAACAACATATGGGGTTGGTTTATTTTGTGTTTGAAGGGTGGAAGGTTGGTGGTTATTAGGATGTATCCTAACAACATATGCAGTTGGTCTAGTTAATGGTTGTTCCTCTGTAGTTGAGACCGCAGGTGGCAATTAGACTACATAGGGTGTGGGCCGAGTAGGAGGTTGCATGTTTATAACAGCGGGAGGTACGCACACCATGTATGGTTTTGGTGGTATGGTAGAGGTTGCCATCACGGGGGGTATCCGGATGACATAGGGTCTTTGCAGGGTGGGTGGATTACATGGAGCGTATGATGATTGCGGTGTGGGAGTTTGTGCAGTAGGAGGAATATGAACTACAAAGGGTCTTGTAGGTATTTTCTATTCATTATCTAAGTAAACGGTGTTAATTCTAGGTGTTTCTTGTTCATTGTCTAGGTAGATGATGTTAATTACGTATGGAGCCTCCTTAGTATT
>MNCI01004685.1:106120-117890 GCA_015680685.1 Gnetum montanum
GAAATCATTCACGACCCCCTTTAGAATAGTGAGGAGATAAGTCTCCGGGATCGGTTCATGTAGTTCATTGAGGGCAGCACTCCACTGTTGAATAAATTTTTGAACAGGTTCCAGTGGTGCTTGCTTGACTTGTATCAGGCTGTCAAGTGTTGCTTCAGGCTTCAAGTTATACTTGAACTTGGTGACAAATTGGTGTCGTAGATCTCCCAAAGAAGATATGGAGTTTCGGGGTAAAGCCCGATACCAGTCAAGTGCCTTTCCTGTGAGGGACATGGGGAACACTCGCAAGATGGCATGTGGCCATGCCTGAAGTAACGCGAATTCTAATCTAAACATGCCTGAAGAATGCCTAATTACATTGATCTAGATTGAGGCAGGCCTAGGACAATGCTGGCCAGCATAGTTCCAACGTAGTCCCTACCCTTGGATAATCAAACCAACATCATAACACTCAAAATAGCCAAAAAATTGATTTGAGAAGCCTAGATCCCTGGAATCCTGAAGCTAGCTATAGTGTTGCCTTGTTCAACCATGAAAAGCCCAAGTTTTCAGTTAATTATTCTAAAGTAATTCTCAACTATGCTAGTTAGCATAGTCATGAGGTATTGGTATGAAACCTCCTCCTTCGGTAACCTATTCTGATGTTCAAATGGCCTATTCAACCTTTTCAGGATCCTATGCTACCCTAGAACATTCATGGAACACCAATATCAACTCTAAAACATTACAATTCCATTTTTCACATGCATCTACATTGGGACTAT
Source organism: Gnetum montanum (assembly GCA_015680685.1). Taxonomy (NCBI): domain Eukaryota; kingdom Viridiplantae; phylum Streptophyta; class Gnetopsida; order Gnetales; family Gnetaceae; genus Gnetum; species Gnetum montanum. The sequence continues at coordinate 106,885 of MNCI01004685.1, forward strand.
GCTTGCTAGCATAGTCCCAATGTAATCACCAATATTTAACATCATCTATAGCTTCTAGAAGCTCAAAACAATGCCAAAGTTTACAAATCTTCAACCCCAATCCACTACACTAGCCATATTGACCATCAGAACCTTAAAACTGGCAACAACAAACCTAGAAAATCTTATATTGATACCAATTACGTTGGGGTCTATCCCATCTATGCTAGCTAGCATAGTCCTTGCCTAGCCCAGCATAGTCACAACAAAAAGTTTCATTTTCAACTTCAAACAAACTTAATCTACCTCTAAAGTAGATGGTGTTGGGCTTTTACTCTCTAGCCACAATATCCGACGTAGTCACCACAAAACCCATTACAACTAAAAAATCAACATTGGTGTTGTTGGGTCTTCCATTTTCCCAACAATGGCCAACGTAGTCAAGGCAACTTCTCAATGGTAATACCATGACTAGTGTAGTGAACTGGATCTCTAGCAGCTACACTTTGGCCAGCACAATTACCATCATTTTAGTAGATTTCAATGACACCCAATGTAGTCTCCAAGGCTAGTGTAGTTAAGGTGAAGGTCAACATAGTCATAAAAGTCTGTTTGCTATTTTTAGTATATGGATGGGTTTTGATGGCCTTACTGCGCTAAAACTTACCAAAAATGGTCAACTACACTAGAAATTATAGTCATTATTCCTACAATTAGTTTGTTAGTAATCATGGTAGTAATTTTCAGCATTAAATCAGCAATCCTAAAGCCAATAAAACCCATGCTTGAACACCATATTTAGGTTCCCAACTTGGATGCTAAAGAAGCAATTGTTTCCAATGTTCAACAAGTTCCAAACTTTTTGAGTAGTATAAAATTCAATTATTCTAATAATTTTGACTAATTAATATCCCTATTGCATCCTTGATAACTTGAATTCCATTTTGGTATCTACATTGAGCATTAGAGACCCTTGATGCAAAACCACCAGAAAAGAAAATCTTATACCACTATTACCACCACCCATAGCCATAGTTGCAGATCTGAGTAGAAAACTAGCAAGGAGCTACAAGGGATTAGAACTAGGAAGTGTCTAGATCATGAACATCAATGTAGAACACATCCTTCCATCTCAATAGGCTTCAAGCTTCATTTAGGAAAACTTCTTATGCTTTAGGCATACCATCTATACTTCTTGAGCTTTACAATTTTATTAAAAAAAGTTTTTAGTTCATTTGTAGTGTAGATTTTATTTAAAGTTTTATTCTATGCTAATTCATTTTCATTCAAATCTGTAATTTATTTTCTCATATACATTTTTGAAGTCCTTGAGTGATTCATGAGACTATTTAGGATACCTTGAATCCTATTTTCAAAGGTCCTTGAATTCAGGGTTAAAATTGTAGTAGCTTGGGATTCTTGGTTTTCCAGTGACCGAATTTTCTAGGTGCTATAGTTTTCTAGCACTAGAAGGAAGGCCTTCACCTAAATTCTCAGCCAAAACATATTTTCAATACTTGAAGACTTGTTTCAACCTTTTGCAAAGCATTTTTCAGCCATTTTTCACAACCAATTGTTTCACCTTTTAAACTTCAAAACCTACAATTTTTAATAATAAAACCCAACATTGGCAGCCCAATTTTGCATCCAACATACCCAGTGTAGTTATAGTGGTGATTTAGGTTTTCACTACAATTTCACATCATTTGCTAGATTCTTTAGAATCTAGTGTAGTCAACAATAACACTTACAATTTTTTCTTGTTAAAACCTATACTAGACATTTAAACACCAACATAGACCATCTCAACATCCAACTATACCTTTGCTATGAAAGTCTATAGTGAGAAGCCAATGTAGTAACTACCAAGACTTCAACGTAGTCCTAAGAGAAAGCCAAAAATTTTCACAATTAATTTCCAAAACTAGTGTTAGCATCCCATTTCCTACCTACAATACCCAACGTAGTTGTGGTGGAGGATTTGGGTTTTCACTACAATTTCACAAAAATTGCTAGATTCTATGGAACCTAGCATAGTTAGTAGAAACACCTACAATTTTTAACTTTTGAAACTTGCACTAGATACTTGAAATCTAATGTAGACCATTTAAAATCCCAACACCCCTACTATGGAATTCTGTAGCCAAAAAGCTAGCATAGTCATCTCCAGGACTCCAATGTAGTCCTTGGAAAATCAAAATTTTGCACATTCCATTTTCAAAAATTAATGTACACACTTTGATAGAAAATTTTCTAGTTTGATTTCCCAAAGTGAAGACCCATTTTCCATCAAGTACTACAATGTAGTTGATTGGAAAATAGGTTTTTCTTTTGCACACCCCTTCAACTTAGACACACTTGGAAAACTAGTGTAGTTGGTATTACCAACTTCAAAACTTCAACACCATCTTTTCAAGGGTGGTGCATACCATTTACACTACAACAACACTTTCAACTTCATTTTTGATTTATATCCAACTACACCATTGGCCAATCCCAACTTATTGAAATCATTACTAAAAATAGTAAAAGATCAAAATTACCTTTTTAACAATGTCTTTCAATAAGTCACCTCTATTGCCCATTGACATGACCAATGTGCCATCCAACCAAGATGGAGTAAGGATCTATGATCCTAAAGACCCTACTATAGCCATGCATAGATAATTGCTTAGGCTACAAGCATAAGGCCCAGGCTTCACTATGTTCAACGAGAAGCACTAAAACTATATATGTGCCAAAATCCAAGCCAAATTGCTCTTTCCTAGTGTAGAGGTTGAAGCCAAGCATGAGTATGAGTCAGTCCATTGAAACAGGAAAAAGTGCATATCCTCTTCCTATGACAAAATACGATTGAATGATGCCCATGTATGCATCATCTCTTAATTAATTAAGATGGACAAGCAATATGTGAAATTGAACTCAAAAAGCCAGCACCAAGAACATGACAAGTTTGAGATGGAACATGAACTAGAAACCTTCATAGGAGGCTATTCCAATAATTGATTGCTCAAAGCACTATAGTCACATTGATTTCACCTATCTCTTTTATGGGATAGGTATCTCAATGATCTTTTCCTGTATACCCAACCATGTTTGGGTTGATACCTATTATAGTAGTCCATTAGGCATATTCCATGCTCCAAACAGCTTCCCTCTTTTTGTCAATGCCTTTCCCCATGTAGTCTTGGTCTGCACAACCTTCATTAGTGGTTTTCACCACTACTCATCCCATTTCTATACCAGTGGACATCACATTGGGATCATAAACAACCATAACTTAGCCTCTCTCCTCCATACTGCAACCCATCATGAGGCCACAAACCTCTCAATGGTCACCACAATCATTTGTGCAAACACCACAACCTAAGAAAATGCCCTAAGGATTATAGAAGCTTCAATCTTCCACAAGTTAGATAGTCAAGATAATGGACTTCTACCAAGATGATCTCATTAATCCTGCTTTCCCATCAATAACTCTTCCACTAGGTATCCCCATTTTGCAATTCACAAGTACAATAGTGAAGATAACTTGAATGCCCACCTCATAACCTTCCATTTCAAGTGCATATTGCTATAAGACTAGTCACATATCATCATGCAGATCTTTCCCATGTTAACTAGAAAAGCCTTAAACTAATACCATGTGCTACCAATACCTTAGAATTAGGTGTTAATCCATAAAATTTGGATGCACCAACACCTAGAAAAAGCTAACTCATTTAAGGAGACTATTGCCTAGGATGCCTCCTGTATGGGTACGAAAACCTAAGAATAGTCTTAGCTGGAGAGGGCTACATGGCCTTTTGAAAATAGTAAAATAAAAATTAGAAATTTAATTAAAATGCATTGAAATTTAAAATAAGTGATTGTTTGTAATAATAGGAAACTACAAAAATTAAATTTTTCCTTGGTCCCACTACAACTACCATTCATGTTGCCAGTCTGTTGCTGACATCACCATAGCCAACACTACTCATAACCATCGAAAGAGGGAGAGAGAAGAAGCTAGATCCCACATCACCAAGAGTGACCACCTTCTAGCATCATCTGCTACTGTAGATGAAGAGAAAGAAAAATAAAGCAAGAAAGCAATTGAAAGAAGAGATTGCCTAGTCAAGGACTACTATAATGAGTCACTTGCTATATGCTACCACGCATACTTGCAGCCACTAATCCACGTGCCATCCAAAAAGAAAAAGGAGAGAGAGAGAGAATATTGCTTGTGTAGCTAAATACTACTGCTTGCCCACCATGGGATGTTGTGCCAACCATCATCCACATCCAAGGCCATTGGTGTCATTAGTGAGTCCAAGAGCCACCATTGATGCCATGCACAACTAAGACAATTCATGCCTATGCCTACTATGTGTTGCCTACATGATGTCAGCTCCTATTGATGCCTATAAGCTTACCAAGCACCACTATGAAAGAGGGGTGTTGTTGTCTACACCACTATGAAAGGGGAGGGGCATGTTGTTAGCACCACTGTGAAAGGGGAGGGAAGAATGAGGCTATCGTAGTCTACCTATCGTCGTTACTACATCACATGGAGTAGAAAGAAGAGAGGATCATGATCCTCCTACTACCAATAGGGCCTATTGGAGTCCCATGCCTCATGCACTATGTCATCTGTTGGAATGCAAAGGTTGAGAGATGCACCACATGTCTACAGGAATTCCTAGGCCTAAAGACATGCTATGTTTCCTAAAGAAAAGAAAGAAATTCAGTCCCCCTCCCAGAGACCATCATCCTCTACACATTGATCTACCTTCCTACATGTTGGTCCACCTCTTTGCACATTAACATTGCTTAGTGAAATGATATATAATTTTATAGGATAGTTTTCTTGATGATGGCCCCATGCAATTGCAACGATGAGGTTGGTCACAACAGTTCCCCCAAACAACAATTGCATGCAAGTGTAAGGAGTAACAAAAATCATGAAATCTTAAAATAAAAATAATAAAATAAGAAAAATTTTAGAAAAATAAATTTAAAATTGAATAATAAAGCCACCTCATGCAAGTTAGGACTCAAGTAAGGATTGCCAAAATCAGAAATTCGAAAATGGAACTAAGAAATGGAGGTTATAAAAAAAAGGTTTTGGTAACAACAATTTTGAAAAAATAGGAAGCATAAAAAGGTAGAAAATAAAGGGTTTGAAGACAAAGGTTTTTATAAAAAATTTCAATAGGTTCCAAGACAAGATCAGAAAATGACATAGCAATAGAAAAATGGCAAGAAGAGCTGATAAACAAAAGGTAAGAGAAAGGCCCTCTTTATAGCATTAAAAAGTGTTGATGTATAAAATTTTTATGCACCAGCACCTAAGAAAAACTAACTCATTTGAGGAGAATATTGCCTAAGGTGCCTCTCGTATGGATATAGAAACCCAAGAATAGTCTCAACTAGAGAGGGATACATGGCCTTTTGAAAACAATAAACTAAAAAAATAAATTTAATTGAAACACATTGGAATTTAAAATAGGTGACTATCTAAAAAAAATAGGGAACTACAAAAATTAAAATTTTACCTAGTCCTATGCTACCATTATTCATGCTGTTGATCCATTGCAGATGCCATCATAGCCAACACTGCTTGCTTGCAAGTCTACCAAGAATTGCTATGAAAGAGGGGTGCTACTATCTACACCACTTTGAAAGGGGAGGGGGACGTTGTCAAGACCATTGTGAAAGGGAATGGGGGAAGCAAGGGCCTTCTTAACAAATCAGGCTCTCTTCCTAAATAGCTACATCTCTCTTCATTAAGGCACATGCAAATGGACAAGGGGTCTCTAGGGGTTGAGAAACCAATGGATGGTGGCTTTCTATCTCTCTCTTCTCCTATTTTTCTTGGGGTGATAATAGTGCAGTTGATGCATGTAGATAGCAAGTGTAGTAGGCAAGTTCTACAGTCCTATTTCTTTATTCTTGGTAATGAACCAATGACAGTTAGTAGCGATAGAGTTTCATGGATGAAAATCAATAATCTTAGTAGGAAACCAAGAGGTGGTGGTTTTATTTTCCTTTTTTGTGATAGACCCGTGACATTGGTAGACGTAGGACTGAAGACAATAACACATTTACCAACACATGACAGCAGCATTTGATGGCTCCTTCTCTCTCTCTCTCTCTCTCTCTCTCTCTCTCTCTCTCTACTGTGGTGTTGCAATAGTTGATAGTAGTAGTTGTAGGTGCGAGTTCTACAATTCTATTCTATTTTTGGCATGTAGTGCATTCACGGTAGCATTCTCCAAATAGGGACAAATTATCCTCTCTTGTGCTGGCAATGAGGCACATTTTGTCTATGCATTAGAGATGTGTCAATGGGTCCCTTCATCTAGCCTCTTCTCTCTTTCTCCCTCCTTCGATGTCTATAAGTAATGTTGGCTACAATAGCATTTATAATGGATCGATGGTGAACGATGACAGTAGCCAAGAAGCAGAAAAAATTTATTTTGGTTACATTTTGTATTCTTGAATTTGAGACACACATTCCAATTAAAATTCTTGGTTTTATGACTATTTTCAAAACTACAGCTAAGCAACTTCGAAGTTTTCAAGAATACACATTAGCATTCTACAAAACTACATTAGCAAATTCTTGGTCTTAGCCCTCTCTAGCTAAGACTATTTTTAGATTTCCATACCCATATAAGAAATTCCCTAGGAAATACCTCTTTAAACAATTTTTTCCTTTGATGTTGGTACATCCAAAATTTATGCATCAACACTAGGGTATAACACTAGTAATAAAGGAGTGACTCCTCCATAGTTAGTATCTTAATGGGCACCTTTACATTTAATCATTTCTTTTACTCTATTATCTAGTTATTTTGCTTTTTTTTCTTTGTACTTTTTAGACTATTGTTTTACTTTGCTTCTTTGTAGACTATTCTTTTGTTTTTGCTTTTGTTTCTACCTCATTTTTTAACTTTTGTTATTCATCTATTTCATTTTTGTTATCTTCCTATTTTTCTTTTACATGATCATCTCTTCTAATTAGTAGTACTTTTGTGCATGGATTTTCTTTGTGTTTCCCATCATATCTTCCATAGGCATTAGTGGTTGAGATCCCTACTATGATGGCCAATGATAGATACTAACACTTGTTCATCCATTATCTTTTGTACTCTCTTAGTCATCTAGATATATAAAACCCAAGGTAATTCTTACTTTTGGTATATCCTTTAATCATGTTTTCTTTTAATAATTTATATTTGCTAATTTACCTAGGGATGTTTCATACATTAGTTTAATTAGGAGGGGAAGATAATCAATTAATAAATGATATGATAGTAGGGTATAACCAACTTCGAAGCTAAGCCAAGAACAAGTTAGGGAATGAGTTAGATGTAAGTAATGAATCTCGAATTCTTAAATCATAGGAAAGGTTTAAACATTGAGATTATAAGACATTCTTATACCTAATAAAGCAAACCTTATGAGGTGATGTTAAGCCCAATCAATCCTAGGTAGGGCCTTCTTAATCAAGTTATATGTGGACTCATATCCAATGATAAGAATTTATTATTAATAGAGGAATAAGAATACATACATAATTAGCAAATAAATATTTGAACATTTCAACATTTGAACAAATTTAATTTTTGTTTTGATAATGATCTTTTTCTTGTTAAATTTCTATATGTTTTCAATATATTAAATTTTAAATAGCTAAAAATATATCTTGAAATAACAATAGCATAATTTTATTTAGTAACCATAAAAGTCTAAACAATAAATCATTTGTACATCACAATGTAAACAATATCATCAACAACTATGGCCAATGAGATAGCCAAGGAAATGACTCTAGATGGTACTTCCACCTTCTCCACTAGGGTTGTCAGTGTCATCTAGTGCCTGAGCCACAATAAGACACAAATTATCCAATAATCAAAAAATTGTAAAGCCAAATTATAACATAAACAAACTAAACTAAAATATGCTAAAATTAATAAATAAACAAACCTAGGAAGGCTCAAGAGCAACATCCTCTATTGGGAGATTTTGAAAACCAACCTCCAAATGGTGGAGGATATGTTCCTTAATCATGTGAGGCTAGTCCACCTTCCCAAGATTATAGTTGATGTCTATCCATGTGGGTGGCTCTAATGAAAATATCCCTATAGTCACCTCTCTAAAAGCACTAGTGACCTGAGGAGATGAGGATCCAACCATGGTTAGGGTGCCTTCTAATAAGTATCAAGGTACCTCTATGCTCAAATATACAAATCACAAAGCATTCATGCATGATTTGGTTAAGTTCTGTGGACTTTATTGTTTCCAGTGTACTAGCCCTTTAGAAAGTGAATCTTGCCTTAAGGTTAATCATTGTTTTCCCAATTACACTTGTGACATTCACTAGTATGGTTAAGTGTAACTAAGGCATTCAATTTTTATCATTTTTATGTTTTATAGTTGAGTTTTTGAATTGTAGATAAAAAAGGATTTGATTAACTAATCTACATTAATTAATTAACTAATCCTAAGATAAGTATCCATTCCCACTTTCTGTACATATCTTGAACCCATGTATCCACTACTGGGTGACCAAGTGCTATGCTAATGGGTGTACCAAGCAATAACATTGTTGGGATTACCAAGTAAATATGTGTTACACTCGAAGTGGTCGTACTTATGTGTGTAATATATCTTACTAATTGTCTCATTAATGTAATAACTGGGAAATATTTAATAACTAATTAAAAGCATTTAATAAATAATTGAAAATAATCAATGCATAAATAAGGTAGCTAATCTATCCAAAGTGCTACAAGGTTCATTAGAAAGCTCATCTTTATTGCTACACATACTATCCTCCTCAGGTACAACAATGCTCAAATAAAGATCCATACACTTAATGACTCCTATTGTGGGCACTAAGAGGAAAACTTCTAACTTTCAAATGGAAAAAATACAAGAGCTCCACTACAACTATAATTTTCTTTTACCATAAATGCGGCTGCAAGTGCGTATTTATAGCCAAAAATCAAGAAAATTGACATTGCATTAACAAGACCTTGTCGAGACATGATAAGATGCATCGACTAGGCCTCATTAACAAGGCCGTATTGATGAGGACTCGTTGAAAAAACCAACTTAATGTAACTCATCATATCCTCACGACTGAATGAAAACTCATCCTCACTTTCTATTAAAAAATTAAAAAGGTATGAGATTATTGACTAACAAAACAAATTGACTAACTTGATAAAAAATGGAGTGTATAGATCAACACATTATAGAAAATGAAGGTATTTAGGACACAAAATTGAACACCATGATTCAACTCTTCAAAAATTAGACAACATGTTCCTTGATGGTGTGAAGCTTGTTGGAGAAGATCAAATGGTCCCAAGCAATGCTATTTCTTGAGGCTTCAAGGGACCTTCATCGGCTTCACGCACTAATGGTGGTTGAGGTGGCTATGGTTGTCTTGCTACTACTACAACTTTAGGTGGAAGGTGAAAAGCCTCCAGAAATGCTTTCATTTTCTCCTTCTTACTCTTAAGATTATGCACCATCTACGTAGCTTCCCCAATGTGGGTTGGAATGGGCACATCCTAAGGACATGGGATTGCTAGAACTCCTTGGCATTGACAAACCAGGTAGCAAACTATTTTCATTTAATGTTAAATGCTCTCGTTATGTTTTTTAGCTCTTGGTAGTCATTCGTCCATCTGACTAGGTTCTTAGTGATAGATCATTGATCTCTAAATTTTCTTTTAAGAATTTCGAGTTCAACATTAGTAGTCTCAAGCTTTTTCTTGGTGTCCATATGGTGTTTGAACTTAGCCTCATATAGTAGATATGAGCTAGCAACTTTTTTTTCTAACTCTAACTGTGGTTGTCTGGTAGTTAGAATTGCCATGTTTACATACCAAAGATTGTAATTTGCTTTTTTTTCCCTTATGTATGGCTTATAATTATGATTGTGATCCCTTTGATGAGAGAATTAGAGATTCTAGCATTCATACAATTGATTGTTCATTAAAACATTTTAGGTTTTTAACATTCTTACCTTTCTAACACCTTCTGGGCAATACCAAAGAAAAATTGGTGCAAGTTCTCCATGCAAGCATCCTCCCCCAACTAAATTGAACACTTTGAGTTTAATTAGGTTCAAAACCCATGAAAATTAGAGAGGTATGAAGCAAGATATTGTGTGTGGAAGTTGGTTGCCAAGAGCTCTTACTTGAGAGAGAAAAACACAAAAACACCCCTAGCTACAAATAATGATAATGGACTTTGGAACACAACTAAGGTCCTATTTATAGCTTTGATGGACCCAATATCAAGTTCAAAATCAAGTATCCAACATCAAGTCCTACCAATATTGAGTGCAAGTTGCTATAGGAGATAGTGAGTGGATGAGCCCACTCATCATTATGCCAAAGAAAGAAGGAAAATGAAAGGTCTATATAGACTCCAGATTATTGAATATGATAATATTTAAAGATTATTTTCCATTGCCATTTGTGGATTAGGTGTTGGATACAATTATAGGAAATAATTACTATAGTTTTTTGGACAGATATAGTGGTTATAATCAAATTTAGATAGTATCAAAAGACCACGCCAAGATGACTTTCACAAGTCCTTGGGGGACTTTTGCAGAAGGAAAAAGATGCTCATTGACTTGTGCAATGCCCTTGAAAATTTCTAATGGTTGGTACTTAGTATTTATCAATAGTAAATTGGTAGTCATGTAGAAGTCTTCATGGATAACTTCTCCACTTACGGTACCAACTTTTTACAAGCCTTGAACCATTCGAGTAAGTATTAAAGTGTTGTGTGGAGACAAACTTATGACTCAATTAGCAAAAAAGGTAGTTGATGATCCAAGAAGGCATTGTCTTAAGGCATAGAATTTCAAGAAAAAGGGTTAAGATGGACTCGAAGAAAGTATGACTGATCCAAGAAAAAACTGTACAACCTCAAATTGTAAAAGATGTGAGGTTATTCCTTGGACATATTGGTTACTAGAAGTGTTTCATTGAGAATTTCTCCAAAATTAC
>MNCI01004687.1:16085-27472 GCA_015680685.1 Gnetum montanum
AGGGGAGAGACCACAGTCCCTACCTTCTTCCCCGAACCACCTCGGTGGACTAGTGTGGAGAAGGGGAAGGTTAAGGCTAGAACTAAGTTGGGAAATGGGGTTTGGTCTGAGTTGACCGAAGACGAGATTATGCAACATCTGTGGGTCGTCTTAGATCAACTCCCCTTTGCTTCTGATGCAGGGCCATCGCGAGTAACTTTTAGTGTTGTTGAATTTGAATTTTATGAATTTTCCTATCATGGCTTTTGCTGATATACTTGTTGTATGTAGTTACAAGAAACGAACGAAGAAGGTGAACAAGATGAGACGTAGATTCAGGGAGGAGAGCGTAATGACACATATCGTCACCTTGGGGAGCAAGTTTTAGTGGAAGAACCCTGTGAAGATGATGTTCCTCATGAGGGAATACTTCCTAAAAGGGATGGCCTGTATGAAGATGATTTGCTAGGCTTGGAAGCAGAGTTAAGGGATACGGGAGACAGTGGTGCTAGAGGGGATGCGTAATTATGATTACGCACGATTTTATTTATGAGATGGAACAAAGACAATATGAATTTTGACACGATTAATCATGAAATTTTCTCTATGGTTTTTAATTTTATGTTTTTATTTATACAAAGCGTAAATAGAATTATTAAGGGTTTTGGGTAGGTGGCATTATTGTGACCATTGAATGGAGTTGCTAGTTTAACGCCATTGTGGGCCGTTACATAGTGTTTGTGTAAAATATATATGAATTTGCTAGTTTGAGGCCATCCCGGGCCATTAAGTGGTTTTTGTGTGAAGATAGAAATTAGATATTTTAGTTTAGGGCCATTTTGGGCCTTCACTAGTTTTAGGCCATTGCGGGCCATTTGCGTATGTCGAAGAGTGCAATTGATAAAAGTGTAAATATTTGCGTAATTGTATTAATGTAATTAATAGGAGTTAAGAAGCATAAATGGTGTAAACTAGGAAACGTAAATGGCGTAATTGATAGAAGACATAAATATATGTATACTAAACAAAACTGACAGTCAAAATTGATAAGCGTAAATGGAAAAACTAGTGAAAGTGTAAAGATGCGCGTAAACATCATGCAGGTCAATCGCTAGCCCGTAATGATTTTTTGATAGCTTTTACGTTGAGTGGTGCGTAAGGGCAAGGAGATCTATGACCTAACTCCTTCACATCATCTTCCTCTCCCTGAAATGGTAGGTCAGCCTAGGCTAGGCTGTCATTAGTCATTTCAACTTGTTCGCGAACTTGGACATGGGTTTGATCTTCAGGCATTTCGATTTTCGAACCCCGTTCTTCCTCGATGTTATTGATGGTTCTAAGAGTTATTTCATCACCATGTATCACTACCTCTCCCCCTACATAAGGTAGGTGTATCTCTTGGTGTATTGGTGATGAAACTGCCCTCAGTTGGGCTAGCCACGACCTCCTTAGAATCAGGTTGAAGCCGGGCATCTCCTCAATGACGATAAATGTGGCGTTTGTTGGGAACTGGTCTCCTACCACAAAATCAATATGTACCATCCCTTTGACTTGAAATCGTGCCTCGTTGAATGACTTTAGGAACGATGTTGTCGTAGGACTTATCTGGTCAACTAGGACCAACTTATCCACTATAGGATAAGGGATGACATTTATAGCCGCACCATCGTCAATGTGCATCCTCCGGATCTGATGTTGACCAACCTGGATGATGATGAACATGGGTTCTGTTGTCACTTGACCTTTCTCAGGATCATCTTTGATGGATTCATCATGAAAGGTCAATGGGGTAGGTTTAGGTTGCTCAGCGGTGGGGGGAAACATGACAGCATGTATCGCTTCCTCTTCCGCTGGTAAGCTTTCATCCACAGGTATGGATGTCAGCATACGAACCATAGCCTCATGGTGCTTTTGAGACGTCATAAGCAAGTCATAGAGGCTCAAAGTTATGTTCTTCTATTTTAGAGCCTACTTGACTTGCGTAAATGTGTTGAGGAGGTCCCACTCTCAGTTGGGTTGCTTGTTCTGTCTTTCTTCTTCCATTTTCCCTAAGAGACGAATTTCCCAAGGTGGAATAGCGTTAGTCGGAGGGTTGTATTTCTTTCTGCTGAGGGGAGGTGGCTATGTTTATGTACGTTTTTCTTGCCCAGGAGGTGCAGACAAAGGTACAGAAGCTAGGGGCTTGGGCTTAGCAAACCCTAGCTTAGAGCAGTCTTTGGTTGTGTTAATTGGCGCATCTCCTTTCCTTTTTTCGTTGGATGGAGATTGATGGTTTTGGTTAGAGACTCACTCCTGTGTAAAAGAAGCAGCTGATGGTTTTTGTGCCCTAAGGATACAAGGCGCCTTAGGAGTAGGTGTGGGCATGGCCACGACCTTATTGTTAATGTGAGACTGAGTTATATTTTGAGAGGGCGTCCGAATAACAAAGGGTGGCCTCGAGGCGCTGCCAACTGCCGGTGAAGAACTCGTCCCCTGGGGTGAACTGATGGGTACATGTAACACAAAGGGTTTCTTAGGCGATACCTTCCCCTCACTATCCGTACTTACCATGTTGATGGTGTACTTTGCGTTATTTGCGATTAACAGGTCTTTGTACACATGCATCACCTGGTTTTTGGGATGTGTTGGACTACTGCTGTCTAATGTCAAAGAATCATTGTCAATCATGCGTTGAATATCATCCTTCAACGCCCAGCAGTAATCGGTGTCATGACCACACAATTGGTGGTAGTCACAAAAATGGTCCAGCCTGAAAGACTTAGGGACTGGCGGTTTGTTGGGTAGAGCTAAAGAAGGGTTCTTCAGCAATTCACAATGATGCCTGTGACGCTCCAGAGCTTCTTCGAATATTTTTTTGTTTTGAATATATCCTGCTCCTAGTAATTTTTTTAGCAGTTCTGAATGCTTTATAGGCAGGGCTGTATATTTTGAACGATCTTTATGCTCAAATTTTGGTTTTGACTGTGAGGGCTATTCAGGGGCAAGTGCTTCTCGACCAGTGCTGCTTGCACTAGCCGTGGTCTTGGCAGGCATTGTGGGTGCCTTCTTGTTATTATTCTTTTTGGCACCCTTGGCCAGTGTAGCTACTATCGTCATTGTTGTTTTACCTTTGTCTTTACCCTTACTGTTGGTGTTTTTATAGGCCACATATGCTGGGTCTTTGCTAGCCTCCGCAGCATCTTGGATGCTCTTAGTTTGCACAAAGGCTTGACTCAGGGAGTGAGGGGCAAGGTAGTATAGTTTAGACTTCATGAAGTCATTAACTACTCCTTTGAAAATAGCCAACAGATGGGCTTCCACGATAGGCTCACGGATTTCATTCAGAGTAGCGCTCCATTGCTATATAAACTTCTAGACTAGCTCGAGTGAGTCTTGTTTCACTCCCATAAGTTGATCTAACGTGACTTTCGGCTTTAAATTGTATTTAAAGCGAATAAAAAATTGTGTTAGAAGCTCTTCCAAGGTTGAGATGGAAGAGCGAGGGAGTGCTCGATACCAGTCCAAGGCCTTACCTTCCAGAGACATTGCAAAGACACGGATAATCGTATGGGGCCATTGTTGTAGTAGCAAGGATTCAGACCTAAAGGTAACGAGATGAGCATTAGGATCATCTTCCCCATTGTATTTAGTAAAATGGGGCAAAGACATCCCTGGAGGCAATGACAACATGGGGACTACTGGGCTGATGGGGTCATCATGGTAGAAATCCATGACCTGTATCGTATCAGAGCCAGCAGCTTTAAGGTGCTTAACTTCCTCGGTGAGGGTCTGAATAAGCAAAAAAGCTTGATCCATACCTGTTGATGATGAAGTTGGTGCTGGAGGAGCAGGGGGTTGGGCTAGAAGAGTAGTACCGGGCAATGGAAAGGGAGCGATAGCTTGGCTGACAGACGATCCGACTGGGACTGTCCCCACGGACGGAGCTACCTGTGAAACCCACCACCCAACAGGCTATGCGGAAAAATTGGTCATTGCCGGATGTGTAGGATGGAAGGTGTAAGGATGTTGTGCAGTTACCTGTGGGACATGTATGGTAGATGTAGCCAAGGATTGCACACCATAGAATGTAGATTGATTGTGTTGTGCAACAGGCATGATCCACTAACCAGTCGTAGGTTGTTGAACAAATCGCTGCGATTGAATGGTGGTTGCGATCTGTTGCCTTGTAATGGGCTGCGACGATAAGGTTTGCACCAGATTTTGCACCAGGTGGGTTATAGGCGTGGTATGGACTTGCACTTGGGGAATGAAATGGGGGGCAGTAGATGTAAGTATCACTGACGGAATCCTGATTACATGTGGTGAGGGGGTTACTCCCACATTATTTTGAGGTGGCATTTGTACCTGCAAGACCGAGGATTGCGTGGTGGCCTACAGGACGATGGGAATATGCGTTTGGGTGGTCATGATTGGGTTGAGATGGGTAGCTTCTCCGGTGAGAGGATGAAATAGGGGATTCACATATGTATGGGGGCTAAGGGTATGGTATGAATCTGCGTGTTCAGACTGAGCTGCGAATTCATCTTCCTCCTCCTCCTCATTTTGAGGCTCTAGAGTAGACTGTGTAATCTGATTCTTAGCCATAAGCAATTGGGACAGGAGTTCATGATAATGATCGATAAGGGGGATGAAGTCATATGCAGTAAGGGTGAAGTCTTGACCCCCTTTGTAGATCAACTCATAATTTTGTTTTTCCTCCATCTTGGCTCGGCTAAGGGCAAGCTTTGCCTGGATCTTGATGCAAATGAAATTATACTCTTCAGGAGTCAAGATGGTGAATGAAGGATCCCTGCCCTGTAATCTCAATGAACGATGTGACGGTCCCTGAGGTCCTATCATACCCAAAGCTGATTCAGGAACGGTGATGGGATTTATGGTTGTGGCACCCAAGTCAGTGGCGATCATAGCGGTAGTAGTTGTATGTGCAAAATCCATCTCTTAGATAGATCGATAACAACAAATGAAAATATTTAAAAGGCGATGGCAAAATGGAAGCACAGTTGGGCTTTCTACCCTATAGGATTCTAAAGGAATCGTTACTATGATCAATCTACACCACACAATTTTGTAAACTTCCCTAGAGGTATTATGTTTACGTTATGTGAATGTGGGTACGGATTGCTTATAGGGTTAGCCGTAAAATATGGATCGGAGGTTTAGGACCTCCTTCTAGTGCTAGAAAACTGTAATGACAAAAAACGTCGATTGCTGGAAATACCGAGCGAAGATCCATGTACACAGTCTTAACCATGGATCCGTGAGAGGGCTGTGCTAGAGAAAATGGATCCGAGGTGCCCTGAACGGTCTTGTTCGATCAGATAGGGACTTACTTAATCAGTAAATTATCGAATATCATGATAGTATATATTATATATATATATTTCATGAAATGAATTAATTCGGTGAATCATAGAAGGAGTAGAAAACAATGTAAAGAACTTGAAATACCGATAACGTCAACACGACAAGGAAGATCAGATTTAGGAAAGATGCATAATTCCAAGATCTATGATTTGACTCGAAAGCTAAATATATTGCATACAATGTTCTAATGGTAGACTTCTCTTATCTTTGTGCGAAGTATACATGAAACAACAAGAAAACTGTTTAAAAGGGAGAACAGAATGAAGGTTGATCTACCTCGTAAGCCAAAAGTGGAATGCAAGGAAGGTCAAGCCTGGATGTCTATCGATCAACTGTTTCTGATCAATAAACCTTGCTAATCGTACCAGATGATCTCTCGATCTCTGATCTGCTCCTTTTGCCCTCGGTAATCTTTGCTTAAAGCTGCTAATGATCGCCAATGAAGAGGATAATGTTTTCGCCAAGAAGACTGATCACTCCTATTGCCAATGCTCAAACAATGCCTTATGTCCTCCAAAAGAAGAAAATCCCTCCCCTTTTTCTATTTTTCTTCGTCAACTGGGGTATTTATAAGTTCAACATCATATGGGAAGGCATGGTCTTGATGACACGTGTCTCGAACTTTCAAAACACCGTTGACTTGACAATTTTTATGTTAAAGCTGGTCATGCCACATTACGTCTTAGGGGCGAGGTGCGCTGTAAACCACTCTTGCTGAAACTGCCTCATGATTACGCTGTGATACGCTGATGAGCGTATTGTCACGCATGGATAACAAGTGCGTGTCTAGTACTACCTTAGCTGACTTTATACTGCATTATGCTCATTTACGCTGTGTAGCGTAGCAAAGCGTAATGTGATGAATTCTACATGTGTTACACTTATTTATGCTACAGAGCATAATAGAGCATAAAAGTGGTTAACTCAAGCCGTTTTTGTGCTTATTTACACCGCAAAGCGTAATAGAGCGTAAAATGGTCAACTTTTCAGCACGTTACGCTTACTTACGCTGCGTAGCCTAATAAAGCGTAAAGTGACCAATCTGCCGTGTTTCTTTTAACATTGACTTTGATTTCTTCAAGGCTCATTACGCTACCTTGCGTAATGGAGTGTGAATACAGTTTTGATCAAAAGACTTGGTGGAATATGTGACAAGTCGTAGACCGCTGCTTAGGCCTTAAACTTCTCATATTTTCAGAAGTTCCAAATTTCTGCTGACTTCATTGCTATAGTAAGCTACCTTCATTACATCGCGTAGAATTACTCTGAGTGACATGACGCTACATTGCATAATGTAGCGTAAGGAGCAACAAAGTTAGAATTTTTTAAGAAATTTGGAGACTTGATGTTGCATGCCCTTTCGCGTTGTTCTGCCTTCTGGATTTCTGCTGCGAGCTTTTGCCCAAATTATGAATCTTCGCCTTAGGCCAATCCGCAATTTCCACGGTGTTTCAAATGGGGAAGTTGGAAAATGATGTATGCTAGTTCTCCTCCTATGACTCCTACATTCATGTCTTGTAGATCTTTCAAAGGTTTTAGGCCTTGAAGTCCTCCTAAGTCTAGAGTTTGCCTTATCTCTTCTATAAATTTATGCAAGAGCTAAATGTAACCTTATCTTTATAAAGTCTTCTACATGTATGATGGTGATTGAGGTTTAAACACATGATTTTAATGAGATGTTTTAGCATTATGTGGCACTTCTTCTTCCTTTGTAGGTACAATTATCAATGGTACTCTTTTTCGTTTCTCTTGCTCATGTCTTTCTCCCATGATAGCATCCCTTCTTTCTTGAGCCTTTGTTGGTTAGTGTGGTCTTATCATGTTTTTAGTGACATGATATTTTTCTAGTGCATGGACAAGATTTGATTTGAGGGTTGCTTAGAGAATGGATGGGTTGAGCATTTTGGTGGCAAGACAACATTTCCCTATAAGTCTCTCCATCTAAACTATTTATCCTGGTGAAAAATAAAGGTAAAATCAAGATAATAAGAATTAGTATGAACATATTAAATTCTTATTTACATCTATACTCTTCAATCTTCTTCATGATAGTCTTCATCATTATTATAGCCTTTGTCATTATTTTTATTTGGATCCCTAACAAGTGGAGATTTCACTTTAGAATTGGAAGCCATTTTAATTTAGTTGATGCTTACCTATATTTATATTTTGAAAATTTATCCTAAATATCAAATACAAGCTTTGTGATTCTTCATATAACAAACTATATGAAGTTAAGTAACTAGCAAATATTGATACATCCCTAGTAACAATGCTAATGATGATCCATAGGGTATTCCAATACTCAACCATATAAGTCACAAGTGTTCACATGTGACTATATTGTAATCCTTAAATTGACAATACAAATTTATCAGTGAGTTAATAATAAGTTTATGATTATTATCTTTCCACTTCGAGTTAGCAAGGTGCAAAACATATGGCTAAACTCTTAGTGAGACATATGATAAAATGATCTTATTTGACTTTAATTTTGCTAAATGTAAACATATTGAAAATTAATATAAATTCTATTAAGTAAAAACATTAAAAATATAAAACTATTCTAGCTTATGGCGATAGGTATCCATTCTTAGTTTTCCATACATATCTTGGCCTAATGTAACTACTACTAGGATTACCAAGTAACTATACTATTAAGTGAATCAAGTAAAGCCACTACTCGATTATCAAATCATTATACTTTCCACTCAAAACCTATCATACTTATTTCATCTTTTGAACAAACATCGAAATATTAAATGACATTAAAAATGTAAATGATAGAGTAAAATTAAATAACATGGGAAAGTAAATCTATTTTATGTGAGACGATGTAATGATGAAAAACAATCTCACTCTTTATTTCCATGCATGAATTATGTCCAAGAATAATCTACTCAAATAAAGATTTTGTACAACTGTAAGTCACCACATTGCAGGTGTTCACAACTAATTTTAACTTCAAGAAAGAAAACTACAAGAACTTTCCTATGTATTGCCTAACTGATACTTTGTCACAATGGTGAGCTCTTATTTATAAACATAATCATGGCTCACTACATAATATCTATGAAATCATTGTGCTGCAATATCATAGATATCATAATGTAGTTCATCACTTAGAAATCTTTTCATTTCCAAACTTTTCTAGGATCACTATGATGAAACCTGATATGTTAGGTAGCTAAGTTGAGGGGATATGATGAAGCATCATTTTGTCAAGTGTATTAGTTTGCTAAGATATCATAGATGCTACATTGCATCTACATTATATCATCCCCATTATTGCTTCTTAGTTGACTGCTGCATCATAGATGCTACATCGCATCTAATATAACTTAGTTGCATTGATGCGTCCTCATCAACGTATCTCTATTGATACAACCAAATGAGTTAAGGCATCTCCATCAATGTAGTGTCTATATTTGCCTATAAATATAATCACCAACCATGGATTTAATATCATTTGGTCAATAGTGTAGTTGAACTCTTACAATGTTCTATCATAATCTTAGTGAATAATCCATGAGTGCCTACAATATGAATTTGAGAAAATTGTATGGAGTCTTATTTGTGTGGCATTGTACTTGGACATATTTCGTGAATAGAAATGAGATCAAAATTGATTCATATTCATTGGAGTACTTTAACTTAGACTGGATTTAGTTATAATGCAGTTTACTTTCTATGTACCTAGTTAATATTTTCTTTTTCATGCATGTTAATCAATTAACAAAATGAGTATGACTATTTTCTAGCATAAATACATATTCTCTTAGTAATCCCAGCAATGGATATGTAAGTTTAGAATGTGTACGAAAAGCTAGGAATGGACACTCATTACCCTTAGGATATTTTTATATTTAATTTTATTATTAATTATATTAAATAATTATTTCTATATTATTGATTAATTTAGTTTAAGATTCCAATAACATCATTATCATATGTCTCACTTTGGACTAAGCCAGACATGATAAATCTACCACTAGTTCACGCGAGAAGACAACCTAGGATCGATGCTTAACAATCATAATACCACAGTAGTCCTATCCATGGAATTCAACTAGATTTCATGTCAATGCTTATGATTCATATGATTAGGTGTCAGGTATACCCATTGCTCATCATTGGTGTCGTTGCTAGGGATGATGCTAGTGATCTTGATTAGTTATATTATAAATAATTGTTGTTAAAGCATTAAAGATTTACCTTTTTGAAAACATTAATATTTTATGTCACATACATTATTAACTAAAACCTCATCTTCTTCACATAGGATTGATAATCCATCATATGATGAAAACACTAGTAGTAGAAATGATAGGATCTATACTAAAGAGAATTAGAGTGAATTATTTCAATCAAGGATCTCATATGCTCATTCAGATCCTTACTACATTTAAAGACTATGTTTAACTATCGTAAATAACCTTACATGGGATGGAACAAGTCCTAGAACAATAAGGGCCTCAAGGCCTAGGACCTCCTACAAACTTAGAAGACATGAACTAAGGAATCATAAGGGGAGATATAGAAGCCATGGTGAGTCTCCTAGTTTACCATCTTCTTCTACCTATTCAACCTCTAGTTCTAATGAATATGAACATAGGTATGGAGATAGAACTCTACTAAGGGGTTATGATAGAAATAGAAATGAAAATAAAAGAGAAGATACAAGGTATCAAATAAAGCATAGAAAAGATCATCATAATTAGACAAATAAAAATAGAGATTATCACCATAACATGTCTAATAATGATGAACCCTATTTGACTACTAGAAGCATGATACAGATCATAGAAGTAGATATAATACCTCATAGGCATCAAAGAGAAATTTGCATGAAACCTCTTAATATGAATAACATTTTTAAATTTAAGAGAGGCTATAATTCTAATCCATAGCATTATTTACAAGTCTTCCATAATGCCTGTACCTTGCAAAATATCAAAAGTAACTGGAAAAAGCATAAGAGTTTTCCTAGGACACTAATAAAAGAAGCTAAAAATTGGTATATATTGTTGGAACCATATTTAATCCATTGGTGGTACACAATGCTTGAGCTCTTCAATGAAAAATATCAAACCTATTCAAGAGTGTCCAATCTAAGAAAATAAATCTAAGGGTGGAAACAAGGAAATCATGAATCCATGGATGTATCCTTAGATAGATATTATTCTCTACTACATAGATGCCAACGCCATGAGTTTTCTTAAAAGGAGCAACTTTGATATATCATAGATGGGCTTTGTAACAAAATGAGAAGGCCCTTGGGATCTATGCCAAGGAAAAATTATTAGAGTTGAGAGTTCATCAAATACAAAGGCTAATTAAATAGGTGGAAAAAGAAGGATAGCTATATGAAAGGGAGAGCATAGGAATATAACTAGGATCCAAATCTTCAAAAAAAGGGGGTCTATATTTATGCTTAGATAAAATAGGTAGCTCATGATAATTTGATTTCACACAAAGCCTTGTCAATACAAAAATCTATTACTAAGATTGAAGCAAGGGTAGATAAAATATGAGAGTTGATAAATGAAAAAGTAAAAACCAACTTGGAAATCATAGAGGAGAAGGTAAAGAAAATAGGAACAAGTGATCAAAACAAGAGGAGGAAAAAGAACAAGGAAATAGGCAATGACACTTATCAATGAAAAGGGAAATAGTTGTAGTAGCAAAGGTTGTAAACTTAAATATAGAGGAGGAAGATCGATGTAACATCTATCAATAGGAACATCTAAAGAGTTATTGCCTAGTTATGTTACATCTACAAGAGTCTAGGGCTTTTGCTTTGGATCATAAGTTCATAGAAAAGCAAATGCCTAGGAGATTTCCTTATCCACAAGGTAATTATAGATAGTCCAACAACCAATGGTACTATCCTAGTGGGACTTTTTATCAACCTTAAGACTACTATTGATCATAGAGGTAGAATCCACAATCATTGGGGATGCCATCAACAAACTAGCAATACCCCTATCACTAGCCAAATCCTTATGGATATTATGTTCAACAACCTATTTCTCCTAATGGTT
>MNCI01004692.1:0-19552 GCA_015680685.1 Gnetum montanum
AGCTTACAAAAAGTGGTGCCTATGAAATAGGTTCCATTGTCAAAAATTAGTGCACATGACATCCCAAACCAGTTTATAATGTGTTGTTGAAAAAATAAAGTAGTAGTGGATGATATACAATCAACAATGACTACTGCTTCTACCCAATAGTACAGTAGTCAACGACGATGATAATGTATGCCTTTCCATTGAACATAGATGTGATGGGACACATGAATTTTATGCCCCATATGTCAAAGGGTTCCAATGCTTTGATCCACTTTTAAGATCCCTCCATTCATGTAGTCATCCCACCATCTTTTTGATAGCATTCATAGGATTAGACAAATTGGTGAACATCCTTAAAGATTGTGAGCCCATAGTACCTTGACTTTAGGATTTTAATGATCATGTGTCTATGTACATAGTGGCCTCCACAAGGACCCTTGTGAGCATCTTGGAGAACACAGAATTGATCAGTATTAAGAACACACCAATGAGGCATGCCATTGGCTCAAACCCTATAAAGGTGTTTGTTGATTTCCATGAAGTGCTTGGCTTAATGAAAAAAATTTTGTTTCTTCCTATGGTATAGATCTTGTGGCATCTCCTAAGTAAAAAGATAAGTGAGGATGCCATCATACCATTTTGGTTTTATGAGTACTTGGTCATTAATTGCTCTGGAAAAGAGGAGTTCATCAAGAAATTAATCAAAGAGTGGACTCTCCTCCTCTTTGTTATCTCATCTTAACTAAGAGAGATGATCGACAACCACATTCTTAGTCCTCTTTTAATTTACCATCATAAGATCAAATTCCTACAAGATCACCAACCACTGTATGACATTGGGGCTTACCATTGGCTTGTTCATTAAGAGGCGAATGGCACTGTGGTCAATGTGTACGAACACTTTGTATCTAAGAATATAGTGGCTAAACATTTTCAAAGCATACACCACTATCATAAATTCTTTCTCTATTGTGGTGTAATTGATCTGTGCACCCATGATGCTTCAGCTTATGCAATGGATTTCATATGGAAATTTTTGATCATCCAATTGCATCAACATGGCTTCTAAGCAATAATTTGACACATTTGTCATGATATGAAGCAACCTAGACTAGTCTGGTACTCATAGAATTGGAGTTTCTACAATTCTTTTCTTCAGCTATTAGAATGCATTTTTGCATTCCTTGGTCCAAACAAATGGAGCATCTTTCTTTGTTAACTTGACCAATGGTTTTGCAATCTTAGAGAAATTCTCTATGAATTGTCAATAGTAACTAGTGTGTCCAAGGAATGACCAGACATCTTTAGCTATTTCCTATTGATGGGTTACTCCTTTGATGATCCTTATCTTTTCAGGGTCTTTCTCAATCCCTTCTTATGAGATTCTATGCCCTAAGACTATGCCCTCTTGGACCATTAGATGGCTCTTTGCCAATTGATCCATAGGTTTTTCTCCATGCATCTTTTTAATACTTGCTCAAGATGGTCCAAGGCTTGATTGAATGTAGCACCATTAGTGGAAAAGCCATCCATAAAGACTTCCACCCCACTACCAATTTTTTGTTGAAAGACGCTCAAGGCCAAGTGTTGGAATGTTGCAAGAATAGTGTACAAACCAAAAGGCATCTTTCGATATGCAAAAGTTCCCTAGGAACTCGTGAATGTAGTTTTGACCTAATCCTCTAGTGCAATCTGAATTTGGTTATAGCCACTATAACCATCCAAAAAGTTATAATAACAATGTCTAGAAATGATGTTCAATACTTTATCGACAAATCACAACGGAAAATGATCTTTGAATATTGCCATGTTCAACAACTTGAAATCAATACAAACCCACCATTTGTCATCTTTCTTTAGCACAATCATGAGTNCCAACAACTTGAAATCAATACAAACCCACCATTTGTCATCTTTCTTTAGCACAATCATGAGTGGGCTGACCCACTCACTATCTATAATAGGATAAATGAACTCCACCTTGAGGAGTTGTTCTATCTCCTCCTTAATGATTTACTTTACTTTGGGGCTCAACTACCACTGTGCCTACTTCCTTAGCTTTATGGCCAAATCAGTATAGATACAATGCTAGCATATTCATGGATCAATCCTAGTGAGTTCAAAATATGACCAAGCAAAGGTTGTTTGCCATCTATTAATCACTTTCAAAAATTTCTCTTTCTGTTCAAGAGTAAGTTTAGCATTGATTTTAACTAGCTTTATATTTTTCAAAAATGCATATTTCAAGCCAACAATTAGAGTTTTTAACTTTAAGGGCTCTTGTTTAAAATTTTTATAGATTTCCAACTCTTCCCAATAGGTATAATCATTTTCATCATTAGAGAGTTGATGATGAACTTACTCTAGTTCATCCATGCCTACTCATGAGTGGCTAGGTACCCCTACGCCCAACCATACAAATCACGAGCGTTCACACGTGACTCGATCGAATTCCGTAGATTGTAAGCACTTAACATACACCAGACCCTAACTAGTGAAACCTTAGGTTTGAATGGTCGTTGTCTTCCTAATCTCACTTGTGATGTTCTACTTGCGATGGTTAAGTGAGANTGGCCGTTGTCTTCCTAATCTCACTTGTGATGTTCTGCTTGCGATGGTTAAGTGAGATTAAGGCTAATGATTTTTATAACTTTTACTTTATCTTTTGGCATCTAATTATCTTGGAAAGTAAGGCAAGAGTACTAAGTAATCTAAGACTATCTTAATCTAAATCTTATCTACTCTTAGCATAAGTATCTGATCCCATCTTCTAGGTGCGTTTTGAGCATTCCCTAAACACTATTGGGTTACCAAATGTTAAGTGTCACTGGGTTACCAAGTGTTAGGTTTACGTTTGAGATGGTTGTACTTATGGTCTTTACGAACTTGTAAGAGAGCGAAAGCGATTAAAATAACAATAATAAAAACTTAAGTAACTATCAAATCATAAACATATTAAACTAATGAATGCAATAAATAACTAAGTCCAAACGCTGCAAGAAATGCTTGAAGAGTTTGTCTTTATTGTTGTTCACGCCAATGGGCTCAGATACATCAACGCTTGAATAAAGAGCCAATCAATTTTCTTACACCTGCTACAGGCACTTGGAAAATATTCTATCTCCTGCGGGAACAAACTGTAAGAGCTTTGCTACCACTAACTGAAAGGTACCTAAATGAGGCAGAAGGTCCTCTTATTTATAGGCTAAAATAGGCTCTACGTAAATGGAGCCACATCGACACATGAAAGGCTACATCAATGGGGCTGCATCGACGCAGCCACATATACATGGCCCCGTATACAAGGCCTAGTCAACGCATCAACTATTGACACTTTATCATACCCCCACGACTAAGTAAAAACTCATCCTTGAGTTACACTACAATTTGGAATGTATGGAATTTTATTTACAACTCACATGACTTGACACACATATGACACAGGCACATGACACAACATCAATTTTTACCAAGTGTCCGAGTTATAGAGAAGGACAAGTTACAAAAAATGGTGGTGTTCAGAGAAAAAATTGAATACCTTGCTGGTCCTAAAGTCTCTGCCATGTAGAATGATGCACAAAATTGTTGGAGAAGATCACACCATACTTGGGGGTGGTGGTTCCAATAGACCTTCTCTAGCCTCTGGCCCATGCGTTGGTGGTGGCATGAATGATGGTTGCCCTATAGCAGCTGCAAATTCTAGAGGTAGCCGGAAAGCCTTCAAGAAAGCCCTCATATTTTCTTCTTTGCTTCTAGGATCATTCACTATCTAGGCAGCTTTTCCAATGTGTGCTGGAATTGAAACCTCCCAAGGGCATGGTAGTGCCATGAAGAGTTCTTTTAGGTTGACAAACCAAGCTGCAAATTGCTTTCATTCGATGTCGAATGCTCGGATTGATGCCTGTAGCTACTGGTAGTCATTCATTCAATGGGCCAGGTTCTCCGTGACTATACATTGTCCTTAAAATCACGTGTGGAGAACCTCGAGTTCTGCATTTGCCATTTTCAATTTCTACTTTGTTGATTTATGCACATGGAACTCACCCTCGTATAGAGAATACAAAGTGGCCACTTGCTTTTCCAATTCTGACCACGGTCTCCCAGTTGTGAGCATATTCAGGTTTGCATATTGAAGGTTGGCAAGCTCCATATATTCTATCATCTCTTCAATTTGTAGCTCCTTAAGGAAGATTTTAGCTTAATTGTAGGTATTCAACCCATCAAAGATAGGTTGCCATACCTCACCTCCTTCTTGGAGCTGCTGGAGCGCTTGGTTCATTTTGGCCTTTGCGACTTGAATATGCTTTTCATTTACTTCCTTCTATAATCCCACTTGGTCCTTGTAATGATTTTTGATGTTTTTCAATTTCAAGGCCTCATTCTTCCTAGCAGAGATTTCAATTGTAGACTTCTATCATAATGCCTAAACCTCCTCCATCGAAAGATTTCAGTTCTCAGGGNCTCCTAAACCTCCTCCATCGAAAGATTTCAGTTCTCAGGAGCCAACCTTCTTACATCAGCATTCACCCTGTCTAGTTCTTTCTACTATTAGTGGATAAAATTTTTCATGTATTCATTTTCTGCACCAACATTACGCAGGTGATGAACCTCCATGGTCAATCGAACATTCTCCTAGTGAACCTTCACCAAGTCCTTGTCTAAATGATATGCTCAAACATCTACCAAGGACTTATCGAAGATCGCTGTCTCTCACACATCCTGAACGATCTAAAGTTTGAGTTGAAGCTGTTGAAAAGCCTCATCTCTGGTGATTTCATAATTGAGAATGGCTAGATTGGTAATTTGGGCTCTTAATTGGGCTACTTCCATTGCCAAGTGTTGACAAGCGACTTGAGCAGCTTCAAGTTGCCCTTCCAAAACGAGGCTCTTACACCTTGCCAAGAGCAACTCTGAATGGGTTGCAGTAATGTTGTTCAGAAGGTCAAAGACATCCAAAATTAGTTGCCTAGTTTCCACGAGTCGATCCAACAATTCCTCATGTTGGGCTACATCAATCTTGCTATGTGAAGTTTCGACAAATGCCTGTACATCTTGTAGTACATGAACATCCAGTACAGGTGCTACCGATGCATTGAGAGTTGTAGCAATTATGTCAGCAACTACTTCAGCCGCAACCTCCTGTCCTTGGTACTGCATCACCAGGACTGTTGCCCCTTGACCATCTTCCAAGTGTACCAAAAAGGTAGCAGCATTACTAGAAATTTCAAGGAATAACTATTATCTAGAAACTGTTACCACTCAAACACTAGGATCTATTCATGGAGGCACTTGCATTCGAGCTGTGAAGAACATCAGCCCTGCTCTTTCAAGCAAGCTAACTGATCGAGCCACTTGCTCCAGGTGGCTCATTATAGGGCAATAGACCAAAGGCTCTTCTCCTCCACCAGTCCTACTAGATTGCTCTTTCTGCCTCAAGAGCATTTTTCAGATTTCACGGATGTGTTCTGCAATGGTTTACGAATCTGACCTTGTTGTTTGTGCAAGTGGTGGAGCTAGTTGCTGTTCCTCCTTTGTCTGTGTGGTGGCAGGAGTTTTATCCTTCATCATTTCCCACCAGGAGGTAATCGGGGTGTGCCAAATTACATCATTGAAGTACCGTGCTATCCCTACATGTTTGCACAACCTCCAGATTAGGCGAGGAAAGGGGAGAGCTTGTCTTCCACGTTTGCTCTTAGTGAATCTCTTTTCAATCTCCAAGAACAACAGCTATGGAAAACTCATTGATAATTTCCCACTCAAGGCGGCACATACACGAGCAGAGAAGGTTATGATTTTGTTGGGTCTTACTGTTGGGTTCAAGTGGTAAGATGCGATCTTTGAGTATACCGTCTCCACCGTGGTCAGAAAGCCAAATTCCTTACACTCTATCCCATAGCACCGTTTGGTCCATTCTTTCTTTACCTCTGGGTCGGCTTGTTTAGGAATCTCCACCACATCTGCTTCAATCTCAAGCAACCTTAGAGCCTATGTTATCGCCTCTGAAGAGTAAAAGACATAAATGTCTTTGATTCTTACTCTAGACCCTGGTTACCGATTCATCCAGAAGAGATAAGTCTCTCCTAAGTACCATTCACCACTGGTTGTGATGATAGGCCACATCGAAGAGTTTTGCAGTTGGATCCTCACTTCTTCTAGCGTGTTCTTGAGGAATGGTTCAAATTTTAACTCTTAGAGGACCATCCTTTGCACCTCGTGCAGCATGATAGCATTAAGATAGGCTTGGGTCAGGGTGAGCTCAAGCTGTGGTGCTATCCTAGGAGTCTCATCCCCTTGCGATTTCTTGCTAGGAATCTCCTCTTTAGGAATCTGATGGACATATTCCATGTCAGGTCCTTCGTGGAGGGGGCGAGTTGCATGAGACCCCTCCACATGCTATGGCTATTGCACACCTTGTCCCCTTCCCATGTGTGGGCGCTTATCTCTCAGTTGTGATAGTCCTTCACCCCTTGGGTGCCTTGGTTTGGGTGCCATCTGCAATCAAACATAACCACCCATTAGATTTGTGCATAAGTAGCTCAAGATGGTCCTTATACACCTTCTTAGTTTGACTAAGTTATGTTTTTGGCACAAACATTTCTTTAAGTCTCCCAAAGTGTTAATTCATGGGTTAGAGCCAAAAATAACAAAGGATGAGTTGAAGTTTAAGTGGTTGTTTTCATAATTAACTAACTAATTAATTAATTACTTAATTACACATAGGCATCACCCCCCCATGACTGAGAGCATACCTCTAGTTTCTTAAAAGGTCAAGGATTGGTTGATCTGGACACGTTATAGAACGTAGGTGCTTAGGGAAGAGTTAGGCAGAAAAAATGGCAAAATATCCCCCCAATTTGGATTCCAAATGAAGAAAATGTGAAGTGTAGTGGCCCTATATATAGGGGTTGGGTGCTGTGTCGATGGGGCTGTGTATACGTAGCCATGTATACATAAGGGGCTGCGTATATGAGGCCCTGTATATGCAGGGGTGTGCACCTGTTGACCAGCATTGACCAACCCAAAAAAATCCAAAATGATGAATTTGAAATGCTAAGGATAAGAGGAAGGTAATCGAGACTCGAAAAAGAGTCAACATAGAAGAACATGATGCAAAAGAACTCCGCGGGGAAGAAATTAAGAAAAGGGACCCTGAAAATAATCAACCACGAAATCCAAAGGATGGGAGACTTAAGAAATGAGACAAAGAATATGTGGGTGGGTCCTCCCCATAGCAGGCCATAGCCATAGTATCCCTCACATATCCTCAACACTAGGGTCTATGGGCCCTAGGGCCAAGAAATGGTGTTCACCAGTTAATACTCCTACAGAAGAAATCTTGCCAAGGCATGAGAAGCCCATGGAAACCATGATGAACTTCCACAACATAAGACAAGCAGTGAGGTGAGTTACAGAGAGAATTGGGTAAAGAGAGAAATGAGAAAAGGGAATTCTGATCATTGGTCACATGAAACCCCATGTGCAATTGTGGTTAAGTGATCCAGTAGAACCTTCCTGAGTTCATACCCCAAACCATCCGTATACAGTGACATCGCAGCAATAGACGAAGCCCCGACCATCCCCCAAGGAAGTAGGAATGAACCCACAAATAACCACCACTCCAACAAACATGGGAGGAAGGAAGTGAAATGAGACGAAGTTAGAGGGGACGAAGGAAGTCCCATAACTAGTGCTTGTGGCCCGTGAGAGGCAGTCTAAGGGGTGTGCTTTGAATTCCCACATAGTGATGTCATGATTTCTTTTTTCTTTTTGGGGGAACCAC
This sequence comes from Gnetum montanum, assembly GCA_015680685.1. Lineage (NCBI taxonomy): Eukaryota > Viridiplantae > Streptophyta > Gnetopsida > Gnetales > Gnetaceae > Gnetum > Gnetum montanum. Next base: position 7,769 of record MNCI01004692.1, read on the forward strand.
ACCATGCAAAGACCCATGCGTGTTCACATGCATTCGACCAAGGGGTGTGCTTTGAATCCTCATGTTTATTTGTTATTTTTTTAAACAAAATTTCAGTGAGGACCACACCATGCAAGGTCGAACTGCCAAGAAGATTCCATGGAGAAAAGAACATGGTGTGGTAGGAAATTCGTAAGGACACAACAATAACCCAGGGGACAAGAGAGAGCGATGAATGTTGCATTCCCCTTGAAGCCACATCCGATTCAAACCATTAGGTCATCCCTGAGTCTGGGAACTATACAAGTCACACATTAATTACAATGTTTTTAAGTGAAGGGGTTGCATGTTCTCAACAAAAGGAAAACCATGAAGTGGATGACTGGGTGGATGACGTGGACTCACTACCAGGTTTATGAGCTGATAATAGACATAAAGTCCAAGAATAACCATGCGAGGAAAGGAGCCAAATAACTAGGTGGACTATTGTACACTACCCATCGTAATGAAAATCATTCGTGCCAGACATCTGATGACAATAAGACGATGTATTAATGATCACATAAAAATGAAAAACACACAAAGAAATGGAAAATAATTAAAGGAAAAAATTAACAAGAATTGACAAATGTATGAACGATGTTGAAAAAAAAGTGTAAAACAAAAAATTACAAAATGGTGAGGGGTGTAGTGGAATGCATTAGCAAGGATGACAGTCTCCCCCATGACTGGGTGAAGAGGAGGAGACGTAAAAAATGGAGCAAGGATGTCTTGGTGGTGATGAGGTAGTTGCATTGGTTGAGTAGAGTTCATGAAAAGGTTTTAGTTGTTGGTGGTTGACCAACTACATTCCGATGGGGTCCTCAAATTTTTAGATAAGAAAGGCCCCAAATGGGAAGGTTTCGGAGATAATATAAGGTTCCTCCCACAGTGTTTGAAACTTGGTCGATTGAGATACATGTGAGGGGTTTCAATACAACACCTTCTCTCCACATCTAAATGTGACCTTCTGAATCCTAAGATCATGTCGTTTTTTGTTATAGGCATTGTGGATGTTGTTTGAAGACAGGGCCACTAATCGGTTATCATCTAGCACACTTCAATTGATAATTCATTCACATTGTGCTAGTGGGAGGTCAAGGCCTAAGTCACTAGCGGTGGATAATGTGCAAAGTTCAGCTTGGATTAGAAGCGTTGGTAACTTTCCATACACTAACTCAAAGGGAGAGTACCCTACAGGAAGTTTCCAAGTGGAGTGCTAGGCCCATAGGGCATTGTTAAGTTTAGTACTCCAATCCCTCCTATATTTGCTGATGGTTTGGGTAAGGATCTTGGTGATCTCCCTGTTGGTGACTTCGGCCTGCCCATTGGCTTGAGGGTGATAGGTTGTTGTAAATTTATGGGTGACCCCAAAGTGTTACATGAGTTTTCAAAAAGTGACACCTGTGAAATGAGTCCCAATATCAAAAATGAGTGCACGTGGCACTCTAAACCTATTGATGATTTGTTGTTGGACAAATCATGCAGCGGTGTTGGAAAAATAGTCGATGACGGCCATCGCTTCTACCCACTTTGTATAGTAGTCCATAGCTACGATGATGTATGCCTTTCTGTTTGACAGGGGAGTGATGGGCCCCATGAAATTAATGCCCTAGATGTTGAAGGGCTCTAGTGACTAGATCCATTGTTGAGGTCCCTCCAATCATGCCATCATCCCACCATCTTTTTGGCATTGTTCGCAGGAGCGAGCAAACCATTGTACATCCCTAAAAATTGTGGGCTAGTAATATCCTACAAGCAGGATCTTAATGGCTATGCGGCATCCAGCATAGTGGCACCCACAAGGGCCCTCATGTGCATCTTGGAGGATGCATAGTGTATCATCATCAGGGACACACCATCAAACCAAGCCATCTGTGCACACCTTATAAAGTTGGCCGTTGATTTCCATGAAACACTTGGCCGTATGGAGAAACTGTTGTTTCTGCTGATGGTTCCACTCCTTTGGTAGCTCTTGGGTTGTGAGGTAGGTGAGGATGCAGTTGAACCAAGGGGATTCCTTAGGCACTTGCGGATCGATTGCACCTATGAAGAGAAGTTCATTTGGAAATTGGTTGGAGAGAGACTCCTCCTCTTCTATGTCATCCCATTGTAACCGAGACAAGTGGCCAGCCATCACATTCTTAGTCCCCTTTTGGTCTACCATGGTGAGATCAAACTCCTAAAGAATTACCAGCCACTGGATGATGCGAGGGCTCACTATTGATTTGTTCATTAGGAACTGAATAGCACTATGGTCAGTATGCACGAACACCTTGCATCTAAGAACATAGTGCTGAAATGTTTCCAAGGCAAACACCACTACCATCAACTCCTTCTCAATGATGGTGTAGTTTAGCTAAGCACCCACAATGCTATAGCTTGCATAGTGGATATAATATGGACATTTTTTATTGTCACACTATTTAAGCATGGGTCCCAAGGTGTAGTTGGATGCATCCATCATAATTTGGAAGGGTCTAGACCAATCAGGTGCTCGTAGAACTAGAGTTTCTATGAGTTTCTGTTTCAGCGCTTGGAATGCAGATTCACACTCCTTGGTCCAGATGAACGAAGAATCTTTCTTTGTAAGTTCTACCAATGGCTTGGCAATCTTCAAGAAGTTTTCAAAGAAGTGCCGGTAGTAACTAGTGTGGCCAAGGAATGCCTGAACATCTTTTACAGTGCTTGGTTGGTGGGTGATTCCTTCGATGACCCTGATCTTTTTAGGATCCATGCTAATCCCTGTCTGTGAGATGCGATGCACTAGTACAATGCCTTCTTGGACCATCAAATGGCTTTTCTGCCAATTGAGCTGCAAATTAGTGTCTACACACCTTTTCAGAACCTACTCAAGATGGTCCAAGGCTTGCTCGAATGTGGCCCCATACGTAGAGAAGTCATCCATGAAGACTTCTACCCCATTACCAATCTGTTGCTGGAAGATGATGAGGACAAGGCATTGGAATGTGGCAGGTGCATTACACAAGCCAAAGGGCATCTTCTTGTATGCAAAAGTCTCCCATGGACTTGTGAAAGTTGTTTTGGCCTGATCTTCTGGTGCTATTTAGATTTGGCTATAACCACTATAACCATCCAAAAAGTTGTAATAGCGATGCCCTACGATGATGTCCAAAACTTGGTCCACAAATGGGAGTGGAAAGTGATCCTTGAAGGTAGCCATGTTGAGCAATCAGAAATCAATACAGACCCTCCATTTGCCATCTTTCTTTGGCACAATAATGAGTGGGCTAACCCATTCGCTATCGGTAATAGAATAGATAAACCCCACCTTTAGCAATTGCTCGATTTCATCTTTGACGACCTACTTCAATTTGGGGTTCAATCATCTTTGTGGCTGTCATCGTGGCTTCATGGAGGGGTCAATATAGATCTAATGCTAGCAGACCCTAGGATTAACTCCAGTTAACTCAGGATATGACCATGCAAATGTAGCATCCCATTTGTTTACCACCTTTAGCAACTTTTTCTTCTGTTCTGGAGCAAGGGTGGTATTGATGATTATCGACTTCCCATTTTGCAAAAAAGCATATTCTAGGTGAGTCGGTAAAGACTTGAGCTTCAAGGGCTCTTGTTTGAAGCTTTTAGGGATTTGTAGCTTCCCCCAGTCATCTTGGTCATCAACAGTGGAGACCTATTTATTAACCTCTTCCATTTTTTCCATGCTTTCAACGTAGGCTTGTACAAGCCCCTTAGACGGTTCCATGCACAATGCACTACTAGTAGGATCAACTGTCAGCCACTGGGTGCCTTCTTGGTTGGTGGCTGCTATGTACAGGCATTGTTAAAAAGGTGATTCCTCGGTACACCAGCTACATGCTTGAATAGATATCTTTTTAGCAAACCATAACTGCTACACACAGTTGCACCCTGAGTCACTATACGTGATGCATGGAATGTGCTTCTTCTCGATCTTCCTGAAAGGATTTTCTTTTGAAATTTCAAGGGACATATCTCAGAGTCCTAGTCGTGCATCCACTGTGCTCAGCTAGGCTCTTCCCATGATGATTGGGAAGTTCCCCTTGTAGTTCTCCACATGGATGACCAGGAAATCAGTAGGATAGGACCACCCAAAAATGGTAATCACAATGTCCTCCACCAATCCCAAGGGAATGATGATGGACTGGTCTACTAACTTGAGCCAAATGTTGCTCTTCTTTAGTGGGGGCAAGTTCCAGTTCTTGTACATGTCATGAAAGATCAAATTTACTCTTGACCCCAAGTCTAGAAGAGCTTTGCATGGCTCATTCCCTGCCACCTGAAGATAGATGAGGGGGCTTCCCAGATCAATCAATTTCTAGGAAAGATGACCTACCTTGATCCAGTCGATCATGGCATGTGTGAGCATGACCGTCTAGATGTTGGAGTGTGGTTGACTTGAAGGTTGTTAGGGCAATGGAATAGTGGAGGTTATTGAAGGTTTAGAGGCACTGGCCATAGGTGTATGTGAGGGTATGTTCAGATTTTTGGGCCAAAAAAAAGACATTTTCATGGCTTGGGTTCCAGTCCACTCGATTGAGTGCCAGTTGTAAGTTAATAGCCCTCATAGCATTTCGTTGCTGCAGCTATGGTGGAATCTCTCCCTGCATTGGTGGGGCAGGTGGCAACTAAGTGGGATGTTGTGGAGGAGTGGCAGGAGAAGGTGATGGAGGATAGAAGAGATGTGGGTTTTCCCCCCTAGGTGATGGAGATTGAGGTCAAAAATATTCTAGGGGGTGGTAATGACTTTGAAAGGCCGCATGATTGGAAGAGTCCTGTAGGGAGACCAGTTGCTAAATGTAGTACCCGTAGGGATCTGGCTGTTTGTAAGGGTACTGCTACCTTGGAGGTCGCATCCCACATGTTTGTGGGTGCTTCCACTATTGGAAGTATTCATACGGTTGCGATGGCACTCCAGTTGGTTAGTATCCTTGCTACTGGTGGAACTGCCTTGGGTTGCCTTGTGGGTAAGGCGACCTTCAAGGTGTTTGCCTCTTTGCCAAGCAAGGATTCAATGCGTACACCCCTAGACTCTTGAAGATGTGACACCATAGGAAAACATCCCTTAGGATGTTCATATTGGCATATGCCACATTCTTCATCCTCCTCAGTGTCAGAGTCTGCAACCTTCTTTGCTAGAGCAACTTTGCCCTTACCCTTATATTGGGCACATTCAGCTTCCTTCTTCTTGTGTCGATCACGATCATTACCTTGTTCTCTGGATGCTTCTACAATTTTTAGCACACTTTGGAATTTTTCATCCAAAGAGTCCCACATCTTATCAACCTTTTTCGATATTTCAAATACAAACGTTTGTAAAGGCAAGGTCTTTCGGTTCACCGCTGCTTCCAGTGGTGATTCCTCCTCCTCGTCACAGAATCGGACCTCCCTCTTTATGATGGAAGGATCCTAGTTGAATTCTTCTACACTCTCCTTCTTTCTAAGTTCTCCTTCCTCCTTGGCCACCTATTCAATGAGCACTGTAATTGATGGACCCTTAGCTTTGACGGTTGTCCCTAGGCATACACTCCAAGGATCTTTCATGTTTCAAAACGGAGCCCATCAATGATGTGGCAAAGCTATGCCCACTAAGAGTAGCCATGACCAGGGCATCAATGGAGCAGTGAATAGTATCTGCTCATGGCTACATCCAAGGGTTCATTATTACCTTGCTTCCATCCTTGGATCTAACGTCTCAGGTTTGCCACTCTAGAGTATGTTTAATACTTGTCATTGAAAATCTCAAGCATCGTACTCCATCTTTTGATTGATTCTGGCTCCAAGGACTGGTACCAGTTCTCTGCTTTCTTGATGAGTGTGTGAGGGAATAGCTTCAGCTTCTGCCAATCATTATCAATGTTCTACAGGGTGCAGGCATCATGAAATGCCTACAGGCGAGTCTGTAGATCACAGTTATATCCCCTTAAAATCTAGGGATGTTGTTCATATCAATGCACTTAATCCGACTATCCTTCACATGCCTACTAGGGATTTGAAATGCCTCAACAATCTAGAGTATGCTCCAAGTAGCCAACAATGGCTCATTTGAGTCATAGTCCTGTTGAGGACCATGATGTTTGTGACGATTCTGGCTACCCCTTCTTTCATGCCAACTAGCATCGCATGATTGGTCACGTGTTTCCTCACGCTGTCCCTTCCGAACCTTTTTACCATTGTCCTTTCACTCCTTTCTACCCTGGTTATGATCAGAGCCTGAGCTGGATTAAGGTATAGGGGAGCGAGAGGGTGGAGAAGAAGGAGAGGTATTACCACCACTCTAGTGTCGATCTCCCCCTCTACCCTAATGACAGCCTCGATCATCCTGCCCATCCTTGCTATGTGACCCTCCATCCCCTTGAGGATCTTGGTCACTTAGAGGCTTTTTCTAAATGATGGCCTGAATGATCTGCTGCCCCAAGGGAAGTTTGATCGAATGGATGTCATGAAAGATGGGATCCCCATCATCTTGCAGCCCTTGAGAGAATAAGGGGTTACTGAATTGTTTCCCCTTCAGGTGTTCATATCTTTCCACCTGCTACTAGTCTCATGCTCATTGAGCCTTAGTGGGACGAAGCTCCCGCTAGTTATGGTCCTCCATAACATACTCCACTCCACAGTCTTGGATGCCTAGTCTGCCAAGATTGTGAAATAGCATTGCAGTAGTCGATCAGTCGGGTGGTAGTACGATATTGCCCTTCATGTCCCGCCATCGTAAATGTTCATCCTGATGTAGGATGAAAGTGAAGTCAGGGACATAATCATCGGGATGCTTGTACACCACCTAACATTCTTGTGGCACTGGTGGGTTGGATACCTCTCTCTTGTGAGAAGACATATTGGACTTTAGATGGTCCATGTAATTGGTGTACCTTACTATTTACTTTAATCTGCCTAGCGTGCATAAATGTTTCTATCCTGGGTCCATTCCAATGACTTGAGTGATAATTTCACTAAGGTTAGATGATGCATGTAAGACTAATAGTCCCTAGAAATGGTGCCAATGATAAGTGGTTAGGTACCCCTACGCCAAACCATATGAATCATCGAATTTTGTAGACTATAAGCACTTAACATACACCAGACCCTAACTAGCAAAACCTTGGGTTAGAATGGTCGTTATCTTCCTAATCTCACTTGTGATGTTCTGCTTGCGATGGTTAAGTGAGATTAAGGCTAATGATTTTTATAGCTTTTACTTTATCTTTTGGTGTCTAATTATCTTGGTAAGGAAGGCTAGAGTACCAAGTAATCTAAGACTATCTTAATCTAAATCTTATCTACTCCTAGCATAAGTATCCAATCCCATCTTCTGGATGCATTTTGAGCATCCCCTAAACACTACTGGGTTACCAAACATTAAGCATCACTGGGTTACCAAGTGTTGGGTTTACATTCGAGATGGTCATACTTATGGTCTTTACGAACTTGTAAGAGAGCGAAAGTAATTAAAATAACAATAATAGAAACTTAAATAACTATCAAAGCATAAACATATTAAACTAATGAATGCAATAAATGACTAAGTCCAAATGTTGTAAGGAATTCTTGAAGAGTTCATCTTTATTTTCGTTCATGGAAATGGGCTCAAATACATCAATGCTTGAATAAAGAGCCAATCACTTTTCTTACACCTACTACAAGAACTTGGAAAATATTCTATCTCCTGCAGGAACAAACTACAAGAGCTTTGCTACAAATAACTTAAAGGTACCTAAATGAGGTGGAAGGCCCTATTATTTATAGGCTCCACGTAAATGGGGCCATGTCGATGCATGGAAGGCCACGTTGATGGGGCGGCATCGATGCAACCAGGTATACGCAGCCTAGTTGACTCATTGACTAATGACACTTCATCACCTACCACATAGGCACATATGTGAGGCTCTCAATCAATTTCATGGAAATTGTGCTATTCTCATAATCAACTTTTAGCCATTGGGTGTCCTCTTGTTTTGTAGCTACTGTACATAAGCACCTTTGAATATCCACCTCATTTGCACACTTCCTGCATTTGGAAATGGATGCTCTTTACCCTATATCATTGTACATGATGGATGGAACTCATTTCTTCTTGATCTTTCCAAATGCATTTTCCTTAAAAATGTTTAGGGACAGATCTTTGATATCCATTCTTGCATCAATAATACTTACCCATGCCCTTTCCATAATGATTGGAAAATCCCCCTTGCACTTCTCAACTTTGATCACTAAAACATTTCTAGGATAAGACCACCCATAAAGAGTGGTTACAATATCTTCTATGAGTCCCAATGGAATAGTGATGGACTAGTCTATCAATTCTAATTTGATATTACTCTTTTTGAGAGGTGGAAAATTCTAGGCAATATACATCTCATGGGAAATCAGATTAACACCAAAACCTTAATCTAGAAGAGTTTTTCATGGTTCATTCCCATCAATCTACAAATAGATAAGGAGACTTTTAGAAGTGGCTAATTTCCTAGGAAGGTTGCTAGCCCAAATCTAGTTAGATATGGCATGAGTTAACATAATAGTATGGATCTTGGGAGGCATTTGGTTTAAAGAGCTCTCGATTTGATGATTTGCAGAGGATGAGGAAAAAGCAAGGTGACCAGCTACATGAATTTATGAGGGCTTAGGAGGACTACTGGATTGAAAGAATGATTGCTTGTGAGATGTAGGTTCTAAACCACTCAGTTGATTAACCGATTCTAGATTAATAGCCCTTGTAGTATTACATTGTTGTGGCTAAGTTGAAATCTCACCCTACATCAATGAAGTAGGTATTAGCTATGTTGAGAATGGAGAAACAGGTGTACGCACATGAAGAAGATATGGATGGAATATGAAATCCCCCCTAAGAGCTGGAGAATGAGTTTGGTGATATGCAAGACGGTGGTAGTAATGCTAAAAATAAGAAACGTGACTGGAAGAGCTACATTCAGATAAGGATTGTTGAACATAGTACCCATACAGATTTGGCTGCCTATAAGGGTATTACTACCATTGTGGTGGCATCCCTTATGACTATGGTTGTTGCCATTATTGATACTACTCATATGATTTTGGTGGAGTTCCATTTGGACAATAAGATTTTTGTTGGTGAAATTGCCTAGGATTTCCTTGAGGATAAGACAATCTTCTAGGTGTTTACCTTTTGATAGTCATGGATTCAAAGCATGCACTCAAAATTCTTATAAGTGTGACACACTAGGGCAACATCTCTTAGGATGTTCATAGTGGTAGATGCCATACCTACCGTCATCATCTAGTTCAATCTCCACAACTTCTTCTGCTACAGCAGCTTTTCCCTTGCCCTTTTGTAGGCATGTTCAACTTCTTTCTGCCTCCTACAGTCATGATCACTACTCTACTTTCTTGATTCTTCTATGATTTTTATAGTTTTGAATTTTTGATCCAATGAATCCCACATTTTATCCACCTTAGCTACAATTTCAACCATATATTTTTGGATCGATAAGGTCTTTCATTGCACCACCTTATCAAGAGGTGATTCCTCCCCACTATCATAAAAGAAAACATCCTTCTTTATGATGGAAGGATCCTTGTTATATTCTACATTTTCACATTTCCTCAACTCTCCTTCTTCTTTTTCTACCTGCTCAATCAACCTTTGTATATGATGGGATCTTAATTTTGATAGTCTTCCTTAGGCATAGACCGCAATAGTCCTTCATGTCTCTAAGTGAAGCCCATCTATGATGTGGTAAAGTTGTTCGCTCTGAGAGTAACCATGGCCAAGGCATTGGTGTAATAATGAATAATATCTACCCATGGCAACATCTAAGGGTTCATGTATTCCCTAATTCCATCCTTGGATTTGCATTTGTAGATTTAACACTTTGGAGTAGGTCTAATACTTATTCTTAAATAGTTCTAGCATTGTACTCCATTGATGGATAGACTCTGGTTCTAGAGACCAGTACCAACTTTCTACTTCCTTGATAAATGTTCTAGGGAATAGATTTAGCTTTTTCCAATCATTTTCAATATTTTGTAAGGCATAAGCATCATCAAAGGCTTATAGATGCATTTTAGGATCTAAGTTATACCCCCCCCCCCCCCCTCTCTTAAATTTGGGAATATTGTTCATGTCTAGCTACTTGATTCGACTATCTTTCACATGTCTAGTAGGAATTCTGGAAGCCTGTACAATGTTGAGCATATTTCAAGTGGCTAGTAGAGGTTCATCATCATGATCTTGATGAAACTTGTGATGTCCTTTGCCATCCCTTCATTCATGGTAGTATTTTCAATTATCACTGTTGTCCTGCCACCTACAGTTCTTTTTAGATTTGGAGGAGGAAGCTAATCCAAATGAAGAGGGTGAAGAGGTTGGAGGACTACCACCACCATGGTGTCTACCACTACTCTCTATTTATCATAGCCATGATCCTTAGAGTTATTTTCATTGTGCTTGTCTAAGTTCTTGCTTTGACTCCCTTTCTTAGAGCTCCCACAATCATGGGACTCACTGTTACTAGAACCTAAATTGTTGATTACTGATTTAGGGTTTGGATTTAACTCACCTTCACTAGAGTCAAGAGATGGAGAGTCTACATGTTGAGAACCCTCAAAAAGAGGTTCCTCATCATCCTTTTGATTTAGCAAGAATAAGGGATTAGTGAACTATTTCCCTTTTATGCCTTCATAATGCTTTTCTTGTTGCGAATCTTGTTTGCATTGTGTCTCAATGGAACAGTTGTCCTGGAAGTCATGATCTTTCACAACATACTCTTTGTGAAGCTCCTTGATGCCCAACCTTGTAAGAGTTTGGAGCAGCATCTTGGGAATGGATAAATCATATGGCAATACAATGTTCCCCTCCATGTCTCACAACCACATTTGTTCATCCTAATGAAGGACATAAGTGAAAATGGGTACAAACTCATCAGGATGAGTGTACACCACTCTACATTTTTTTGGTACTATTGACTTAGAAATGTCTTGCCTATGAGATAAAGAAGAAAAATTTGTTAGAAACAATTTCTCAATGTGCTTGTAGCATAGTTTTGGTTAATTATTATGATTTAACTTTGTCAGGTTCATTTCAAAGATGTTGAGTAATTTTCACTAATCCTAGATTGATAGCACATGGTACTAGCTAAGAATCCTCAGCAACGATGCTAATGATGAGCAGCGAGCTCCCCTTATGCCCAACCATGCGAATCACTAAGGCATTCATGCATGATATAGTTAAATTTCATGAATTCCTAGTGTTCTCATACATAGAATTCAATCTAGAAGGTAAATATAATCATGGAATGATCGTTGTCTTCCCAACTAGACTTGTGAGGCTCAATTGTATGGTTAAGTGTAATTGAGGCACATGATTTTTACTATTTTATATTTTGTTTGCCTAAGGTTGGTAATAGATTGAGAATAAATTTATTAATTAATTCAACTAATTTAATTGCTAATTAATAACTAACTATTATAACATAAGTATCTAGTCCCACTTTCCATACACATCTTGAACACGTACAACATTATTGGGTGACTAAGTGTTAAACAGTACTAGGATTACCAAGTGTTATACATATGGTTGAAGTGGTAGTCCTTATGTATGCTAGTATATTTATCTTAATTAATTACTTAAATAATTAATCATCTTAGCTTAATTAATTACTTAATTAATGAAAACAATAAATGCCTAAATAAATTATTAAGCTAGTCCAAGTGCTACAAGGTTTATCAAAAAGCTCACCTTTATTGCCACACACACTACAATGCTTAGGTATAACAGTGCTTGAATAAAGATCT
>MNCI01004704.1:0-97569 GCA_015680685.1 Gnetum montanum
TCGTATGGTTGAGTGTAGGGGTACCTCGCCACTCATCAGATGTTTTCTTCTTGAGTTTTTCTGACCATTCCAACATTTCTCCATTATGAGGAAGCTGAGCTAATAAAAATAAGTCTTTGCATGGTGTAGTTCTCACACAATAAAAAAAAATAGTTAGAATTCAAAGCACACCCCTTAGAAAAAATAATCATCTAGGCTACAAGCACTGGTTATGGAACTAAACAAACATGTTCCCTCTAACTAAGGCCCTTTCTTGCTTCTTACTTCTCCCTTTCTCGTTTTCCTCAAAATGGTGTTAACTCTTTGGTGGAAGCATTCTTGTTACTTCAAGTGGATGGATTAGCCAAGTGTATTAATGTGAAGTCACTGGATGTGGATTATTTGAGGCTGGATTTGGAATGAGATATACTCAGTCACATTAATCATAAATATACAAGGGGCTGTACACCACCTTGTTCTTGGGACTCCATTCCATTCTCTTCTTCCCATCAATCTTTCTCCATTTTCCACTTCATTGCTAGCTGTATCAATAGTATATATTTTGGTTGATGCATTGTTTTCTCTTTGGTGGATTTTGGTGGTTAAGTCTTTAATTCTTACTTCCAAACAACATTTCCAGAGCCTACAGACTCTTTGAATGTGGGTTTGTTAGGGCATAAATGACATGAGCTTGCTTTGGGGAGGACCCATTGGCAATCCTATGTGGTACGTCAGTTAAATTCTTTCCCTTAAACATTTCCATAATCAACATTTCTTTTTGTTTTGTTTCATTCCCATCTCTAACATTCATTTTATCGATGTTGCCGTTGTTTCTTTTTCTCCATTTTTCTTATTCCTTATCTTTTTCTATTCTATCACTGCTGGAGGATCGCTCTTAGTCATGGGGGCCCTGGCCCAATTGTTTTCAATTTTTCCTAACCCCTACACCTTGGGTAGTCACCAGTGTTATATCTTTAGAATCCATATTGGCCATATCACAACTTAGCCAATGGATCATACATCAAGGCAAGGTATCAACTGTATTTTGATTTACTTATCCTTGCTCATCTGTGACTGTGTTGTGTGTGCACATGGCAATCATGCAACAATGGACTGGACCTGGAGGAAACACTCAGGATGGACTGGTGCTGAAATAGTTGTGCAAGGAACAAGATTGATGGCGTGGCTATGGATGGAAAACAGAAGGCGCAATCTTGGCATTAGTAGCAACACTTATTCTCCTTTTCTCTCTCTCTCTCTTCTCTTTCAACTACCAAATAAGGCTGAATGTCAATTTTGTATAGTGTTCACTTTTTTAGTCATGAACACTAATGTTGCCATGTATTGTAATGTTGATTTGTTCAATGTCATCCCATTTACCATTAGTTGTAATTCAAGTTAATAATTCCATACCTTCCCAATATTTTGTAAGGAACTAGAGGATGAGTTTTCATTCAGTCATGGGGGTATGATGAACCATGATATCATGTACGCGATATTTTGTACGCAATATCACATCTACCATGTGATATCGTGTCCTACCTCATCTTCTATAAATAATAGGTGGTGCCCTTAGTTCTAAGACAATTATACTTAGACCCTTAGCTAGACTCTTGTAATTTTTTCATTCTAGAGTTAGAATTATTTTTGTGTGTCCACAGTAGGAGTCATAGAGTGAATGGATCTTTATTTGAGCAATTTGTGCCTAAGCACAATTTTGTGTATGGAAATAAAGACAAACTTTATGATAAACCTTGCAGCATACAGATTAAGCTAATTAGTAATTGATGATTTTTTAATGCTTTCCTAGTTAATTAATATCTCTCTCAACCTTCAACCCCCTTAGTTAAATACACTTAGTACGACTGCTTTGAGCATGGGTGTAGTGCTTGGTAACCTGGTAACGATTAGCGTTTGGTAATCCCAGTAGCCTTGCACTAGTTCAGGATGTGTACAGCATGTGGGAATGGATACTGGTGTTAGGAACATTTAGAACTTATTTAATTAATAGTTAATGTAAGTTAGCCACTTAGTTCTCTCTCCCTCTCCTTTATTATTAGAAGACATAAAAAATACAAAAGCTATAAAAATCATATACCTCAGGCTTACTTAACCATACAACCATGACAATACAAGTAAGTTTGGGAAGACAACGATTGATTAACCCTGAGTGTTCCATTAAGGTGCATAAGCACTTAGTCCTTGGAGTTCGACCGGATCGTGCGTGAAACACTTGTATTCGGATGGTTGAGTGTAGGGGTACCTCTCCACTCATCAAGTTTCTTAAAGGTAGCACTAGTGAAGTGGGTCCCATTATCTAATATTAGCATTCTAGGTACTCCCAATTGGTTCACCACATGTTGTTGAAAAAACTTGATAGTTGTTTTTGCTGTATAATATTTCACTATTGCTACCTCTATCCACTTTGTGCAATAATCCTCAAGTCACAATAATGTATGCTTTTTCCGTTTGACATTTGATGAGTGGCGAGGTACCCCTACACTCAACCATATGAATATGAGCATTACACGCATGATCCAGTCAAATTCCATAGACTAAGTGCCTACACGCCTTATGGAACGCTTAAGGTTAATCGTTCATTGTCTTCCCAGACTTACTTGTATTTGTCACAGTTGTATGGTTAAGTATGAGGTATGTGATTTTTATAGCTTTTATGTTTTATCTCCTATGCTGATAAGGTGAAGGGTGAAGAGACTAATTAACTAACTTTAATTAACTAACTAAGCCTTAATTAACCTAGTATCAGTATCCTTTCCCACTTACTTTTCACACCCTGAACCAATGCAACCTTGGTTACCAAACGCTAGCTGTTACTAGGATTACCAAGTGTAACGCAAGTGCTTGAAGCAGTCGTATTGAATGCACTTAACTAGGAGAGAAGGGTTCAGAGAGATTTAATTAACTAAGAAAGCATTTAAATGGTAAATAATAAATAATAGTAAATAAAATCCTATTTAGCCTATTCCATGCACTGCAAGGTTTATCCAAGAAGTTCGTCTTTATTTCCGTACACAAACTTGTGTTCAGGTACAATATTTGCTCGAATAAAGATCCATTCACTTTGGAGTTCCTACTGCAGGCACATGGAAAATATTCTATCTTTGGAGAGGTAAAACTGCCAGAGTTTCGCTACGGTCTAGGCCTAGAATGAGAAACAAGGGAGAGCCGCCTCTTATTTATAGAATTGATAGTGCACTGCGATATCGCATACGTGATATCGTAGGGGACGACGCGATATCGTGTATGCGATATCGCGGTGGCTGCTATATCACGTACACGATATTGCTGCCCATGTGACATCATGTCCCTTCAACATCGGTTGAATGTGTTCCATAAAATCATTTCCCCAAATATCAAAAAGCTCTAGCAGCTGTATTTAGTGTTATGGTCCTTCATATCTGGTCATAATTCCTCCATCCTGTTGGTAGTGTTTGTAAGATTATGTGAACATGTGGGAATCTCTAAAAAGAATAGGCCAAAAGTAGCTTACCATCAGTAGTTTAAGTGTCATTCTTTACCCTACATAGTGGCCACCACATGGACCTTCATGGTCATCTTGTAAAGCTCTCTATTGGTCATGATCTAGCACACACAATCTAATAATCCCATCTACACAAATATTGTACAAGTTGTCATTGATTTCCATGTATTGTTTCTCTTTATGAAGGAATTATTCTCATTGTTTTCTACTCCATTCAACAAGAAGATATTGTGTTATGAGATAAGTTAGGTACTCTATGATCCATGATTTCCCTATTGAATCTACAACCTTTAATGTCTTACTAAATAGGTCCTCATTGGGAAAATAACTTGATAAAGGTTTTACTTAGTTATCTACATTCCATTTCAACCTTGATAAATGATTAGCTACAACATTTTTTGTCCCTTTTTTATCAATCATTGTATGTCAAACTCTTAGAGAATCACAAGCCATCTTATCACTCTAGGACTAACCATTAGCTTGTTCATTAAAAATTGGATGACATTATGATTGGTGTGGACATATATTTCATAACTAAGCACATAATGTCTCAATTTTTCAAGCACATACACCACAACCATTAGCTCATTTTCAGTGGTGGTGTACTTTAGTTATGCTCTGGTAATGCTCTTACTAGCACAACGTATGTAGTAGGGTCTCTTTTGGTCATCAAGTTGTGTCAATACTACATTGGAAGCATTAGTAATGATATGAAAAGTCCTTGACCAATCCAGAGCTTGGAGGATTGGTGTCTCAACTAACTTCTACTTCAAGGCTTCTAATGCCTTTTCACATGACTCAATCCACTCAAAGGGTGCATCCTTCTATAGTATCTTGAAAGGATCTTACATCTTTTACTATCTACAACCATTGAGTGATGTTTTGGATGACTCTAATTTTTTCAGGATCTACCTCTAGACCCTTCTAGGAGATTTTGTGTTCCAACACTATGCCTTCTTGGATCATAAGATTGCTCTTTTGCCAGTTGAGCTTTAGATTGGTTTTAACACATCATTGAAGTACCTACTCTAGCCGATTAAGTGCTTGTTTGAAATCTAGCCCATATGGGGAGAAATCATCCATTAAAAATTTAACACCATTACCTATTTACTTCTAGAAGACACTTAAGACTAGTCTCTGGAAAGTTGCTGGTGCATTGTATAGATCAAAAGGCATCTGTCTATAAGCAAATGTTCCCCATGGATTGGTGAACATTGTCTTTTATTAGTCTTTAGATGTAATGCAAATTTGATTGTATCCACTGTACCCATCCAAAAAATTGCAATACTCATGTCCTGAAATTGTATCCAAGACCTAATCAACAAATGGCAATGGATAATGATCCTTAAACATGGTTGAATTCAACAACTGAAAGTTGATGTAGACATGCCATTTTCCTTTCTTCTTGGGAACTATCACCAAAGGACTTACACATTCATTATCTGCAATTGGATAAATGAATTCTACCTTCAACAATTTTTCAAATTCTTGCTTGACTACCTCTTTGAATTTAGAATTAAGCCTTTGTTAAGGTTCCTGTGAGCTCATCATAAGACCACGTGAACATTGTAGATCACTTGTTGAACACTTCCAATAGTTTTCCTTTTTTCTCTTTATCTAGGTTGGCATTGATAATTATGAGCTTCTTATTGTTCAGAAATGCATATTCTAACATTTCCAGTAGGACTTTCAATTCTAGTGGTTCTGGTTTGATTGTGTTTGGGATCTCCAAGTATCCCTAGTCTGTTTCTTCCTCTTGATTATTCTAAGAGTAAGAGTGTCTTTTCCTTAGTTGTCCCATTTTATCTATTTCTGCAATGTAGGTACTGATGATTTGTTCTTCTGGTTCCATGTACTTGTTGGATTGGGTTTCTTCACTGATAATCAACCATAGGGTGCACATAGGCAATTTGGCACACATCTTGTTTCTAAGCATTGATTGCATGTCTTAGTCTCTTTCTGTTTAATAGCCCAAATTCTTTGCACACAATGCACCTTGATCATTGTATGTGATACATGGAACCTTTCATCTGTGTATGATTTTGGCTTCATCTTCTTTGGAAATTTCCAAGGACAAATCACAAATTCTAAGCTTAGCATCCATAATGCTAAGCCAAGCTCTTTCAATGATAATTCAAAATTATCTCTTGTTTTTTCCCCACATGTAGGACTAGAAAATTGGTATGATAAGACCAAACACTGATGGTAGTAATCACATCATTCACCTATTTAAGTGGAACTATGATTAGCCGGTTTGCAAGCTCTAAACAAATGTTACTTTTCTTTAGTGGTGGGAGTTTTCAAGCCTAATACATGTCTTGAGATATCAGATTTATTCTTGAGTCAAAATCCAATAGAGCTTTGCATGATTTTTTTCTTACTATTTGGAGATAAATCAAGGGACTTCCTAGATTATTTTTTTTGTGAAAGATCCCCTAGCTCGATCCAATGAGTTATTGCTTATTTGAGCATGACAGTTGTGATGTTTGAACCTCATGAAGCTGAAAGCTTAATGAATTGAGAAGGACTTGATGTGGTTAGGGTGGAATTAGATGTGTTCCCCATCCATTGAGTCTTTTTTGGACTCATTCTGAAAAATGATCATTTCTTGGGTTGAGACTCACAAGTAACCTTCCTCTCATGCATATTGACTACCCTTGTAGCATTCTTTGGTTGGGGTTGTGATGGCTAGTCCCCCTGCATGATAGGATGTGGCATTGGTAACATAATATTTAAGTGTTGAATAGAAGGTCTAGCTATTGGTGGATGCACATATGAGTTGGGATTAGTCCTTGGTAGCATCAATATGTGGTATTCTACTGAATAGTACTATGGGGTTCAAGAAGTGGCATGATTAAGCGATACTGGATGTTGGACAAAATATCCACACTAATTTGGCTGTCGGTATGGATGTTGTTGTTGAGGTGGTGGTGTAGCCCACGATTGAGGTTGTTGCCACTGTTGATAATAGTTCTCTTGTAGAGGTGACAAAGCTCCACTAGGATAGTATATTGGTTGAAGATTCTATTAGTAGTTACCTTGAGGATAAGGTAATTGTTTGGGCATTTGTCTTTTAAAAAAATTTAGATTAGGTGCATATGCCCCTATTTCTTGTAGATGTGCCATAATCGGACAACATCCCTTAGGATGTTCGTACTGGAACATAGTGCAACCTTCATCATCTGTGAAGCCAGTGTTTAGTAACTTTGCCTTTTCTTCTAGGTTCTCTCTTCTTTCTTTTGTCTTTTTCTTTTGTGAAGGCTTACTCTACTTTTTCCTCCACAATTTTTAATGTTGTGGTACATCTTTCATTGACTGAGCCCCACATTTTTGCTACCTGTGCTACTGCATCAGCAACAGATTTTTGGATTGATAGTGTCTCTTTTTGGATTGCTTGGTTCAAGGTTTCTTCTTCTTGGATATCACACACCCGTGCATCTTTCTTTTTGATTGATGGATCCTTATTGTACTCTTTAGCTGATTCCCTTTTTCTAACTTCACCTTCTTCTTTTGCCACTTGATTGATTAGTCTTTGAATACGATGGATGGCTAGTTCTGATAATCTTCCCTAGGCATAAACCCCAAGGGTCTATCTAGTTTTACATCTTAGCCCATCTATGATGTGCCTAAGCTATTCCTTCGATGAAAATCTATGTCCTAGGCAATTATGTAACAATGAATAATATCTATCCATTGTCGCATCAAGGGTTTCATGAATCCCTTGTTTCTAACCCTAGATTTGTTTTCATAGATATGATACTCATGAATAGGTATGATATTTGTCATTAAATATTTTAAGCATGATACTCCACTGTCATATGGATTTAGGTTCTAGTGACTTGTACCAGCTTTCCACTTCCTTCATAAGTATGCTAGGAAATAGCTATAATTCTTGCTAATTACTCTCTATGTTTTGAAGGGCATAGGCATCATGGAATGCTTGAAGGTGGTGCTATGGATCAGTGTTGTAACCACTTTCAAATCATGCCATATTGTTCATATCTAGCAATTTGATTCTATTATCTCTCATGTGTCTGGTTGGTATGTAGACAACTTCTTAAATATTGATAATGTTTTGGGTTGTCATGAGGGGTCCATCATCATGATTGGGTTCATATACTCTATTGTAGCAGTGGACCCTTCTATGCTCATGCCTCTTGTGATCCTCTTTTCTATCTTTTCTTCTTCTTCTTTCATGCTATTCATCTTTTGAATCAGAGTACCTTGAATATCTATCATGATGACTATGAGTTTTCTTTTCTTTCCTATCATAATCCCAGTATTTGTATCTTCACTTGTCAAAGTCCTCTGATGATCATGATGAGGCAAATGAGGTGGCAAGAGAACAATGTTGGCTTGTTCTTCATTCATGACTCTTGTATGTTTCTTTGTAGGACTTGGTAGGAACTCTTGGCCTAGAGTCCCTCTTGTATCCTAAGTTAGTAGCCTTCCCTTTATGTGTCTCTACTAGAATAGAATGAAGTTGGGCTTTGATAGGTTCCTCTAGTCTAATGAAAGGTGTTCTTGACAACTCATCATGATTCTAGTAGAGTTATTCTAAAATGAATTGATCAAGATCAAGTTCTTTTATGACAGCAGAAGTGTTGGCCTATTTTCCTTTTCTGTGTATATGTTTGATTTCCATGGTATCATCTCTTCTCATTTGCTCCTTTGTGTATTCATAGGGTCTAGTCATGTGTTGAGTCACATGATACCGTTCCTAAATCTAGTCCAAATGCATTCCCCTTAAAGCAGTTTGTAGCATATTCAATGATGCACATTCTGGAGGCAGGACTATGTTGCCTTGCATGTCCCTCCACCTCATTTAATTGTCATAATGGAAGATGAAAGAAAATTTTGGATGGTACAGATTAGTGTGAGCATAAGTGATTCATGTCTACATTGGCATTCCTCATTCTTCTTCATCAATGATTCTATCACTACTTCTTCTTGTCTCCCCAACAGGTTATGATTGATCATTATGTGAAGCCATATTATAGTGAGTATTTATGTGAAAAATGTGCTTTACTTATATTTTTTGGGTTTGACTTTTAAGTCTTAGATACAATGAACTTTGAAAAATCAATTACTTAGCATAACATTAACGAATCCCTAACAATGGTGCCAATGATGAACGTTGGAGTATCCAACACCCAACCATATGAGATATGAGTGTTCATGCATAATCCTAGTTGAATTCCATGGACAAGGCGATGTAATTATGCAAGTAATTAGTTAGATTTTGTGATTGTTGTCTTCCCACGTGAGCTAGTAAAATTAATGCGTATGGTTTAGCTCATAGTGAGGCATATGATAATGATGTTGTGTTGGCCATATTTCTACTAGAAAACATGAAGTAAATGAAAAGTAAAGGTAGTAGTTTCTAAATCTAAGTAACATTAACCAAAATCTAATCTAGCCTATGTGATGAGCAGCTAGTCCTAATTTTCCATTCACACCTTGGACTTCATGTAACTACTATTGGGATTACCAAGTACCACACTACTAGGTGTACCAAGTGATAGTACTATTGGGTTACCAAGAAATTATGCTTAAGTGTTTGAGATCACTCATACTCATTTTACTTAAAAGCAAGAATGATAAAGTGCATAGAAAGTAAATTAGTAACTAGAGAAAATAGTAAACATTAAGCTAAGTAAAAGTAGGAAAATTATACAATAAAAACTAAGTGATGCTGTAGTGATGTAGAGTAATATCGATCTTTATTTCCATGCATGAAACATGTCCAAGTACATTCCACTTGAATAAAGACTTTGTTCAACTACTAAACATCACATTGTGGGCATACAATCCTAAGTGCTAAGTGCTAAAATTGAAAAAATAAACTAACATAGTTTCGCTAAGTGTCTAATGAAATTGTTTGTGGATTGTGCACCTAAAAGTGTTGTATTTATAGGCTTGCACACATCTCTGATGTTGTATACATGACATCGTATCTTGTGCCCTGATATGGGATCTAATATTGTGGCTTCCATATCGGATGCCCGATATCGTTGCCAACGAAAAAATCAATTTATTACCATGTGAGGTTGTGTAGTCAATTACCGTAACTAATAAACTGATAACATTGAGGTACTATGTGGAAAAATTTATCATTACCTTGAAAATAACCATTCTCATATTTTTATTAAATAATTATGACTTGGATGATGGTAATAATGATTATGATTTGACTTCTAGATGGCTGCAAGATGATTGTGTCATGAGTAAGCATAGGATGAGATTAAATGACTATAGAGATGATTGGGTCATGAGTCAGTATAGGATGAGATTAGTTGAGTTGTTAAGTCAATTTACAATTAATTCTTACATCCACAATAAGAAGTCTTAAGTTAGTTCGAGAAGTTTCATGCTAGTAAAGAAGTGAGATTTGGTGCTTTTATGAGCTGAATATGAAAACCCATAACAACATTTGACACCTAATAGTAATGAAATTGGTATATGTTGGAAAATTTATAAGATGTTCTAAGGGATTGCAAAGAGCAAGAAGCATTAGAGGATTTTATTGCAACGATAGCTAGAAATGCACGACAATAGGATTCATGTTCCTATAGTAGTTAGGAGTGTGTAGTGGTAGTGAAGGTTTTGTGAGTAGGTAGGAAAATTTGAGAAGATAGTGAGATATAAAGGTATGATTATATTACTTAATACTCTTGTAGATCTACCCATACTAGCTAGTTTCATATGAGTTTCATGGTCTTTTAATATAGTTATGATTTCTTGTTTATTCTGATTTTTGTATAGTTATTTTGAATGTTGTCATTTATGCAGATTTAGGGTGGTTGAAAGGTTGGTTTGAAATTTGAAAAATGCCATAGGATTCATTGTAGTGAGGCATATGTATTTGTAATTTGTATTTATTTATTTTTTATTTACATTCAAATTTACTTGTGGATTTTTACAATGTTTTGAGTTTATGCAATTAAGCATAAAATATGTATTTATTTGTTAGTGACTATTTTATCAAATTGCAATCATCCTAAGGTTCATTTTAGTGAGATTTGTATTTCTACTTAATATTTTTGTATTTATATTGGATTTTTTTATGGGTCTATGTTTGTGAATGAAATCATAGTTTTTTGACATGTTATTTTGAGTCTATTGCTAAGTGAGGTGGAATATAGAAAGTCTTATCCTTTTTGATGTCTTTGCTAAGTCTCATAGTTACCAACCATAGGATGACTTGGTCAATATCTAGAATTTGTGATGGTCACATGATCACTTTTATATTGATTTGAAACTTGGATAGCTATTGGTATTGTGATTATTTTTGAGGAGATAGCACCAAAGGAAAAGGGATTGGTAAGATATTAGGGGATCTTAAAGATGGTTTTATACAATCCCATCTATTGACTATAGTAACAACCATAACATAGGTTATGAAGGGATGTTAGGAATAGCTATCCTATCCTTTAGGAAGGAGGTCTTCTTTAGAATGATCATGGTTTCAAGACACTTATGCACAGTTGGACTATGATTGCCAATAAAGAGTATTAATGGAAAGTAAAATGTAGTAGGCTTGTGAACAAGTGGATAAGCAGAATTGTAAGAGTACATACGATAGCTGATTCCTATGATACATAGAGTGTGATTGTGCTAGTCTCTAAAATATTTGACTACTAGTAGTGGCAGATAGACTCTTGATAGTTAATGAATTTTGTGAATGATAGATTAACACTTGGATCTTATGAATGATAACTTGTTCTTGTTAGATGGTTTGGTTCTTACTACCACTTACTCACAATTCCCTAACTTATCCTCTTTCAGTCAATGATTCCTAGCTATCAATCTTAATGGAATTTCTTGTAATGTTTCCCTACTCAATCACATTTAGACCAATACCCTCTTATATTTTTTACAGGTAGTCTTGAAGTTTCTAAAGATTCATGTGAAGTTTGAAGGACTTGAAATGTTCATTACTTAGTATATATGCTCGTTGAATATTTAGCAATTCTTTTGTGGACTATTAGTACTATTGTGCAAGAAGAAGAATTAGAGATGTATTTCATTTACCTCACTTTTTAGTTGCTGATGTATTTTCTATGGATAGAATAATGCTAGGTATTTGGATGACTATCTTTAATTGGATTTGAATGATATTTTAGTCATACTTATCCCTTTCGAATAATCTACTTACCATGATCATATCACTACTTTAGTTTATTTCCTTGTCTCTTGTTCATTTTTTTGCTAAGTTTTGGGGTGTTACATGAATTATCCTATCATCATTAGCTATCTTGAAGCTTCTAATAAACTAATTCTAATGCATTAACATGTCATGTAATAAGTGAGAGTATAGTCTTAAAAAAATTAATAGTTATTCAGAAAAGAAAGCTTTGAATAATATCATTAACCTACATAACACCATCTCCATATATTAAATTCTCCAAATTCGAAATAGAAAAATTCCTCAATGTGTTCAGAAAAGAATAGTTAAACTCTTGGAAGGTACTAGTTCTAGTAAATGGTTACAAAAGGGAGTAGGAGCAAAGCATATATGATCAGTAGTGACTAGTCTCAACACCAAAACATATAAATCACAAGTGTACACAAGTGACCTAATCATAATTTGTCAACTAGTCTAATATGGTATCTAGGTAGTTAAGTGTATGATTGTAGATCATAGTCTTCCTAATTACACTCATGTGGGCCTAGTGCATATGCTTAAGTGTAATTGAGACACATGATCTTATTGTCATTTGGGCCATAATAAAATATTATTAAAATATTAAAAATCTAAATTATTTGATTTAAGTGCAAAAAATAAATCTATTTTAGCCTAAGCCATGAGCATTCATTCCTAGCTTGCCATATATCTCTTGAACTTACACTAACATTGTTGGATGACCAAGTGTATATTGCTATGCTACTAAGTGAAACATTGATGTGATTACCAAATATTAACATATTTATACTTAAAATTGGTCATACTCATTCTGCATAATTGTTATGTACATAAACATAAATAATTAACAAAATGGCAAGGAAAGTAAATATTAACTAAGTTGCATTAGAAATTAAATTTCATTAAATGTAAATTTAAGTGATGTCAGAGTCTCGCAATGAACAAGAATTAATCTCGGTCTTATTGTTGTTCATGGATGGTATCCAAGTACAATCCACTTGAATAAGCCTATGTACAATTTACTCAAATACACACTATGGGTACTCTTTAATAAATTCTAAATATTATGGAAATAAACTACAAGACTTTAGCTCCAACTATGAACAAATAGTGTAGTTAATGTAGTAGGTGGGTAGTATCTAGAGACTTCACTATCCTTGGATACATCATATCTACAACATCATACAAAAGCCTATGACATTGTAGGTATGATGTTGTAGCACATGTAAAAAATATTTACTCAAAAAATGTAAGAAATTTAGCATAATAAGCCGAATGAAAATATTACAAGAAAATTAGCCATGAAGGCTATGAAATTAGAAGAACAAGCTACATTGATGCAATAGTTCATTAGTTATTATAAAGTATCTAAGCCAACTTAGTGATGGATTGTTGAAGGAGTTTAGAGTGGCCCAACCCATGTAAGACTAAGGATAGTAATTCCTGAGAGTATCGGGAGTGTGTCGTGAGTCCACAATACAAAGAATATGTTACAACAACATACAAGTTGTAGCACTACCAGAGGAAAGAAGTAATGCTAAAGAAACACAAGTTCTTATGAACTTAGCATAGCCTAACTTGAAGTAACAGTAAATCTAAAGATGATATTATGATATACTAGAACTAGAAAGAGTACTTTTTATAGACTATTGATGATAGTTCATGATGAGTACTAAGTTATAAATTAGAACAATGTGAATCTATTCATCACTCTTTGGATTTGTAAGTAGTTAAGTAAGAGATATGGTCCTCATAACTGTAGGAAATATTATGAAGCACAATTATTATAAAGTGCAAAGTTATAATTACACTTTTAACTTATTTACATCTTAGTACATTAGAATTATCTAGTGGAGAGAAATAAAAGTAGAACTCTAACATGATATCAAAGATAGTAATGAGTTGAAGAGGAAGTTAACAGATCATAATGTTAAGATACAAATTATATTAGGCATTATAAAAATCAATCAAAGCTTTATGATTATTACCAATGCTATTAATCAAATTATTAACTTGATATTCAAATGTAAAATAATTTAGTCATACAAATTTACTAATAAGACTTGAGCATCACATTATAAAAGTTAGTTAGGTGGTTGTTACAAAATTTGATAAAAAATCAAGTAGACATCAAAGTTTGTAAAAATTTGCAAAAATCTTTGAAAATTCACCAATGACAAGTTTTTGTGTTATCTCTAGTGGTGGTAGTTTTTTCAACTTTGGTTACTTCATTGTCACCTTTCATTTTATAGAAAATGCCTAAAGGGTGAATTAAAATTACTCATAATCAACCTATGGGTTTGTATGTAGTCAACATGTAATGTTTAGGCTTTAATTCTTGTATTTTCTACTTGTGCATGGCCATGCCCTCCTCATGGTCTCTTCTCCTTGGCTTGTGAAAGATATCCAATATTTGGGACTCATTTAGGCATCATCTACAATCTGCAAAGGATAAACATTAGTTTTGAAAATTCTCCCTTACTGTTTAACCCTATATGGCTTCTTTGTTATCTCAAAATTTGAAAAACTTGGCATCTAGGCTTAAGGTGATTGTAAAATAATGTTCCTAAGGCTTTGGGTTAACTATAATCATCACATTTAAAAGTTAAGTTGATTATTCTTACTATTAGTAACCTTAATGTTCAAAAATAAGCTATTAAAAGAATTTTTAAAAATCATGTCCTTCATCTCCATGAAGGATGATTTTTAACACTAGGAGCTTACATGTTTTCGAACATATGATATTAGAGGTCTAGTTTGTAAATGCATCAAAATGTTGAAAATCATAAGGGCTAGAACTTTTAGGTTCTGAAATGGTCAAGAAATAGGAAATTTTAATATAAAATCATTAAAAATTAATTAAAATTCATGAGAAGTACTAAAAATATGTATGAATTTAGAGAAAATTTCCATGATTTCCTTGAAGATGTAAGGTTGGTTTAGAATCATGATTAATAATAGTCATGCAAGTGGATCCTCCCCAAAGTAGGCTCCTATCCATAATGCCCTTGCATAATCACTTCTATAGGAATTTGCGGGCATCTTAAAAGTTAAATACATATCAGGTTTTGGTTCCAAACAACACACAACCACCTTATTTGGAATCCTATACTAAAATCACAAAATCCATAATTACAACATGCTAGTAGGTTAAAATGAAATAAGCAAGGATTGGAGTAGTGGGACATGAGGTTCTTTACTATGATCATAATAGATCCCATGTGTGATGCATGGTTAAAATGATCATTATATCTATCTATCAAAATTTTCAAACCAAGTTCAACCACTACTAGTGACATTGCATTGCATCATCCAAGACCAACAACCATGGGACCAACTAGTCATCACATGAAGATATTATCACTTAATAAGAAAAATTTGAAAAAATATGTAGAGTTTTTAAGAATAATTAATCAAGCATTGGTGTTCAAGTTGTGACCTTTGGCCATTGGTTAGAGGAGCACCTTCAAGCATAAATCACATGTTTCTCCAATCATATGGTGGAACTAGCCAAGGGATCATAAAAGTCATGGAAGTATCCTACCTTCAAGCATGGATGAAATGTATTTCCTATGATATTTCAAAATTGATTTCTTTATGAATTAATTAATTAATTATGTTGTTACCCTTGCCATAGGACTACCTTCAAGAACACGTCACATGCTTATCTAGCGACATAATAAGGAAACAGTTATTTTTAAATAATATTTCCTAAAGATTATAGAAACATAAGTGGTAGTGTATCAAGATGAGGCTAATGGGACCTAAGGTGGAGATCTAGAGAATCAACAAATCCCCTTGATGTTACATCTTTATTTATATCCTCTTGGTACTTCATCAAATCATAGTAGTCATGTGTTAATTTAAGTTTTTAATATAATAAGGACCACATTACTACCATGATAATGACTTCTTATTTATATAAATTATGTAATAGATAACATGATATTACTACCAGGTACAATAATTCTTTCTACAATTTGATATCATATAGAAAAATTCTAACCCATGATGTTGATTTCTACATTATGACTTGTAATATTATTTACAAAACATAGGAATTATTTGAAAAGCATAAAGTAAATGACTCAAGAAGATAGAAAATTATAAAGAAAGAAAAAATAACAAGAAATGGAAAACATGTTAAGAATTAGAAAATTTTGAAGAAATAGGAAAGTGAAAAAAGAATGGAAAAATGTTAAAAATAGAAAAATGATAAAAATTTATAAAACAAAAAGATGAAAGTAACCCTATTAGTTCTTAATTTAAGATAGAATATCTCCCCTAGTACTAAATTCATGTACAAAAATTCTAGAAAATGAACCACACATTCCATGGATAATGTACAATAGGTTTTCCATTTATTATCTTTAGTGATTTATGTTTTCACTTGGTAGCCTATTTAACATTGATGATAATAAGGTTTTAATCATTTGGAGATACCTATCTTAATGGAAGAACAGATATTTCTATTTGATAGGGTCTAGATATATCTTTTGTTTTAGTTTTAATTTTTGTTTTCAATCTTCTTATTCATGACTTTCCTTTAGTATATACTTAGGACATAGGATGTCCTTTTGTAAGTTCTCTATTTGATTCATTTTCTTAGAATATGAGATGATAGGTGGATCAGATGTTTCCATGTATGTTTTGGACAATTTAACACTTTCATTTCTTAGCCACTAAGTATCTTTTAATTTAGTTGCTATTGTGTATACATGCTTTTGCATACACACTTGTTTTTCAAGTTTTTTGGGGGTTATTATACTAGTCATTTTTATACTTTGGGGTTTCAGCCTACAAGTACATCCTTCATTATCCTTGTAAGTAATGCATGAAGTTTCCTATCTCTTTATAGTGTCATTTTTAGTCTACTTGTGAATCCCCAAGAAGAGGTCTTAGATTCCTAGTTTAGCATTAATGATGCTAAGCCAAGCTCTCTCCATAATTATTAGGACTTCATTCTTACCACTCTACAAATTGATGAAAAGGAAATTTGCTAGATAAGATTGGCCACTAATCATGGTCATCATATCATCAACCTTTCCCAAAGGAACATTGATGGATAAATTTGCAAGCTTTAACTTGATATTGCTTTATTTAATCAAAGGTAGGTTCTAAGCCTTGTACATTTTATTTAAGATGAGGTTCATGTCTAAACTTAAGTCTAATAAAACCTTGCAAGATGTATTTTTGGCAATCTACAAGTAAATTAGAGAATTTCTTAGATCTATTCTCTTTCTTGGCAAAGCACATATTTTTATCTAATTAGTTACAACATGTATGAGCATGATAGTCTTTATCTTTTGTTCATGAGTGACAATGGCTATTACGTCTTACATAGGACTAGAAGGTATTATTTTTATAAGAAAGGAATGATACCATTTGAACTCTACACTGGTCCTAGTATGTTGGTAAGTCTACTAGTTTCCCTCATAGGTGTGGAAACTATCTTAAAGAAAGGGCACTTCTAAGGCTTGCACTCAAAGCTACTAGCACTATCTTCCACTTGTATGTTAATAATACAAGTGGTGCTATTCTATTAAGGTTATTGTTGGCACATTTTTCCATTCCATGGAACAGTGAGACTCTTGATTTGAAAACTAAAACTCATGGGGTTCAATTTTGTTTCACCCACATCCATACCTACCCACAAACACAGAGCCTGAGTCTGACCTTGAGCCTGCACCTGCCTTTGCTTTTTTGCAAAGGCATGACTAGCAATTGCTCCTTTTCATGGGTAGCAATTTGATGGTGGTATCAACATTATCAGCATCATCTATTTTGCATGTTACAGCTGTTGAATTATTTTGGGGGAACAATCAGATTCTAAACTAGGGTTATTATCTAAGAACAAGATGCAACAGTTCTATTGCATTAACAGGAAGAAAAAAAAGAATTTGTTACAGGCGTAGGCGTGTTCCTGAGCAGAGGTTACTGTGTTGTTGCACCAACAATTCCCATGAAGAATTAAGCTCTGACCATGGCAAGGGGCAGCGCCATTGTTCCGAATACCATAGCTGCGTTGAGTTCATCGTGTTTAGACTGTGCGGATGGCTCAAATCGAAACAGATGGTATTGTTTCTTGAAAAACATGAACTGCAGCAGAATTCAAGTAAAGACGAAGCCCTAGTTTTGGATTTGGATTCTCAGCAGCAATGGTATCTCAGGCGCCTTAGATGCCCGCGAACGACAAGGAAAGTGCCAGATGCCCTACTGCGACGCCTTCCGGTAGTGATTTCTTTGAAGATCGCATGCACACGCCGGTTCCGAGCTCTTTCAGATCTTTTGCAGACGCATATGCACAACTTTGAAGATTCAAATTTCTACGTTGTAAATAATGAGAACTGAATCCGCATAGCAAAGTATTTCTGTACAAGTTGAAATCCTTACTGTGACACAGTAATTACAGGCGCTTCAACAAGCAAAAAGGAGAATGAACGACAACAACAATGGTCCATTACATAAATCCTCGGCACAATAACAAAAACTAGAGCTTACTCTCTCTGTTAACCCTAATTGTGGTTTCAAGCTTCAAGCTTCACCAGTGCAGTGCATAGCACCTCTTTTTCTTTAGATTTCCTTCCACGGCAAGTGCCTCTCTTCTCCATTTCCGCTCCAGCGATGAAATCGCGTCACGAAGGGTTCGATTCGGCACAAGATCGTCTGCCAAAACATTCTTCTCTCCGCAAATGCACGCATGCTTGGACAAAACAAATCCTCATATGCATCCATCACAGAAACTGCAGAAGTAACATTTCCTGATCATAACGGCATCCCTCGTCACATGGCCGCACAAATGGCATAGAAATTTGGGGCTGCCAGATGCCCTGCTAAGAGCTTTTGTAGATGTGCACCGCGAGGAACTCGAATTTGCACTGAGGAAAGCGATGCCATTTTGTAGTCACCTGAAAAAGCTTTCAAGTCCGGCATCTTTCGAGGCCGAGAACCCTAGTTCTGGCATTGTGCGATCGCTTACATTCGACGATGAAGAAGGAAGCAAAATCGGGCATGGTGTGGATGAGACAAGTTTAGGTGGAGCGGAGCATAAGCTGTGGAGATGGGCTACACACAGGAAAAGCTATCGGGCAGTTAGTTTAACTGCATACTTACTGATAACTTTGGAAAATTATATTTTCTTTGTAAAATTATATTTTCTTTCATCGGCCATTACTTAAATCAATTGGTTTGAATATAATTTGGTATTTTGGTATTCAAATATTGGACACCTTTATATAAAAATATATTCAAAGACAAAATTCATGGGATATTTACCTAATGTCATATATGGACTGGACACTTGTCAGCTGCAACCTTTTTATCTCTTTGGTGGTTGAAACCATCCAAAATTGTTGTAACTTACCTAACTTGTTGGGAAAGGAACCTCCTAAGTTGTTGGGCAAGTAATATTCTAATTGGTTGGCCAAGTTACTTGGGAGAGAAGTTAGGTGAGATATTTTTAAATATGTAACTTCCCTACCTACCTTTGAACCCTATAAAAAGGCTTCAAGGGTCAAGGAGGAAGGGCACATATATCATCAACACTTAGGCTCTCACTCGGAGATTCTTGAGGTCTTGAGAAGAGCTTTGTAAAGAAATTGTGAACGATTGCTTGTAAGATGGCTTGCTAGAGTAAAGATTTCAGCCTCTTTGTCATGGTCTTGTGAGTTATGAATTTCATTTTTTGTTTTGTTTAAATTGTTTAGCTAGTGGTTTAGATAGTATCATCCTTGGCAAGTAATTTTGGGATTTTTAGATTGCTGTTACTGTTCTTGTTTCCCGATAGAAATTTCTATTAAAATTTTTCCATAGAAGCGCTTGTGTTTAAAAGCCTTAAGAGCATTTTAGTAGTAAATTTTGTTATTGTGCAATGTATAGGAACTGCTATTGGGATTTTTGTAAGAGAGCCTCTATTTGTGGTCACGCCGTTGAACAATTCAGTAGTTGAGAGGGTTCAGAAAATCTTTGGTATTTTGATGGGACTAGAATAGCTTCTTTTTATCTTTAAAGTGAATTTCCATGGTATTTCAATCAGAAATTGTCAAGTCTTTNTTTCTAATCATGTCACATTTACATAAGTCTTGGACTCATGCCTTGAACCAAAATTTCATGCAAAAGAAAATATCTAGAAGATTTCCTTATTCATAAGGTAGTTATAGGCAACTCTATAATCAACTACTATTCAAGTGAAACTTCTTCTTAACCTTAGGGCTACTATAAATAGTAATGACAAAATCCATAGTCATGAGAGATGTCATCACCAAGGCAATAATACCCCTATTACTAGCTAGACCCTTGTGGGCACTATGTTCAATAACATGTTTCTTCCAATGGTCCTACTATCCATATGGCTACTCACTAGTACTACCCTTCCAAATACCATTAACCTATAATACCTCTTATGGGATCACCATTCTATGCCTCTTATCATATGTCACATTCTCCTCATCACTCTCACACTCTGCTCTCATTTATGCCACTAGCAATATTTTAAGGAGAATTGTTAGGATAACTGTTGGTGACCGTTTGGGACGTGACCGCCAACGAGTGTCCTCGAACAGGATTTAGGTGCCTACTGGTCTCTGGCAACACCAAGGCCCAGATACCTCCAAATAAACTCAGTAGTTAATGTGAGTATGTGTGTGTGCTGTTGCGGCNTATGGATAGTAGGACCATTGGAAGAAACATGTTATTGAACATAGTGCCCACAAGGGTCTAGCTAGTAATAGGGGTATTATTGCCTTGGTGATGACATCTCTCATGACTATGGATTTTGTCATTACTATTTATAGTAGCCCTAAGGTTAAGAAGAAGTTTCACTTGAATAGTAGTTGATTATAGAGTTGCCTATAACTACCTTATGAATAAGGAAATCTTCTAGATATTTTCTTTTGCATGAAATTTTGGTTCAAGGCATGAGTCCAAGACTTATGTAAATGTGACATGATTAGAAAAAAATTCTTTAGATGTTCATATTGATAGATATTACATTCATCATCCTTCTTTAGATCTAAGTCTACAACACCTTCCACTGCTATAGGTTTTTCTTTTTATCAATAGGTGTCCCTATTACAATGACAAAAAGTTTCAATGTTGGAAATCAAATAAATTCATGCAGAAAAATTTCACCTCAAGATCCATGGGTCTTAAAAGGATCTAAGATGCATTAGGTGCTATTTTCAATCACCTAATGACTTAATATATCTATTACAAGGATAAGAATAATGAAAACAAGTAATAACATGCGATTAATAGATCCAATGCTAGATCTTCGAGAAAATTGAGAGACAATATAGAAAATAATAGAAAATGTGGCCAAACATTGTAAAATTTTGTATTAATTTTAAGAAAACTACAAGTTTAGAGAGTACATATTTGCAAGCTTTAGTGGCTTTCAAAGTGTGAAACTGAAAATGTTCCACAAGTTCTTGTGAATTCATTGTTGAGGATCTAGTGCATGGGTGGGTAGGCTGTGTTTCATAGTTCTCCTAGATATGTCTAGCTTGCTAGATGTGATTTTGAATGGGAACTACAATAGGTTCTCAATGCTCATAGTGATTAACACTAAGGGAAAATTTTTTTGGGCTCTTAGATCTTTGGCTTCTTAATAGATTCAAAGTTTGAGAATCTTCAAAAGTCTAAAGGTCCCTAAAATTGGCATTGATTCTTAATTTTATTGGCCATGATTTGCTATTTTTGTGTTGACTTGGCTTGGGAAAGTTTCCCAACATTCTATACAACATTTTTAACCATTTACATTGGCTAGAAATGGTATGTTTTTGACATCCATGAAAGAACTAATAAGTGTAGTGTTTTTGACATTTCATGCTAAAATTGGTAGTGTTTTTAACAATGTGAACTTAATTATGCTGGTTTGATGTAATCCACAACATTTTTAACATTTTGTGCCATGAATTATACTCTACACATTAAGAGTGCTCTAAGATTTTGAGGAAACAGGGTTAGAAGGTGAATTTTCTAAAGGGAAATTAAGGCATTTATTTTTGCTCTTGAATTTGATCAAAATTACAATCAAAATTTGGCCACAAGGCTTCCTTGTTTACAAATAAATTTTGTTTGAGATGTTACATTAATCTCTCTTTGTTGATGTCTCTAGGATTGACTCAAAAGACATCAATAAAGAATGTGAAACAATGCCAACACTTCTCTCTTCACACTTGATTCTGTAACTATCAAATCATGCCAAGGAATACTCACAATGGTGAAGTAAGGTTAAAGTGGAATAATGATAATTTAGAGTGAGGTATTTTAACTAAATTGTCTATTCAAAATTTGGTAAACTAGCTACAAATAATTTTATGTTTTGACATCATGATTATAGCATAGCAGTATGTTGATTTGCTAATGAGGGCTTTGCACTTTGTGCTTATTATACTGGTTACATGTGCTTAGATTTGAAGAAAATAGTGTTTTGGTATTGGCTACTTTGTCCACTTGGTTCATTTTTTTGAGCCATTAGTTTTCTTTGTTTTATGCTACTTTGACCTCTTGGATTTTTTGGCATTTCTCCCTCTCTTTTTTTTTATTTAAAGTGAAACCTTCTTTGGGTTTCAATGCCAAGGCCAAACTTTTGTTATCTCGCTAAATGGAGTGTTTGTAGATTTTAGTGAATAGATTGATGAAGCATGTCATAGGAGATGTTACATGACCATGAAACAAGAATGTCATACATATATTTTCATCATTAGTAAGTTGTGAAAGGCTAAGGTTGATGCATGGTTATGGCTTCAAAAGAGTAGTGGAAATGATATAAGGAAAGCCTTGTTGGCATGGTTAAGCAAGCTAACTGAATCTCATGTATTGAGATCACATAGTAACTCATTATTGTAATGAATCATACCTTTGCAATGATGCCAGGCTCATCCTATAAACACAACTTATAAAGAATAGGAAAATAGATCAAAGAAAAATTAGATTACAAGAAATAACATGAGACAATAAGAAAATGTTATCCATCATGAGATACAATTAGTAGAACTTGAGAATGTTGTATTTCGTTTTGTAGATTTGTACAAAATTTGTAGCATTTTAAAACCAAAGAGAAGAGGTCATGCATGCTCACTTGTTGCAAGTCACGAAGTTCATTAATGCCACATCCTTGTTTAAATCTGCAAACAAAGGCTAACAATCAGTAGGAGAAAACAAGTTAAGATTAGATATAATAAGGTTTAATATAGGAATGATTGATTGAGTTAGTCAATTCATTCCCATTCACATCTGCTATCTTAAATGCTCCATTGCCATAGGCTTTGGTGTTATCTTTTATGGCTTTGATGGTATCCTAGGTGATGAAGTGTCATTAGTCGATGTGTCGACTAGGTTGCGTATATGGGGCTGCGTATACACAGCTGCGTCGATGCAGCCCCGTCGATGTAGCCTCCCATGTGTCGACGTGGCCTTGTTTACACAAAGCCTATTCTGGCCTATAAATAAGAGGGCCTTCCACCTCATTTAGGTACCTTTCAGTTAGTTATAGCGAAGCTCTTGTAGTGTGTTCCTGTAGGAGATAGAATATTTTCCAAGTGCCCGCAACAGGTGTAAGAAAAGTGATCGGCTCTTTATTCGAGCATTGATGTATCTGAGCCCATTGGCATGACAACAATAAAGATGAACTATTCAAGAATTTCTTGTAGCACCTGGACTTAGCTATTTTATGCATTCAGTAGTTTAATATGTTTATGCTTTGTTAATTGCTTTAATAATTACTTAATTTTTTGTTATTATTATTTCAATCGCTATCGCTCATTCGTAGTTCGTAAAGGCCATAATATGACCATCTCGAATGTAAATCAAACACTTGGTAAACCCAATGATGCTTAACTTCTGGTAACCCAAAAGTGTTAGGAGATGCTTAGAACGTGCTCAGAAGATGGGATCAGATACTTAAGCTAGGAATAGTTAGAGTACAAGCTAGGATAATTATAGATTAGATAATAGTTTATTTCTTACTTTTCATACCTTAATTAGTCACCAAAAGATAAGTAAAAAGCTATAAAAATAATTAGCCTTAATCTCACTTAACCATCGCAAATAGAACATCACAAGTGAGATTAGGAAGGCAACGACCATTCTAACCCAAGATTTCGCTGGTTAGAGTCTGGTGTATGTTAAGTGCTTATAGTCTATGGAATTTGACTGAGTCACGTGTGAACACCAGTGATTTGTATGGTTGGGCATAGGGGTACCTAGCTGCTCATCATTGGTGCCATTGCCAAGGATTGTTAAGTCTTACATGCATCATCTAACCTTAGTGAAATTATCATTTAAGTTGTTGGAATGAACCCAGGATAGAAACATTTACACACACTAGGTGGATTAAAGTAAATAGTAAGGTACATTGTTTACATGGACCATCTAACATCCAATATGTCTTCACATAGGAGAGAGGTATCGAACCCACCAGTGCCACAAGAATGTCAAGTGGTGTACAAGAATCCCGATGATTATGTCCCTACCTTCACTTTCGTCCTACATCAGGATGAGCATCTACAATGGTAGGACATGGAGGGCAGCATCGTGCTATCGCCCGACCAATTAGCTCCTGCGATGCTATATCACAATCTGGGCAGACTAGGCATCCAGGACCGTGGAGTGGAGTATGTCATGGAGGACCATGACTACTGGGACTATCGTCCCACTGAGGCTCAATGAGCACAAGATCAGCAGCAAGATTTGTCCATCAGAAGGGGAAACAATTCAGTAACCCCTTATTCTTGCAAGGGCTGTAGGACGATGGGGATCCCATATTTCATGATACCCATTTGACCGAACTTCCCTTGGGGTAGCAGATCCTCCAATCCATCATTTAGAACAAGCCTCTCAGTGACCAAGATCCTCAAGGGGATGGAGGATCACATAGCAAGGATGGGTAGGTTGATTGAGGCCATCATTAGGGTAGAGGGGGAGATCGACATCGAAGCGATGGTGATACCTCTCCTTCTTCTCCATCCTCTCACTCTCCTACACCTTCACCCAGCTTAGGCTATGAACGTAACCAGGGTGGGAAGGGGTAAAAGGACGATGGTAAAAAGGTTCAGAAGGGACAACATGAGGAAATGCATGACCAATCACATGATACTCGCCTGCATGAAAGAAGGTGTAGTTGGAATCGTCACAGACATCATGGTCCTTAGCATGACTATGATTCAAATGAGCCATTTTTGGCTACTCGGAGCATGCTCCAAATCACTGAGGTAGTCCAAATCCCTAGTAGGCACATGAAGGATAGCTGGATCAAGCACGTTGATATGAACAACATTCCTAGATTTGAAGGGAAATACAACTGTGATCCATAGACTCAGCTACAGGTGTTCCATGATGCCTGCACCTTGCAAAACATTGATAATGATTGGCAGAAGCTGAAGCTGTTCCCTTGCACACTCATCAAAGAAGCTGAAAGTTGGTACTGGTTCTTGGAGTTGGAATTAATCAGAAGATGGAGTACGATGCTTGAAATTTTCAATGACAAGTATCAAATGTACTCTAGAGTGGCGAATTTGAGATGTACTCTAGAGTGGCGAATTTGAGATGGCAGATCCAAGGTTGGAAACAAGGGAATCATGAACCTTTGGATGCTTCCATGAGCAGGTATTACTCATTGTTGCATTGGTGCCCTAGTCATGGTTATTCCTAGTGGGCATAGCTTCGCCACATCATTGATGGGCTCCATTTTGAAATGTGAAAGACCCTTGGCATGTACGCCCAGGGATGACTATCGGAGCTAAGGGCCCATCAATTGCAGTGCCTCATTGAATAGGTGGACAAGGAGGAAGGAGGACTTAGAAAAAAGGAGAGTGCAGAAGAATTCAACTAGGATCCTTCCCTTAGAAAAAGAAAATCTTTGTGCTCTTTTCAAGAAATCTCTCTTTTGACTTGTAGTTAAATTATTTGGGATTTTCCTTGTATTAAGAAATTTGAGAATTTCATCATACCAATTCTCTTCATGGGTGTGAAGTGTACATACTTCACTTTCTCTAGTCATTAACTTGGCTAATCCCATTCCCTTAATTGTTTTGCATATTTCTAATGAAAATCTGAAACTTTGCAACTTTATAAGCCATTTTCCCTTTTTTAATCCAATCTCATTTTGGGCTAGGAATCACTTGACTGTAGGTTCAATTAGCATAATGTGGACTAATGAACTTTACAAATAATATTTAAAATGCTGAAGTGCTTTGATGAATGCAAAAGCTTGTTTCTCTAAGTCTGAATAATCTAATTCTAAACCTTTCAACTGATACCCAAAAAATTCCAATTGGTTCATCTTGA
Organism: Gnetum montanum; assembly: GCA_015680685.1. Taxonomy (NCBI): domain Eukaryota; kingdom Viridiplantae; phylum Streptophyta; class Gnetopsida; order Gnetales; family Gnetaceae; genus Gnetum; species Gnetum montanum. Next base: position 25,917 of record MNCI01004704.1, read on the forward strand.
CCTTCATCATCTTTTTGTGTTAAAATAACAATGATAAAATCATTTGAAGCAAAAGAATATAACCAAAAATCTTCTTTAAGCCTAGGCTTCACCAAATATGGAGTCTCTTGTATAGAATTTTTAATTTCTGATAAATCTCTCTCTGATTCTGGTGTTTTCTCTACTTGGACATCCTTTTTTAGCATATGCATCAAAGACTTGGTAATTTCAGTAAACCCGGGGATGAACTTTTTCACAAAGTTTATCTTCCCAAAGAAAGATCTAAGAGATTTCTTACTTGTGGGATGCTCAATATTCTGTACTACTTGGATTCGGGAATTGTCTATGGCAATTCCTTCTTAACATATCGCATGGCCTAATAAGTTTCCAGATTTAACCCCGAAGATACACTTCTTAAGATTTAATGAAATACCAAACTCACAACATCTGTCAAAAACTTGCTGAAGATGATTAATATGATCTTATTTTTTTCTTAAGAATATTGTAATATCATCCAAATAAATGACCATAAATTTACCTAATACATCCTTAAATGCTAAATCCATTGCTCTTTGGAAAGTAGCTCCAACATTTGACAATCTAAATGGCAATCTTTGTTAAGCGAAAGTTCCCCATTTGGTGATAAATGTTGTTTTGTATCTATCATTCTTATCTACCATGATTTGATTATAACCTGAGAAACCATCTAAAAAAGAATATCTGAAACTTTAATCAGCATCTCATCAATTCTTGGAAGTGGATAATTATTCTTTTTTGAAGCATCATTTAGATTTCTAAAGTCTACACAAAGCCTTATATTGCCATGATTCTTTCTCACTGGAACAAGGTTAGCAAGCCATGTTGAATATCGTACTGGATATATGATTCGTGCTTGTAACAACTTCTTGATTTTGGCTTCCATAGCTGGTTCAAATGATGGATTAAATTTCCTTTGTTTTTGCTTGACTATTTTACAACCTTATATTAAAGGAATTTTATGTGTCATCACATTTGGTCTAAAAGCTTTAAGATCATCATAAGACCAAGCAAAATTGTCCAAATTATTTCTTAGACATGTTAACAAGTTTTTCTTGAAACTCGAATCTCTTCCCTTTGTAACATTCAACATCTTTGGCATCTTGTTTAATCCTAAATTTACTACCTCAAAAGCTTGACTATCTGGGTTTTGTATATGCTTTACAGTAAGTAAATTTTTCTTGAACTCATGTTCCAAGTCAATCATCCTTTTTGGAATGAAATTAGCTTTGGAGTTTGATGATGTTTCAAGTATCACTTGACCCTCAAATTCTTGTTTGTTTTCCATAAATCCTAGTACTTGATCATCATCTTCAAATACTTGTAAATGTGTTATATTATCTAGTACTGATGGCTGATGTTCTTCTTCAATCATGACATCTTTGTAACTTTCTAATAATTGCATATCCAACGTTGAAGCTGCCTTTGCCAAATCATCTGCTATAAGATTCTCTGCTCTATTTATATGCTCTATTTGGCAATGTTGAAACTGATCTAACATCTTACAAGCAAGTTTCTTATAAGGTCTTAAGAATGAGCTCTTTACTACATAGTTACCGTTTACTTGTTCACAAACTAATCTTGAGTCTCCTTTTATAGTGATTACTCTAATTTTTTTGTCTAGAGCTATTCTTATACTAATACATAAAGCTTCATACTCAGCTTTGTTGTTAGTACAAGGGAAAGATAGATGAATTACTTTGAGAATTTTAGGTGAATCATTCCTTAATATAACTATACCAACTCCTACACCTTTTGAATTACATGAACCATCAAAGTATAACTCTCATTTATCCTTATTCTTTGAGTGTTTTTTTTTAGAACTATAATTTTCTTGGAGTGTACAAATTTTGTTTTCAACACCTCCTTTTTCAACTATTTTACTTTTTCCATTTGAAGTAATGTTATCAATCATCAAAGGTTCACTATAGATGTATATTTGATTTGGTTATCCTTTCCAAGGTAGCCACATGTGAGAATAATCTATTGATATGTAACTTAAGAAGTTCTTTCTCCAAATTCTACTCAATAAGAGACTATGCGAATCTGGTATATCTGCCACTTGAATAGTTACTCTACTTCTGACGTGGGGTTTAGAAGCAATTTCCAATAGGACATTTGGTGATTGACCCACAATATCCACTCTACTTATATCCACTTGAACAATATTTTTATTTGATTTTTCAAGAATCAAACTAAGTTTCTTACATATAGACAATGGTATTATAGTAGACGTAGCCCCAGAATAAATCAAACAATTATGTAAGTATTTATCCTTTAATTTCATTGTCAAAAGGAAAGGAGGAGCTTCCTTATTAAGAATACAATAATACGAGGTCTTTAATTTTTCATCATTATTAGACACATAACTTAACTCTGATTCTCTAGCTCTCCTTTTACCTTTAATGAACTCTAAAGCCTTTCTTTGCTGATCTCCTATTTGAAGTAACTGATAAAAGCTAATATTGGCCTTGACATGTTTAAGGTATTCAATCAAATCATACTCTCCATCGCCAATAAAGCTTGGTTGCTTTATCCATTTATTAAAAGACTGATTTGAAGTGCTTTGCTCTACTTGATTGTCTTTACCTTTATTCTTATCTCTTCTATTTGGCTCAAAAGCTTTTCTCTTAGTAGATGGATTAGTAATAACATTTGGGGGTCTAGAAGTAGTTAATCTTTCTTTTGATCGGAGACTATATCCATTTTCTTCATTATTATTACATTCTTCATCTGAAGACATATCTTCTTCAGAACTTGATAGAGAAGAAGTATCGCTAGATCCATTGCTAGAAGATTTACTTGCATAATGAACACTAGATAACTCATTATCAGATTCAATATCAAGAAAGTTGGACACAATTAGGTCACTTTCATCCTCATCTTCTGCTAACTTAGTGTCTTGATGTTTATACTTTTTATTGTTCCTTTCTTTCTTGATATTAACTCTTACCAAGGCTTTTTCAAGCTTCACTATTATGTCAGACATATCTCTAATTAATTGTCCTTTTTTAGATTATACTCTTTCATGTTCTTGCTCTATCTTAACATGAGATGGACCTGGTAAAGCTTTAAATTGAGCAAAATCTTACATAGGAATCATAACTCTTTCTTCTCTTTTTTGAATTGCAAAATATTTTCTTCAGGATTCAAGTTCAACTATTTTTCTAACTGTATAGCTTCACTAAAGTAGTCATTTATTGTAGTTAAGTTTGGAGTTCTCCTTTACCAAATTGAAATTTTGGGGTTGATAGCCTTAAGATAAGTTTCTTTAAAAATTTATTTTGATGGCCTATATTGCCTTTGAAAGAGTCCACAAATTCGTTGAAACTTGATGTTAAAATCTCTAATTGACTCTTTAACTCCTTGCTTAGCTTGTATCAACCCATAGTATAGTTGTTGTTGATCTAATTGATTACCAAACTAGGCTTAGAAAGGATTCTTCATGTCATCCCAATTTGTAATACTATTACTTGGTAAGTTCGAATACCAAATCTGAGCCATATCCTGTAAATTTGATAAAAACAACCTACAAGCTTGATCTTGATGTTGAATATCTGCATGAGCTAAAGCTAACTCAAACATTTGAATATATTCTTCAGCTAAATAAGCTTTTCCAGAAATGAAAGGCTTAGGAATATCATTGTAATTTTGAAATCCTAATGGTGTAACTCTTTGCCAAAGATTTGCCATCCTATTCCTTTGGATAGTTGAACTCTTAGACTTTCTAGATCTTCTTTTATAAATTGATAAACCAGATATAATGGGTGATCTTCTTGATCTTCTAGTTTTCACTCCACTACTTTTTCCTAATTCAAAAACTTTCTTTTGTTCTTCTTCTGATGAAGAATCAGTCTTAGAATCAAGAATATCTTTTGAAACTTTTAAATTTTCTAAGCTATCAATCTTCTTGGTTATGAACTGAAAATAGTATTTTATTTCTTAACCCTTTATAGCAACAAAGAATTGTTGATGTGCTAAAATTATAAGGCTTATGAACTTAGAGGCTAAATTTTCAGCCTTCCTTCTAGCGCAAAAAGAACTGTTGGCAACCGTTTGGGACGTGATCGCTAATGAGTGTCCTCGAATAGGATTTAGGTGCTTGTTGGTCTCTAGCAACACCAAGGCCCAGATACCTCCAAATAGACTCAGTAGTTAATTTGAGTATGTGTGTGTTGTTGTGGTGTGCTGTTATGAAAAATGAAACGATTGGGTTGTGTATAAAACTATAAATGACTTATCTTAAAAGAGATTCAACCAACTTTGCAAAGTACTGTGAGTTGTTGAGAGTTCCTATTTTGTTCAATTGCCTAGTCTATGCGGTCCTTATAATACTTACTTGTAACAAATAAAGTTTTGCAAAAACATTTGAGCACAACTCTGCGAATCTACTTCTAATTTTCCCCAGAGAAAGAGATAGTTCCACAAGAAAACTAGAAATAGAGTGAGATTTAATGGAAATAGAAAGAAGAGAAAAAGAAAGTAGATTTGTGTAAAGATCTCAAATGTTTAAACAAGGTAAAATGATATGAGTAAATACTTCACAATAAAGCTATCCCAAATTCAATAACTATGAATTGTTTAAACTTCCAAGGCTCAAATAAGCAATTTTTTCAAGACAATCCTACTATGCGACCCAAAACATTGCTGTGTAAACTATCACGTACCAGACTCCATTTTGGCTAGATAATGGATGTCAACAATTGCATTCAACAAAACCTTCAAAATACTTGACAATTTATGATTGAAATACCACGGAGATTCACTTTAAAGATAAAGGAAGCTATTCTAGTCCTATCAAAATACCAAAGATTTTCTGAACCCTCTTGACTATTGAATCGTTCAATGGCTTGACTACATGCAGAGGCTCTCTTACAACAATCTCAATAGCAATTCTGATACATTTCACAATAATAAAATTCACTACTAAAATTCTCTTAAGGCTTTCAAACACAAGCTCTTCTATGGCAAAATTTTAATAGAAATTTTCTATCATGCAACAAGAACAATAATTGCAATCTAAAAATCCAAAAATTACTTGCCAAGCATGATACAATCTAAACCACTAGCTAAAAAATTTAAACAAAATAAAAAATAAACATAACTCACAAGACTATGACAAAGAGGCTGAAATGTTGTCTTTAACAAGTCATCTTACAAGCAATCTTTCACAATGTCTTCTTTTCAATCTTCCTCCAAGACCCCGAGTGTGTCCCCTACTTCTTCCTATGCTTGAAGCCTTTTTATAGGGTCTCATAGGTAGTTGGATATTATAAAATATATTGGGTAACTTCTCTTCCAAGTAAGGAAGTTATAACTTACCCAACAAGTTAGGAGATATTACTTGCCCAACAAGTTAGGAAGTTATAAATTATACATGAAGTTAGGAGAAAATCATGCTAACATTGGCATATGTCTTTTTGGTAATTTAAAATGAGCTACAAGTATCATGGAATTTTACTTGTAACTATCTATGGAAGTTATAACTTCCATAGGAATAAAAGGGATACTAACCAAATGTCCCCTTTATATAGGACGTTACACAAATATCCCAAAAATTTCTTTTCTCTTTTTCAATGCAATATTGTCAAAGTATATTTAACAATATGCATGTCTTAATTAATTAATTTTAATTTTAATTAAATTTTTTTGTGACGTTGTTGTGGTTATGATTTGTGACGTTAGCGCCGCAGCAGGTTTTGTTACTTTGTGAATTACAGCTGCTACTGTTGGCAGGAGGAGCTCAAAATTAACATGGAGGCCAGCCTCTACTTCACGGCCAAATTGCAACCAATCATGGCTGATTGCCTAGAATGCCAGTGACCCCTCATCTTGTGCACTAGTCTAGGCAAAGAAACCAACATCAACGAATTCATCTTTTCCAAAGACGACCATGTCAATACCACTATGGACGAAGAAGTCAAGGAAGCCTTCATGGCAGTTTTGGATGATCTCTTGGCCAAAACCAGTGTGAAATTGACACAAATTGCCACCCTCACCACCAACATAAGCATGTTCAATCCAACGCCATCGTTAGTAGTGTTGCTTGTAAACTACTATAAAATGCAGGAGAACATTAAGTCCTTCAATCTTTCTAGCATGGGTTGTGCCTCCAACTTAATTAGCATATCCATGGACAGGGATCTATTGTCACTAAATCCTGAATCCTATGCCCTCATCATGGGAACTGAAACCACCACTATGAACTAAAATTACATCAAACGTGACACCACCATGATTCTCACCAACTGCCTCTTCTGTTTGGGGAACAACGTTGTTCTACTCCTTGAGACTCCAAAAGGTAGCATTCTTGACATCTGGAACAATGCCATCTCCATTTTCGCCAACAACACCATCGAAACAGTAGGTGTCGGTAGTGGCTCTGGATCTGGCTTGATCTAGCCGTAGGAGGTCATGTGTGGGATATTTGGAACATTTTGCGTAGTGCTCTTACTTGTCACCATCTGTCACCAAATGTTGTACGTACTGCAAATCGCTGGTATTGTTGTTGTGGTTGACGTAGATCTTCCGGGGATGCTGACAACAAGGCCGTAGTAGTGGTGCATCTCACCGTAGAGTAGCTACAGTGAATTGATAATGGATTTGAGAGTAATCAAATCGTACATCTTGTATTTCACCATGGCTACGGGATCGATCTTGAAGCTACAGTTCACGACCACGAATCTGATGACTTGGAAACTGGATTTGGATCTGGATCTAGCATCATTCTCCTATGAAACTAGGCCTATGACAGGAAAAAGACTTGATCATGATGTCCTCCTGGTTGGGGAGGCGCATGGTGGGAAGATTATCCAGCCATAAGATGTTGGCCCTTTGCGTAGGCATGCATGTAGCTACCCGAAAAATAGAATCCCCGCGATATCTCAATGCTGCAATAACACCAGACCAGGAATAACAGCAACAACAAGCCCTTCTTTATTGCCATTGCCATCGAAATTGAAATGAAAACACGACACCGCAGTGCGAATCTAGATCGAACACAGAGCGATTCAACACATAAACATCATTTTTGTTTCTGATTTTGAGCAAAGAAAATCCTTGTTTCTGCTCTACTCCTCCTGAGCTTTTCTTTGCTTTGCTTCACTTTGCTTTGCACGATCGTTTTCATCTGGCGACGGTTTTGCATTGTTGATCTTGAGTTCCTCCTCAAGAGATCCTTCCCTTCGAAAAAAGAAGTAGGAGCAACAACGCTAGATTCGTGCCCAAAAACATCAACTTCGATAAAATCCTCTCACAATCCAAAGAGATTGAAGAATTCAATTTGTTTGGCCGGACCACCAATGTCTCTCTGGTTTATTTGCTATCTATTTCCTTTAACAGCTTACTGATCCAACATATTGCCTAAGCTTTTACATTCTTTGATGAGTTTGTATTTCTTTTGAAATTCTTTTTCTTGCCTACTTTCCAAATTATTTGAGATAGAATGCAGATATCTTGAACAAATATCGACAACCTGAAACACTATTTTCTACCACCTTAGCAATAATTGAGTTTACAAGTTTACATCACATGGAATTTCTATTTTTACTTCAATTTCTTGTATTTTCTCATTCGCATCTTCAATGCAATTTTCATCTCTTTTTCCTTTGAAGGTTGTGATTGCCTCCTTTGGATTTTGAAAATCTAGTTTTCTTCCTTTACTCTTTGAAATTTGAATTTTTCAAATGTCTTTTTCACAGTATCACATAACATTATTGTGCTCTAAGAATCTGAGTCATAAACTATCCATAGTTAAAAGAAATAAATGTCATCAAAGATTTTTGGACTTGCTAGAAAACTCTTCATCTTGATATGATATTCCAGTGGTACCACCCTACACTCTAATACAATTGTGTTATTTCTCTGAAGAAGTTTGAAAAGAGATTTTTTTTCTTGCAAATTTTATCATGCCAACCTATTCCATGAAATGGCCAAAATATGCCAACAGGTACTACGTTCAGCAATTGGTCTCTCCACGAGACTCTTCCAGTCATGCGGCCTTTCAAAGTCATTACCACCCCTCAGAGTATTTTCGACCTCAATCTCCATCACCTAGGAGGGAGAGCCCACATCTCTTCTATCCTCCATCACCTTCTCCTGCCACTGCTCCACAAAATCCCACTCAGCTGCCACCTACCCCACCGATGTAGGGAGAAATACCACCATAGTTGTAGCAATGAAATGTTACAAGGGCTATTAACTTACAACTGGCACCTCAACCGAGTGGACCAAAACCCAAGCCATGAAAACGTCCTTTTTTCGGCCCAATAATCTAAACATACCCTCACATACACTTTTGGCCAATGCCTTTGAACCTTCAAGTACCTTCGCTATCCCACCGCTAGAGTAGCGCTCAAGCCAACCACACTCCAACATCCAGACGGTCATGCTCACACATGCCGTGATTGACTAGATCAAAGCAGGTCATCTTCCCCAGAAATTGATTGATCTGGGAAGCCCCCTCATCTATCTTCAGGTGGTAGGGAATGAGCCATGCAAAGCTCTTTTGGACTCAAGCTCAGGGGTCAATTTGATCTCTCATGACATGTACAAGAACTGGAACTTGCCCCCACTAAAGAAGATCAACATCTAGCTTGAGTTAGCAGACCAGTCCATCACCGTTCCCTTGGGATTGGTGGAGGACATTGTGGCCACCATTAGTGGGTGGTCCTATCCTGCTGATTTCCTAGTCATCCGTGTAGACAACTGTAAGGGGAACTTCCCAATCATCATGGGAAGAGCCTAGCTAAGCATGGTGGATGCACGACTAGGACTCCAAGATCTATCCTTGGAAATTTCAAAGGAAAATCCTTTTGGGAAGATCGAGAAGAAGTGCGTTCCATGCATCACGTACAGTGACTTAGGGTGCAACTATGTGTAGCAGTTATTATCTGCTAAGCGAATATCCATTCAAGCATGCAGTCGGTGTACCGAGGAATCACCTATTCAACAGTGCCTGTACGCAGCAGCCACTAACCAAGAGGGCACCCAGTGGCTGACAGCTGATCCTACTAGTAGCACATTATGCATGGAACTGTCTAAGGGGCTTGTGCAAGCCTACGTTGAAAGCATGGATGAAATGGAAGAGGTTGATCAATAGGTCTTCATTGTTGATGACCATGATGATTGGGGGAAGTTGCAAATCCCCGAGAGCTTCAAACAAGAGCCCCTAGAGCTAAAGTCTTTACCGGCTCACTTGGAATATGCATTTTTGTAAAATGGAAAGCTGGTAATTATCAATGCCACCCTTGCTCCTAAACAGAAGAAGAGGTTGCTAAAGGTGGTAAACAAATGGATTGCTACATTTGCATGGTCATATCCTGAGTTAACTGGAGTTGATCCCAGGGTCTGCCAGCATAGGATCTATATTGATCCTTCCATGAAGCCACGATGACAACCACAAAGACGATTGAATCCCAAACTAAAAAAGGTCATAAAATATGAAATTGAACAATTGCTGCAGGCAGGGTTCATCTATTCTATTGCCGATAGTGAATGGGTTAGCCCACTCATTATTGTGCCCAAGAAAGATGGCAAGTGGAGGGTCAGTATTGATTATTGGTTGCTCAATATGATGACCTTCAAGGACCACTTCCTGCTCCCATTTGTGGACTAGGTGTTGGACACCATTGCAGGGCACCGCTACTACAGTTTTTTGGATGGTTATAGTGGTTATAACTAAATCCAAATAGCACCAAAGGACCAAGCCAAAACAACTTTCACAAGTCCATGGGGGACTTTTGCATACAAGAAGATGCCTCTTGGCCTATGCAACATGCCTACTACGTTCCAACATCTTGTTTGTAGCATCTTCCAGGAACAGATTGGAAATGGGATAGAAGTCTTCATGGATGACTTCTCTACCTATGGGGCCACATTCGAGCAAGCCTTGGACCATTTGGAGTAGGTTCTAAAAAGGTGTGTAGACACAAATCTATGGCTTAATTGGCAAAAGAGCCATTTGATGGTCCAAGAAGGCATTGTGCTGGGGTATCGCATCTCACAAATAGGGATTAGCGTGGACCCCAAAAAGATTAGGGTCATCTAAGGAATTACCCATCAACCAAGCACCGTAAAAGATGTTCGGTCATTCCTTGGCCACATTGGTTACTACCGGAAATTCATTGAAAACTTCTTGAAGATCTCCAAGCTGTTGGTAGAACTTACAAAGAAGGATGCTCTATTCATCTAGACCAAGGAATGCGAATCTGCATTCCAATTTCTTAAAAAGAAACTTGTAGAAACTCTAGTTCTATGGGCACTTGATTGGTCCACCATCCTACTTGATTGGCCATTAAGATCCTACTTGTAGGGTATTATTGGCCCACCATCTTCAGGGATGCATAATGGTTCACCTACTCCTGTGAACGATGTCAGAGGGAAGGTGGGATGACGGCATGGTTGGAGGGACCTCAACAGTGGATCCAGCCACTAGAGCCCTTCGACATTTGGGCCATCAACTTCATGGAACCCATCACTCCCCTATTAAACGAAAAGGCATACATCATCATAGTTGTGGACTATTGTACAAAGTGGGCAGAAGCAGCAACTGTCATCGACTGTTCTTCCAACACTACTGCACGATTTGTCCAATAACAAATCATCAACAGGTTTGGAGTGCCACGTGCACTCATTTCTGATAATGGGACTCATTTCATGGGTGTCACTTTTCGGAAACTCATGCAACGCCTAGGAGTAGCACATAAATTTACAACACCCTATCACCCCCAAGCCAATGGGCAGGCCGAAGTCACCAATAGGAAGATCATCAAGATCCTTACCTATACCATTAGCAAATATAGGAGGGACTGGAGCACCATAATTAACGATGCCCTTTGGGCCTATTGCTCCACTTGGAAGCTTCCTGTAGGGTACTCTCCCTATGAGTTAGTGTACGGAAAGTTACCAGCACTTCCAATTTAGGTCGAACTCTACACACTATCTACCACTAGTGACCTAGGCCTTGATCTCCCACTAGCACAACGTGAACGACTGATCAACTTAAGTGTGCTAGATGAGAACTGATTAGTGGCCCTATCTTCCAAGAGATCCACAAGGCCTATAATAAGAAACAACATGATCTTAGGATTCAGAAGGTCACATTTAGATGTGGAGACAAGGTGTTGTATTGGAACCCCTCACATGTCTCTCAACCGAACAAGTTCCAAACACTATGGGAGGGACCTTACATTATCTTCGAAACCTTCCCATTCGGGGCCTTTCTTATCCACAAACTTGAGGACCCCACCAGAATGCAGTTGGTCAACCGCCAATAATTGAAACCTTTCCATGAAGTCCACTCAACCAGTGCAACTACCTCATCATCACCCGGTCAGTCACGTTCCCTTTTTTGTGTCTCCTCCTCTCCACTTAGTCATGGGGGAGACCTTCATCCCTGCTAATCCATTTCACTACACCCCTCACCATTTTATCCTTTTTTGTTTTTTTTCAACATCGTTCATATGTTTGCCAATTCTTATTAAGTTTTTCCTTTCTTTAATTATTTTCTGTTCTATATGTGTGTTTCGTTTTCATGTGATTGCTAATGTGTCCTCTCATTATCATAAGGTGTCTGGCGTAGATGGTTTTTGTTATGATGGGTAATGTAATAGTCCACCTCATTATCTGGCTCCCTCCCTCGCATGGTTGTCCTTAGACTTTACATCTATATTCAGCTCATAAAATCGGCAGTGAGTCCACGTCATACACCCATTCACCCACTCCATGGTTTTCCTTCTGTTGAGAAGATGCAACCCCTTAAGTTAAAAATATTATAATTAATGTGTGACTTTTGTAGTTCCCAGACTCAGGAATGACCCAATGGTTTGAATCAGGTGTGACTTCAAGGAGACTGCAACATTCGTCGCTCTCTCCTGTTCCCTGGGTTGCTGGTGTGTCCTCACGGATTTCCTACCACTCCACATTCTTCACTCATGGAAGCTTCTGAGTAGTTCGACCTTGCATGGTGTGGTCCTCATTGAAAAAATTTCAAAAAAAAAATTACACATGAGGATTCAAAGCACACCCCTTGGTCGAATGCATGTGAATACGCATGGATCTTTGCATGGTGTGGTTCCCTCAAAAATGAAAAAAAACAATCATAACATCACTATGTGGGAATTCAAAGCACACCCCTTAGACTGCCTCTCACGGGCCACAAGCAGTAGTTATGGGACTTCCTTCATCCCCTCTAACTTTTTCCTATTTCACTTCCTTCCTCTCATGTTTGTTGGAGTGGTGGTTCTTTGTGGGTGCATTCCTGCTTCCTTGGGGAATGATCGGGGCTTTGTCTATTGCTGCAATGTCATTGTATGTAGCTAGTTTTGGGTTTGATCTCAGGAATGATTCTACTGGGTTACTTAACCACAACTACACATGGGGTTTCATGTGACCGACAATCAGAATTCCCATTCTCTCATCTCTCTCTACACCCATTTCTCTTTGTACTCACCTCATTGCCTGTTTTATGTTTTGTGAGTTCATCATGATTTCCATGGGCTTCTCATGCATTGGCGGGATCTCTTGGGTAGGAGTCTTAACTGGTGAATACCATGTCTTGACCCTGGGGCCCACGGACCTCAGTGTTGAGGCTATGCAAGGGCTACTACGGCTATTGCCTGCTATGGGGAGGACCCACTTGCATATTCTTGGTCCTGCTTGCTAAGTCTCCCATCCTTTGGACTTCATGGTTGGTTATTTCCAAGGTCCCATTGCTCGATTTCTTCCCTCTAGAGTTCTTTTCAGTCCCATTCTCTTATTTTTGACTCTCTTTCGAGCCCTGATTACCTTCCTCTTGTCCTCAGCCATGACCGGGCCTCTCACGCACTTCAACCGTCCCAATTTGGCTTTTTCTGGGTTGGTCAACGCTGGTCAACGGGTGAACACCCCTGCATATATGGGGTCCCATATAAATAGCCCCCTGTGTATACATGGCCCTGTTGATGTAGCATCCAACCCCTATATATACACCCATTGTGCTTTGAAAATTCATCATTTTGCAAACAAATTGNGAATTAACCTTTGTTGTTATTTTTCTCTAGCCCATAAATCAACACTCTGGGGACTTTAAGAAATGCTCGTGCTAACAACATAACTTAGTCAAATTGAGAAAGTGTACAAGATCCATTTTTGAGTAACTTGTGCACAATCTAATTAGTGATTATGTTGTTTGCAGATGGCACAAAAGCCAAGGCACCTAAGGGGTGAAGGACCATCGCAACCAAGGGACAAGCACCCACGAATAGGAAGGGGACGAGGCATGCAACTACCAGAGCATGTAGAGGGCTCTCATGCAACTGGACCCCTCTACGAAGGACCTAATGTGGAATCTATCCATTAGATTCCCAAAGAGGGGATTCCTAGCGAGCAATTGCAAGGGGATGAGACTCCTGGGATAGCACCATGGCTTGAGGTCACCTTGACCCAAGCCTGTTTTGATGCTATCATGCCACATGAGGTACAACGGATGGTCCTCCAAGAGCTAAACTTTGGACCATTCCTTGAGAACGCACAAAAAGAAGTGAGGCTCCAACTGCAAAACTCTCTGATGTGGCTAATCATCACAACCAGTGGTGAATGGTACTTAGGAGAGACATACCTCTTCTAGACGAATTGGCAACCAAGGTCTAGAGTAAGAATCAAAGACATTTATGTCTCTTACTCTTTGAAGGTGATACCATAGGCTCTGGGGTTGCCTGAGACTGGGGCAGATGTGGTGGAAATTCCAAAATAGGCCGATCTAGAGGTAAAGCCGGAATGGACCAAACGGTGCTATGGGGTAGAGCGTAAGGAATTCGGCTCCTTGACCACGGTGGAGAGGGTATACTCAAAGATCACGTCTTACCACTTAAATCTAATGGTAAGACCCAACAAAATCATAGCCTTCTCCACCCCTTCATGTGCCTCCTTGAGTGGGAAATTTCGCATGAGTCTGCCATAGCTGTTGTTCCTTGAGATTAAAAAGAGGTTCGCTGAGAGCGAACATGGAAGATGAGCTCTCCCCTTTCCCTGCCTCATTTGAAAATTGTGCAAATGGGCAGGGATAGCATGGTACTCTAATGATGTAATTTGGCACATCCCAACTACCTCTTGGTGGAAAATGATGAAGGATAAAACTCTTGCCATCACCCAAACAGAGGAGGAGTAGCAACCACCTCCACCACCTATGCAAACAACGCAACCGGGCTTGCAAACCATAACAAAACACGTCTGTGTAATCTAGTAAACGCTCTTAAGCCAGCAAGAGCAATAAGGTTGAATTGGTGGAGGGGAAGAACCTTTGGTCTATCACCCTACAATGAGCCACCTGGAGCAAGTGTCTTGATTAGTTAGCTTGCTAGAAAGAGCAGGACCAATATTCTCTGCCGCCCGAGCACAAGTGCTAACCAGAATAGATTCAAGCATCCGAGAGGTAACAGTATCAACCCAATAGTTATTACCTGAAATTTTAGGACATGCTTCTACCTTCTCAATACGCTTGGAAGATGGTGAATGGGCAACGGTCTTGGTGATGCAGCACCAGGGATAGGAAGTTACGGCCGAAGTGGTTATTGACACGATTGCTACAATTCTCAATGCACTAGTGGTGCCTGTAATAGATATGCATGGGCTTCAAGATGTACAGATGTTCGCTGGAACTTCACATAGCAGGATGGATGCAGCTTAACATGAAGAAATATTGGATCAATTGGTGGGAACCAGGAAACCACTTTCGGATGTATTTAACCTTTCGGATAACATCACTGCAACCCAGTCGAAGCTACTATCGACAAGAGGTAAGAGCCTCATCTTGGAAGGGCAACTTGAAGTTCCTCAAGCCACTTGTCAATGCTTTATGATAGAAGTTGCCTAGTTAAGAGCCCAACTTGTTGATCTAGCTCTCCTCAATCATGAAATCACCAGAGATGAAGCTTTTCAATAGCTTCAGCTCAAACTTCAGATAGCGGAGGATGAGCAAGAGTCGGTAATCTTTCATAAGGTCTCGGTAGATGCTTGATCATATCATTTAGAAAAGGACTTGGTAGAGGTTCACTAGGAGAACATTGGGTTGACCGTGGAGGTTCATCGCCTACATAATGTTGGTGCGGAAAATGAACACATGAAAAATTTTATCCACCAACAGTAGGAAGAACTAGCCAGGGTGAATGCTGATGTAAGAAGGTTGGCTACTGAGAATCAGAATATATCAATGGAGGAGGTTCGGGCATTGCGATAGAAGTTTTCAATTGAAATCACCCCTTGGAAGAATGAGGTCCTAAAATTTGAAAACATCAAAAATCATTACAGGGACCAAGTGGGATTGCAGAAGGAAGTAAATGAAAAGCATATTCAAGTCACAAAGGGAAAAATGAACCAAGTGCTCCAACAGCTTTGAGAAGGAGGTGACGTATGGCAACCTATCTTTGATGGGTTGAATGCCTACAATTAAGCTAAAATTCATCTAAAGGAGCTGTAGATTGAAGAGATGACAGAATATATGGAGCTGACCAACCTTCGATATGCAAACCTGGTTATGCTCATAGCTGAGAGGCCGTNCGGGCCAAGTTCTCCGTGACTGTGCGTTGTCCTTCAAATTACATGTGAAGAACCTCAAGTTCCATGTTCACTGTTTCCAACTTTTTCTTTGTTGCCTTATGTTCCTAGAACTCACCCTCGTATAGGGNTCTAAAGGAGCTGTAGATTGAAGAGATGACAGAATATATGGAGCTGACCAACCTTCGATATGCAAACCTGGTTATGCTCATAGCTGAGAGGCCGTGGTCAAAATTGGAAAATCAAGTGGCCACCTCATATTCCCTATACGAGGGTGAGTTCTAGGAACATAAGACAACAAAGAAAAAGTTGGAAACAGTGAACATGGAACTTGAGGTTCTTCACATGTAATTTGAAGGACAATGCACAGTCACGGAGAACTTGGCCCATTGAATGAATGACTACCAGTAGCTGCAGGCATCAATCTGAGCATTCGACATCGAACACAAGTAGTTCACAGCCTAGTTTGTCAACCTAAAAGAACTCTTCCCGGCACTACCATGCCCTTGGGAGGTTCCAGTTTCAGCACATATTGGAGAAGCTGCTTGGACAATGAATGATCCCAGAAGCAAAGAAGACAAGATGAGGGCTCTCTTGGAGGCTTTTTGGTTATCTCTAGAAGTTACAGCTGCCATGGGCTAACCATCATTTGTGCCACCACCAACGCATGCGCCAGAGGTTGGAGAAGGTCTGTCGGAACCACCGCCCCTAGGGACGGTGTGATCTTCTCCAACAATTTTGTGCATCATTCTACACGGTAGAGACTCTAGGACCAACACGATGTTCAATTTTATCTCTGAACACCATCATTTTTGTAATTTTTCCTTCTCTGTAACTCGGGCACTTGGTCAAATTAATGTTGTGTCATGTGTGTGTTAAGTCATGTGCATTGTAAATAAAAATCCATACCTTCCAAATTCTAGAGTAACTCGAGGACAAGTTTTTACTCAGTCATGGGGGTATGATGAAGTGTCATTAGTTGATGCATAGACTAGGCCACATATACGGGGCTATGTATACGTGGCCCCATCGACGTAGCCTTCCATGCATCAATGTGGCCCTGTTTACACGGAGCCTATTCCGGCCTATAAATAAGAGGGCCTTTCGCCTCATTTAGGTACCTTTTAGTTAGTTATAGCAAAGCTCTTGTAGTTTGTTCCTGTAGGAGATAGAATATTTTCCAAGTGCCCACAGCAGGTGTAAGAAAAGTGATCGGCTCTTTATTCAAGTGTTGATGTATCTGAGGCCATTGGTGTGACAACAATAAAGAAAAACTATTCAAGCATTTCTTGCAGCATTTAGACTTAGCTATTTTATGCATTCAGTAGTTTAATATGTTTATTCTTTGTTAATTACTTAAGTTTCTATTATTATTATTTCAATCACTATCGCTCATTCGTAGTTCGTAAAGGCCATAAGTACGACAATCTCGAACGTAAATCAAACACTTGGTAAACCTAATGACACTTAACATTTGGTAACCCAAAAGTGTTAGGAGATGCTCAGAATGTGCTCAAAAGATGGGATCGGATACTTATGCTAGGAATAGTTAGAGTACAAGCTAGGATAATTATAGATTAGATAATAGTTTATTCCTTACTTTTCATACCTTAATTAGTCATCAAAAGATAAGTGAAAAGCTATAAAAATCATTAGCCTTAATCTCACTTAACCATCACAAATAGAACATCACAAGTGAGATTAGGAAGGCAATGACCATTCTAACCCAAGGTTTTGCTAGTTAGAGGCTGGTGTATATTAAGTGCTTATAGTCTACGGAATTCGATCGAGTCGCGTGTGAACGCCCGTGATTCGTATGGTTAGGCGTAGGGGTACCTAGCCACTCATCACTAGGCAAGTTGAGATTTAAGTAAGGAACTTAGTTTTAGGTTTCTCCTTATCATTGAAGGTTGTAATGCAAATTTCTACTAGGGAATCCTTAGTGATGTATTCAGCCCCTAGGTTGAGAGTTTTGACTATGTAGTCACACCATTCTAAGGTTTTTTTCAATTAAAGCTATTTGGTCTAAGAGGCTTCTAGGCTCTAGGTTTACATAGTCAAACTTGATTGATTGAATAGTATCACCCAAGGATCCATTTAGGCTCAAAGGCAAGTCAAATTATTGCTACATCTCCATAGCTTATTCCTACATTTCAACAAAAACATATTATATGGCATCTACATGATACATATGTTAAACAAGGTAAAAATAAATTAAAATAATATAATAAATGATATTACTTTTTATCTTGGTCATTATATTATTAAAATAAGCAATAATTCAATAAAAAGGCCATAAATACATAAAATAATAATATTTTAATATCAAAAGTACCATGATAGTAGTGTGTTTGACCATGGTTGGCATTTTTGTGCAAACTTGGTAGCATGTAGCTACTGCATCTTAGCTTATCAGAATTTTTGAGAGTTCAAGTAGTGTGTGAATAGTGTATCCATAGCTTAGTAGCATTTTTTTGTCAATCAAGCTATCATTTACACTAGTGTAGCTTGTTTGACCCTTAGTGTTTTTGAGTGGAACTCACCATCAATGTTTTTGAGAACAAGACCAACATTTTTGGTCAATTACATGGAGATTTACAAGGCATTTGCATTATTAAGGTAGATTTGGAATTTTCGATAGTGTTTTTGTTCATCCTTGGATTTTTTGGGTATTTTTTGGATAACATTCATAGAGAAGGATAAGGAGAAATAAGTGTTTTAGGGTTAGAGGCCAAGAAAGGCAACGTTTGTGTGCATTTATGCTTAAACAATGTGAATCATAACATTTTTGGGCATTATGAGGAAGTTGAAAGAGTAGTTTTTTTGATTCCTTGCCTTTGAAGATAGCATTTTTAACACTTTTTGCCTTTAGAGGTAGCATTGTTGAATTTCTCTTGGTCCTAGGACCATGATGAGTGGTGAAGAGTACCCCTATGTCCAACCATATGAATCACAAAGCGTTGATGCATGATTCAATTGAATTCTGTGGACTCTATGTCTTTCAGTATGCTAGTCTTCTAGGAAGTGAACCTTGCCCTAATAGTCATTCATTGTCTTCTCAATTACACTTATGATGCACAAAGGTGTGGTTAAGTGTAATCGAGCCACATGATTTTTATTATTTTTTGTTTTATGCTCTTGATGCTTAAAAAAGAGAAATGAAGTAATTTAATAACTAATTTAATTTAACTGATTGACTAATATCTAACTAGTCCTAACATAAGCATATGATTCGACTTTACATACACGTTTTGAACCCATGTATCCAATGTTGAGGTTACTAAGCGCTATGCTACTGGGTAAACCAAGCAATAACGCTGCTAGGATTACCAAGTGAATACGTGTTTATGCTCGAAGCAGTCGTACTCGTGTTTAATCTATTTATCTTAATTAATTAACTAATTAGTTGAAGTCTAATTTAGCTTAATTAATTGCATAATCAATGAAAATAGTAAATGAGTAAATAAATCATTAATCTATTCTAAGTGCTGCAAGGTTTGATCAAAAGGCTTATCTTTATTGTTGTTTACACTGGTGTGTTTAGGTACAATAGTGCTCAAATAAAGATCCGTACACTTTTTGACTCCTACTATGGGCAATTTGAGAAATATTCTAGCTCTTAAATGGAAAATTACAAGAGCTTTGCTACTACAAAGATAGGACATCCTATAAACACAATTGATGAGCATGTATTTATAGATTTTATTCTAGAGCTACATCGATGGTGCCCCATAGACACAACAAATTCTATGTTGACACCACCCCATTGACGAGGCAACACCACGTAGATGGGACCATGTTGATGGGGCCCTGTCCATGAGGACATGTCAATGGGGGCCTGTTGACATGACACAATGATGATTCATCATACCCCCACAACTAAATGAAAACTTTTCCTCAAGTTCCTTTACAAAATTGGGAAGGTATGGGACTATTAACTAAATCTTGACATAACAAATTGACTTGACAAAATTGAGTGCATGATTGTATAGATCAATAACATTATAAAAATTGTGGTGTTCATGACACAACATTGAACACTATGACATGACTACTCAAAATTGGACAACACATCCTTTGATGGCATGAAGGTGGCTGAGCAGATCAGATAGTCCTAGGTGGTGGAGGTTCCTAATGTTCTGAAGGACCTTCACTGGCTTCAGACATGTGCAGTGGCTAAGGTGGCTATGGCTGTCCTACTATGGTTGCAACCTGGTGGAAGGTAAAAGGCATCTAGTAATGTCTTCATCTTCTCATCCTTACTTCAGGGATCATTCACAGTTCATGTGGCATTGCCAATGTGGGCTGGAATGGGGATATCACATGGATAGGACATTACTGAAAACAACTCCTTAACATTGAAAAACTAGATAGTGAATTATTTTTGCTCAACATCGAATGCCTTGACTGCATTCTATAGCTCCTAATAGTCATTCATTCTTTTGGCCAAGTTCTTGGTAGTAGATCTCTAATTAGTGTATTTGCCCTTACAAACCTTGAGTTTTGCATTTGCCACCATAATCTTTTGCTTGGTGTCCTTGTGGTGATTGAACTCACCCTCGTACAACAAGTATGAGCTAGACACTTGCTTCTCCAATTCTAATCGTGGTCATATAGTAGTCAACATAGCTAGATTTGCATATTAGAGATTAGCAAGCTTCATATATTCCGTCATCTTCTTAATTTGCAACTCCTTCATATAGATTTCCACTTTATTGTAGGCATATATCCCATCAACAATAGGCTATCACAATTTTCTTCCTTATTGGAGTCGCTAGATGATTTCATTTACTTTTGCCTTTCCCAAATGGATGTGCTTTTCATTAACTTCTTTTTTTAGATTGACCCGATATTTGTGATGATCCTTGACTCTCTCAAATTTGAGAGCCTTTGATTTCTAAGTGGCTACTTTTATTGTAGTCTTCTATTTTTAGCTACCAATCTCCTTAGCTTTGTGTTCACTCTGGCTAGTTGCTTCTATTATTGATGGATAAAGTTAGTTAATTGTTATTTATGCTCATCAACATTTCATAGGTGATGTTTCTCTATGGTCATTTGAACATTCTCCTAGTAGGTTAGATCTAAGGCCTTCTAAATTTTATGTTGTGTTGCCTTTGCCAAGATTTGATAGAACACCGTTGTCTCCATAACATCCTCAACCCCTTTCAGTCTAGTGTGAAGCTATTCAAGAGCTTCATCTTTTGTCAATGTCAAGTTGAGAAATGTAGGGTCAACAATTTAGGCTCTTAATTTAGCAACTTCAGCAACCAAGCATTCAT
Organism: Gnetum montanum; assembly: GCA_015680685.1. Classification (NCBI taxonomy): domain Eukaryota; kingdom Viridiplantae; phylum Streptophyta; class Gnetopsida; order Gnetales; family Gnetaceae; genus Gnetum; species Gnetum montanum. The sequence goes on from MNCI01004704.1 coordinate 46,742, forward strand.
TTAGCTCCTTGGCTAATTTGAGTTGCCCTTCCAAGATGATATTTTTCTGCTTACCTTTAGTAGCTCTAACTAGGTTGTAGTGATACTATCTAGAAGATCGAAAGACATCTGAAAGTGATTGCTTGATTCCCACCAGTCAATCTAGCAATTCTTCATGTTGTGCTATGGCTTAATTTATGCTTATGGTCCCTGTAGATGTCTACACATCTTTGAGTGTAGTGAAGTTTGGTATAGATATCATAGGTGCATTGAATGTTTCAGCAATCCTCTTAATAACCACCTTTGCTATTGTTCTGTACCCTTGGTGTTGCATCACCAACACTATTACCCCCTTGCCTTCCTCCAAGTGCATTGAGAAGGTCATGGCATTCCTAGAAATTTTTTGGAGTGAATATTAGTTTGCGAGAGATACTATGACCTCTCTAGTGCTAGGATTCAACCTTGCAGACAACTGTGTTATTTGGGCAGAGAAAATGAATCCACCTCCATCCATTACACTGACTATTTAGGTGACCTCATTGAGGTGACTCATCACTGGCTAGTACACAGATAGGTCCCCACCACTCATGCTTGCTCATTACTCTTGTTTACTCAAGATCCATTCTCAGTATTTCTGCAACTGTTGGGCTAGTGCAGTGACGTTTGACACAGTTGTTTGAGTGGTAGGTGGAGGTGGTGGCTATAGCTCCTCTTTTTTATTGTAGGCATATTATCTTTCATCATCTCCATCCAATTAGTGATCAAAGCATGCTTGATAGCATCATTTGTATAATGGACTATTCCTCCCCTTTGATAAAGTTTTCTAATGAGGCATGGAAAGTGGAGTGCCTTCCTTCCATGTTCAATTTCTTTAAATTTCTTCTCCATCTCTAGATAGATTAGCTATGGAAGGTTGATAGGGAATCTCCCACTCAAAGCAGCACATGTATAGGTAGAAAAAGAAATGATCTTGCCTAGCCTCATCGTGGGGTTTAGGTGGAAGGCTGCAATCTTGTAGTGGATCCTTTCTACCGATGTGAGCATGCCAAACTCCTTGCAGTCAACACCATAGCACCATTGCATTCATTCCTTCTTAATGTTAGGGTCTGGCTACATTATAATCTTAGAAAGATTCACCCCTATTTTTGGCAACCCAAGCACTTTAGCACTGGCCTACATTGAGTAGGACATTGATATGTCCTTGATTTTGATTATCGAACTAGCTTGCTTATTATTCCAGACTAATAATGTCTCTTCCATGTACCACTCCTTGGTGGAAGTGATAATTGGCCACATGGTAGAGGCCTTCTGTTGGTCTTATACTTCTTTAGGTGCTTATTCTAGGAAAGGACCAAAGTTTAACTCTTGGAGCATTATTTTTTGAACCTCCCTTAATCTAATTTGATTCAATAAGGCTTCTATCAACATCACCTCAAGATTTTCTTAATGAGTTGGTGCCTCATCCTGATGGGAATGTTTTGTTGCTACTACTAGTTCTAGAATCCGACGAATAGATTTCACCTCAACCTCTTCCCTAAGAGGACCTATGGCATGGGTTGCAAGTGGTTCTTCTCAAGCTTGTTCTTGGCCCCTTCATGTTCTTGGTCATTTCTCCCTTTGTTAAGATGGTCCTTCTTGCATGTGCTTTTCTTTCGATGCCATCTGTGGCCACAACACATCCATGGATTAGTAGATATTACATGTAACTGTGAATATTTTGAGTACCTTATTTCGTCAGTTAAGGACCATGCAAGATTGATATTTTATGATTATTTTATTAATTAATTTTCATTAAAGGTGTTAATAGAGCTTGTTGGAAGATTTTAACTCTATAATTTGATTTTTAAATGTTGATTTCTTAGTTAAACCTTTATGGGAGTTAGGAAAATTGGTGAAATTTATTTTATCAAAAATGACACATTTGTGGCCCCCATGACTAAGAGCTTACCTCTAGTAGCTATAGGGTTAAAGAACGGAGTGATTTGGATAAATGATTAGGAAGTTATGGGCTTTGGAAGATTTTGGGCTCTAAAAATTTGAAAAACTTCCTTGGCTTTTGTGAGAAAATGTGAAAGTTTCAAAGGGAGGTCATGTATATTTATACTATTTTTCCACTACGTTGATGGGGCCATGTATACGGGGCCTCATATACACATAAACTTTGTTGAAAAGGCCTGTAATTTCTCAAAAAATACAAAGGAATCTTGGAAATGAATTTCTTGAAAAATACAAGGAATCTTGGAATGAATTTGGAGTCCATAGAGTCCTAGAAAAGCTAAGAATATGTTGAAATAATTGAAGAGGATCTTTGAAAGCCCAAAAAGTGAAAAATTTGATGGAGAGTGTGTGTATATAATAAAATATGTAAAGGAGCACATGGTTTAATGTAAAAGATGAGCGTATGAAAGATTTTGGTTGTAAAAATACCTAAGGATAAGGTGCTTAATGAACCCAACCAAGAGATATGCAAGTGGGTCCTCCCCATAGCAAGCACATGCCTTGTTTGCCCTTGCATAACCTCAACCTAAGGAGTCCATGGTCCCCATAGGTGATTTATGATTGATGGAAGTTAAGGACCTAGAAGATTCTACCAAAGAATTCAAGCATGTCAGACAAAGATACCAAATCAAAAACATGGACATTGTTAGTGAGGTGAGTTATGGGAAACATAAACAGATGATGGAGAAAGTGGAATGGAATTCTAAATTGAGGTCTTAAGAAGTCCCTTATGGATTTGTGTTTAAATGACCTCAGAGGATCCATCCTTAATCCAAACCAAGACCAACCATGTTTAGTGACTTCACATCGTCACTCTAAGATTGATCCACCTCCTTAATCCACAAGAGTTCTCCCACAGAACAACCACCATTCCATAATGAGAAGAAAAGAGAAGTAGGAAGTGAGAGAGGGCCTTAGTTAGAGGGGACCTTTAGACATGGGTAACATGTCTTTCTAGTCCAATAACTAGTGCTTATAGCCCATTTATTAAGGGGTATGCTTTGAATTCCCATCATTTTTTTGTTTTTTAATATTTTTTATTTTTTTCTTCTATTTTTTTGGATGGGAGCCACACCATGTAAAGACTTTATTTAACTTCCTGTTATTGGTCAACATGGAACAGTAAGAATTCTATGAAAACACTCATGCATTGGAGTAAGAAGCAAAGTACAAAGAGTATTGAGTCCCCTTGAAGTCACACCTTGTGCAAACCTTTGAATCCTTTCCAATTCTAGAAACTACCAAGGTCATAAATTTATTAAAANAAATTCAGGAATAGAAACCAAACATTAACAAACAAAACATTAAGCACAAACCACCATTAGTAATAGCTATAACACCACTGTGTCCTATTGGCACAAAGCACATTTATTAACAAAAATTAGAAAATTACACTAAAAATAAAGTGAAATATATAAGAAAGTATAAACTATTCAAGAGAGATTTAAATGTACCGATGATGGTGTAAAATAGGAAAAATTTTTAAAATAAAAAAGGTGTAAAATAAATAAATTGCAAAGATAAAAATGTGTAAAAAAAAACAAAAAATTAGAAAAACTGAGGAGCCATGTATATGATTAGCATGGATGGCCATCTCTCCCATGATTGAGTTGGAAGGAGGAGATTCAAAAAATTGAGTGTGATTGCTCATTCATTGAGGTATTTGTTGCATTAGCTTACTTTGGCTCATGGAAAGGCTTTATCTGTTGGATGTTGACCAAATACTTTTCATTTGGGCTCTTAGGTTTGTATATTATCATGGCCCCAAAAGGAAAGGTTTCATCAATTATATAAGGTCCCTCCCACAACATTTGGAATCTGGTTTTTTGAGGTACGTGTGGGATTCTAGTAGAAAGCCTTATCTCCTGGTTGAAATTTTACTTTCCATATTCTAAGATAATGACATTGCTTGTTGAATGCCTTATGCACTTCATTCAAATATAGGGCCAATAATAAATTTTTTCCTAGCACATTAAGGTTGATCAGTGTTTCTTTTTGTGCTAAACTTAGGTCAAGATGTAGATCATAGGTTGCTGAGAGTGTACTAAGCTTAGATTGAATCAGGAGCATTAGAAGTTTTCTATACACTAACTCATAGGGAGAGTAGCCAATAGGAAGTTTCCATGTTAAGTAGTAGGCCCAAAGGGTATCATTGAGTTTTGTGCTCCAATCTCTCCTATATTTGCTAATAGTTCTTGTTAGAATCTTTGTGACCTCCTTGTTAGTCACCTTGGCTTGATCATTGGCTTGGGGATGATAGGGTATTGTTAATTTATGTTCAAACCCCAAGTATTACATGAGTTTTCAAAAAGTGGCACTTGTAAAATGGGTTCTGTTGTCAAAAATCAATGCATGTGGCATCCCAAACCTATTCACAAAATTTTGTTATACAAATTAAGTAGCACTGGATGATGTATAGTTGGTGAAAGTTGCTACTTCTACCCATTTGGTATGATAGTCAACAATGATGATTATATACGCCTTCCCGTTGGACATGGGTGTGATGAGACCCATGAAATCTATGCTCCATATATCAAAGGATTCTAGTGATTGAATCCATTATTGAGGACCCTTCATTTTTGCGANTGATTCTAGTGATTGAATCCATTATTGAGGACCCTTCATTTTTGCGATCATCCAACCATCTTGGTGACAGCGATCACAAGATCAGACAAATTAGTGGGCATCCTTGAAGATTGTGGGCCAATAGTATTCTACCATTAGGATTTTTATGGTTGTCTATTTCCCAACATATTGGCCTCCACAAGGACCTTCACGAGCATCCTAGATAACATGAAATTAATCTAAATTAGGAACACACCAATGAACCAAGCCATTAGCACACACCTTGTAAACATGTCTATTTATTTTCATGAAGTGCTTAGCCCAATGAAGAAACTGTTATTTCTTTCTGTGGTCTAGATCTTATGGCATCTCTTAAGTGAGAAGATAAGTGAGGATGCCATCATATTGGTTTNATGGTCTAGATCTTATGGCATCTCTTAAGTGAGAAGATAAGTGAGGATGCCATCATATTGGTTTGGTTCTATAGGCATTTGTTCATTTATTGCAGTAGAAAATAAGATTTCATCAAGAAATTGGTCAAATAGTATACTCTCCTTCTCTTTGTTATCCTATCATAACCAAAACAAGTGATACATGACCACATTCTCAGTCCCCTTTCAATATACCATTATAAGATCAAATTCTTGTAAGAACACTAGCCACCATATAACATGAGGGCTCACCATTAGCTTGTTCATGAGGAAGTGAATTACACTATGATTAATGTGCATAAATACTTTATATCCAAGCACATAGTGGCTAAACTTTTTCAAAGCATACACCACTTCCATCAGTTCTTTTTCTGGCCTAGTGTAATTCAGTTATGCAACCACAATGCTTCGACTTGCATAGTGGCTGTAATATGGATGTTTTTTTTATCATCTAGCTACATAAGTATGGCTTCCAAGGTGTAGTTAGATGCATCTGTCATGATATCAAATGGTCTAGACCAGTTAGGTGCTCATAGAATTGGTGTCTCTACAAGCTTCTACTTGAGGCATTAGAATGCATTCCCACATTTCTTGGTCCAAATGAAGGGAGCATCTTTTTTTATTAGCTCGACCAATAGTTTTGTAATCTTAGAGAAATTCTCTATGAATCACTAGTACTAACTAGTGTGTCTAAGGAATGACTGAACATCTTTGATAGTTTCTAGTTGATGGATGATTCCTTGGATGACTCTTATCTTTTTAAGGTCTACCTACATCCCTTCCTATGAAATTTGGTGCCCCAATACAATGCCCTCTTAAATCATGAGATGGCTCTTTTGCCAATTGAGCCATAAATTTGTCTCCATACATCTTTTTAGTACTTGCTAAAGGTGGTTCAAGGCTTGCTTGAATGTAGCACCATAAGTGGATAAGTCATCCATGAAGACTTCCACTCCACTACATATTTGTTGCTAAAAGATACTTAAGACCAAACATTGGAAAGTGGTAGGAGCATTGCATAGACCAAAAGGAATCTTGCAATATGAAAAGATCCCCTAGGAACTTATAAATGTTGCTTTGGCCTGATCTTTTTTTGCAATCTAGATTTGGTTATAGCCACTATAACCATCTAGAAAACTATAATAGTAATGCCTAGATATGGTGTCCAACACTTGATCAACGAATGACAATAGAAAATGATCTTTGAATGTTGCCATGTTTAACAGCCTGAAGTCAAAAAAAATCCACCATTTACCACCTCTTTTTGGTACTATCACAAGTGGGTTGACCCACTCGCTATTTGCAAGGGGTAGATGAACCTTACCTTAAGAAGTTGCTCAATCTCCTCTTTAACAATTTGCTTCAATTTTGGGTTCAACCATCGTTGTGGTTGCCTCCTTGGCTTCATGGATGGATTAGTATAAATGTGATGCTGGCATATCTGTGGATCAATTCCAAGGAGTTCAGGATATGACCAAGTAAAGGCTGTTGGCCATTTTATGACCACTTTAAACAATTTTTCCTTCTATTCTGAAGCAAGTTTGGCATTGAGTATGACCAGCTTGCCATTTTTTAAGAATGCATATTCTAGGCTAGTAGGTAGAGTGTTCAACTTTAGGGGCTCTTGTTTAACATTCTCAAGGATCTCCAACTCTTCTCAATTGGTATCATTGTTCTAATTATTAGAGAGTTGATGATGAACTTACTCTAGTTCATCCATGCTTATGACATAAGCACATGTGAGGCCCTAAGTAGGTTCCATGCATATTGTGTTGTCGTCAGAATCAGTAGTTAGCCATTAGGTGCCCTCTTATTTTGTGGCTGCTACATATAGACACCTTTGAATATCTACTTCGTGTGCACACTACTTACATGCAAAAATAGATGCATGTTTTACGGAGTAGATTTTTTGCACATAATTACACCCTGTATCGCTATACATAATGCATGGAACTCATCTTTTCTCAATATTTTCAAATGCATTTTTCTTTTATATCTCTAGGGAATGATTTATGATGCCTATTCTTGCATTGACAGTGCTTAACCATGTCCTTCCCATAATGATTGGGAAGTCATCTTTACAGTTTTCAATCTTGATTACTAGGAAATCAACAGCATAAGCCCACCCATAGACAATGGTCATAATGTCTTTGACTAGTTCCAATGGAATAGTAATGGATTAGTCTATCAATTTCAACATGATATTTTTCTTCTTGAGATGTGGCAGGCTCTAGGCAGTATACATCTCATGAGATATCAAGTTCACGAATCAAAAAGAGCCTAACATGATTCATTTCTAACAATCCGTAGATAGATAAGAGGACTCCTAGGATCAGCTAGTTTTCTGGGAAGGTTGCCATCTTAGATCCAATTAGATACGACATGAGTAAGCATAATAGTATGGAGTTTGGGCAAAATTTGGTTTGTAGGGGACTTGATGGAATGATTTGTAGAGGATGAAGTAGGAGCAAGGTGATCAGTCGCTTGAGTTTGTGAGGGCTTAATAGTGTTGTTGGGTTAGAAGAATGGTCTTTTACAAGCATGAGGTTCTGGATCCCTAGGTGGATGAACCAGTTGTAGATTGTTGAACCTAGTAGCATTACATTACTATGACTAAGCTAAAAGTTTAGCTTGCATGGATGGAACAACTAGTAATTACATTGAGGATGGCGGAATAGGTGTAGAAATAGGAGGAGGATAAGGATAAAATGTGGCACCCCTCTTGGAATTTGGAGAATAAGCTTTGTGGTATTCGAAAGGAAGGTAGTGATGCTGGAAAGGAGAAATGTGACTGAAAGAGTTACATGGAGATAGGGTTTGCTGAACGTAATACCCATATGGATCCAGCTGCCTATAAGGATACTACTACCTTGGTGGTGGCATCCCCCACAACTAGAGTTGGTGCCACTATTAATATTGCTCATACGATTGTGGTGGTGCTCCACTTGGATAATATTGTTGTTGTTGATGGAACTCCCTGGGATTTCCTTGAGGATAAGGAAACCTTCTGGGTGCTTGCCTCCTTTCTAGTCATGGATTTAGAGCATACACCCTAGATTCCTGTAAGTGTGACATAATGGGGCAACATCCCTTAGGATGTTCATATTGGTAAATGTTACACCAACCATCATCATTTGAGTTAGTTTTTCCAACTTCATCTATTGCAGCAATTTTGCCCTTACTCCTTTGGTAGGAACGTTTAGCTTCTTTTTGCCTCCTGCAATTATGATCACTACTTTGCTCTCTTGATTCTTTAGTGATTTTTAGAGTAGTCTGGAATTTTTCATCCAATGAATCCCATATTTTATCCACCTTAGCTGAAGTTTTAGAAATAGATTTTTGGATCAATAGGATCTTTCCATTTACCACCTCATTAAGTGGTCATTCCTCCTTACTATCATAAAATCAAACTTCTCTCTTTCTGATGGAGGGATCCCTGTTGTATTCCTCTACATTTTCATATTTTCTCAACTCTCCTTCTTCTTTTACTACCTTCTCAATTAGCCTTTGAATCTAATGGGCTATGAGTTATGATAGTCTTGCTTGGGCATAGACCCCAAGAGTTCTCCTTGTTTATGATTTAAGTCCATCTATGATGTAGTGAAGTTGTTCCGATTGAGAATAACCATGGCCAGGGAATTGATGTATGAGAGAATAGTATCTACCCTTGGTGGCGTCCAAGGGTTCATGATTTTTTTGCTTCCATCCTTAGGTCTGCCTTCTCAGATTAGACACTTTGGAGTACGTCTTATACTTATCGTTAAGTATCTCAAGCATTATACTCCACCGGTGGATGAATTCTAGCTCCAAGGATTGGTACTAGCTTTTTGCTTCCTTAATGAGTGTCCTATAAAATATCTTTAATCTCTACCAATCATTTTTGATATTTTGTAAGGCACAAGAATTGTGAAAATCTTGAATATGTGTCTATGGATTAGAATTATATCCCCCCTCAAATCTAGAAATATTGTTCATATTAAGTCATCTATTCCAACCATCCTTCACTAGTTGGAATCTTTACATCCTCTACAATGTTTAACATGCTTAAATTTTCTAGCAAAGGCTTATCATCATCATTATTTTGTTGTTGCTAATGATGTCCTTTATTACCCCTTTGTTCATTGTGGGACTGAAAATCATCATTATTATCCTAATGTTCATCTCCATCATGGTTGTTCCTTCTGTGGCATTTTTCAAAACTAGAAGAGAAAGAAGAAGATGAAGATGAAAAGGATGAAGAGGGAAGAGGACTACCACCACCATGGTATCGACCAAATTCCCTTGGGTTGTCATGGCCACGTTTGTCAATTTTCTTATCATCTTGATGCTTATCCAAGCCCTTGCCTTGAGTGCCATCTTTAGTTGAACCTAGATTGTTGATAGTGAACCATAGGTTTAGGGCCACAACCCCATCACTAGTAACAAGTGGTGGAGAATTTTCATGTTAAGAGACCCTATAGGAAGGGTCCTCATTATCTTCTCCATTAAGTAGGAATAAGGAATTGGTGAACCACTTCCCTTTCACAAACTCATGGTGCTTTTCCTAGTGTCAATTTGTCCTATGTTGTGTTTAAGTGGGATAGTAGTTCTAGTCGTCATAATCATGCACAACGTAATCCTATTAAAGATATTAGATGCCTAATTTCTTAAGATTTTGATGTAGCATCATGAGCATAGATCAATTGGGAGTCATTACAATGTTTCCTTCCATGTCACGCCATCATAGTTGTTCATCCTAATGTAGGATGAAGGCGAAATCAGGTACATACTCATCTGGATGAGTATACACCACCTTGCATTCTTGAGGGATTGGTGGTTTAGAATCATCATTCTTTTGAAAGGAAGACATTTTGAAATAAAAATAAAATATAATTGAGCTTATGTTGTTGTGTTATTTGAGAACGATTTTGACCTTAGGATTCATCCAATGATATTAATAATGTTCACTAAACCTAGATAGCTCACATTTCAAACAAAAAGAGTCCCCAGCAATGGTGCCAATGATGAGTGATGAAGGGAAACCCAATGCCCAACCATATGAATCATGAAGTGTTCATAGTGATTTGGTCGAATTTTGCAGACTCTATGTCTTCCAATACACTAGTCTTCTAGGAAGAAAACTTTGTCCTAATAGTTATTCATTGTTTTCTCAATTACACTCGTAATGCACAAAGGTATGGTTAAGTGTAATTGAGTCATATGATTTTTATCATTTTACATTTTATGCTCCTAGTGCTTAAAATAGATAAATGAAGTAATTGAATAACTAATTTGCTATAACTAATTAACTAATCTCTAACTAGTCCTAACATAAGCATCTAGTCGCACTTTCTGTACAAGTCCTAAACACAAGTATCCACTGCTGGGGTTACCAAGCGCTAGGCTACTAAGCAAACCAAGCACTAATGCTGCTAGGATTACCAAGAAAATATGTGTTTATGCTTGAAGTGTTCATACTCATGTGTTTAATCTATTTAGCTTAATTAATTAACTAGTCACTTGAAGTCTAATTTAGCTTAATTAATTGCATAATCAATGAAAATAGCAAATGCACAAATAAATCATTAATCTATTCTAAGTGGTACAAGGTTTGATCAAAAGGCTCATCCTTATTTCCATTCATACTAGTGTGTTTAGGTACAATAATGCTTGAATAAAGATCTGTGCACTTTCTAACTCCTACTGCAGGTACTTAGAGAAATATTCTAACTCTTAAATGGAAAAACTACCAGAGCTCTACTACTAATAAGACAAGTCATCCTATAAACATGGTTGATGAGCATGTATGTATAGATTTTATTCTAGAGCTACGTTGATGGGGCCCCATAGATGCAGCAAATGCTACATCAATGTGGCATCATCGATGGGACAACATCACATAGATAGGACCACGCCGACGAGACCCCGATGATGAGGCCATGTCAATGGGGGCCCATCGATGTGACATAATGACGATTCACCAAATTTTTTTTTTAAATTTTACACTAGGAGATTAGTGTTTTTGTGCTTCCCATCTTGGGAGAGTAGCATTATTATCATTTCTAGTTTTTTCAAGAGAGGGAGGATTAATGTGTATGTTCCTTGGCTTAAGAAACCTTAGTATTTTTGTGGATTTCTTGGCTTCAGTGCTAGTGTTTTAAATATTTTTGGCCTTGAAGACCAATGTTATTGAGGTTTTTAACCTTGGAGCATAACATATGTGGCTTCTCTTACCTAAAAAGGTAACATCTTTGAGCTTCTTAACTTGGAAAAGTAATGTTTTTTTATTTTCTTTAGGTTTTCTAGGGAAGTGAAGGCATATCTATTTCCCAATCTAGAAAAACCTTAGCATTTTTTAAGTCTACTAGCTTAAAATCTAGTGTTTTCAAGATGTTTGGCCTCAAAAGGTAGCATTATTGAGCTTCTCGAGGCCTAGGAAGACTAATGTGTTTACCATTTTTAGGCCCTGGTAGGCCAATGTATCTAGTTTTAGGCCTTGGTAGGCTAGTGTATCTAGTTTTAGGAACTAGTAGGCCATTGCGTTATTAGTTTTAGGACCTAGTAGGCTAGTGCATAACTACTTTTAGGCCTTGATAGGCCAAGGCTATACGTTTTAGCAAGCATAAATAATTTTAAAAGAAAATTCATCAACAAATTTAATGTCAAAGCATGATATAAGGCTACAATAGCATATAGATTATTGTTGATGCAAGAAGGGGTTAGATATTGATCATGGATTTGTTGCTTGATCTTTCATATATCAGGAAGACCCTTTTTCACAATCCTATGTTCACCATCCCTCTTGTTCAACATAGCATGTGGAATATGTTCTTGTAGGTCATATAATGTCATAGAGTTGGAAATGTTAGCATTATTGTTGTTGGCCATAATCTAAGTTTTGAGTTCATTGTTTATGTCAAGAGTTTCATCTTAAAAATCCACTTCTAGACCTTGGTCACTATTAACATTGTTAATCAAAGGGTGAAACATGTTGTCTCCATGAATCATAATTTTTCCATCCTCATGAGGTAAGTGAATTTCTTAGTATATGGGACATGAAAATGCTTGCAATTTTGCTAACCATGGTCTTTCTAGAATCAAGTTAAAACTAGATGTCTTTTCAACTACTAAAAATTTGGCAAATGTTCAGAATTGTTTCTTGGATAGAAAGTCTAATAAAAGAGAACCTTGCATTGCTACCCTAGATCCATTGAAAGATATTAATGTTTAAGTAGAGGTCTATTGGATGTTATTAGCCATACCAAATTCTTTAACGATGGTAAATGAAATTACATTGGTTGTTGCCCCATCACCCACATGGACATAATGAATCTTGTACTTGCCAATACATATGATAATGAAGATAGGGACACATAGCACTTCTCCATTGTGGGATTCAGTATTAACCTCACTATCATGAAAATTAAGCATGGTCTGATGCTTTTTTTTCCATAAGCGGAGGTGGCATAATGACTGAGTGAATGGATTTCTTGTTAGCAAGCATGTATTCACTTATGGGAATAGATGCTAATAACTTAACTAGTACTTCTCTATGAGTAGGAGAGGTCATGACTAGGTCATATAGGTTTAACGATGTGTTCTTTTGCTTCAAGGAGATCTTGACTTGTTTCGTTGTTGTGAGATGGTCTTTTTTGTTGGCATGTGGCTTTTCAAACTTGGTAGCTTTAACCTCCTCCATCTTACCTAAGATTCTTAGCTCATGTTTCAACATGTGTTGAATAGATCCCTTACTTATATCTAGCTTTTGATTCTTTCTTGATCAACTAGTTGATGCATGCTGAGCAATAATGTTCATAGGTATGGCTACTATAGGTGTTGGCTTTAGTGTGCTAACTTTCTTCCAAGCCTTTTTTGGCTAACAATCTTCAGTGGTCTTAGTTGGTGACTCAACGATAAGTTATTTTCATCACTTTTGTGATGACTTTTTGTTGGTCAGTGATGGAAGTATTGGAATATTGGCCACACATGTGAGCATTGGTCACATGTTGTTGCAAGTTTTCTTGTCGATGATAGAGGAATCCTAATAACAAATGGTTCCCTAGCTATAGAGGTATTAATAATTCTTTTTTTGGGTTGTGATGTTGTTGCTACTGAAGATGGAACACATATAACAAAAGGCTCTTCAGGAACCAAAGGTGATGATGTCTGTATATCAAAAGGAATTTTAGGTTTCAAGTTTTGGGACTAAGTGTTAGCTAGTGGTACCTTGACAACAAATGATCCTTTAGGAAACTAGATAGATTAAATGCTATGAACGGGGCAATGGTATAATGGTCATTGTTGGTGTTTGGAGAATTGGATTCATTCAATATTAGCTCTCAATGATCAATCATCTTCTAGAGATCATCTTTCAAGGTTAAGCAAAAATCGGTATCATGATCGATTAGTTGATGATAGTGACAAAATCTATCAAGTTGAAAGTACTTTGTTTGTTGTGGATCATCTTTGGTTACTACCATTGCATCTCTAGCAATCTTACAAAGATGACTATCTCTCTTAGGAGCATTCTCAAATAGTTGGTTATGTTAAATATAATTATTTTTAAAAAATATTCTAAAAGCTTAGAAGGTTTCATTGGTAGTTTTGTGTACTTAGACCTATCCTTGTACCTGAAGTTTGATCTTTTATGGTCAAAATCATATGAAGTAGATGGTTGCGATCGGGTAAAAGATGTGTTGTGTGGTGGTGGCTTTCATCCTTCTACTTCTTTTGTGTCATTTACTACTCTATACATGGTGGGTTATGCTTGCTTGATCTTATCTTTATCCCTCCTCGTATATTGGTTTTTATAGGCTACATAGGCTAGATCATTGCTAGCTCTAGTGACCTCCTATATGTTCTTAATTTGGGAAAAGGCTTGCCTAAGTGACCAGGGATCCAGGTAATACATTTTTGGCTTGATAAAGTTATTGACTACTCCCTAGAAGATGGTCAAAATATGCGTTTGAAAGATGGGTTCAATCATTAAGGGTTACATTCCATCTCTAAATGAACTTCTAGATCGATTCAAGTGACCCTTATCTCACTTTCATGAGTTAGTTTGAAGTTGTGTCTAGCTTTAAGTTATACTTAAAATGATTCAAAAATTGGATTATCAACTCATCAAGTAAGGAGATAGAACCCCTTGACAATGTCTTATGCCAATCTAAAGCTTTCCTTGTCAAGGACAGGGGGAAAACATACAACATTGTATGAGGCCAAGCTTGCAATAGGAGCTACTTGGTATGAAAAGTGATGAGATGTGCATTTGGATTTCCTTTACCATTGTATTTGGTAAAGCAAGAAATGGAGATGCTTTCAAGTAATGTTATTTGTAATACACCAAAGCTAATGGGGTCATCCTAGTAAAAGTTCATGATTTTAACAATTTGAGTTATGCTAGCCTTAAGCTTACACAATTCATCTATAAGGTTTTGGATCATTTAGAAGGCTTGATATAGGCCTTCTAAAGCTCTTGAGAACTACATTGGTGGTTGAATGGTGTGTGGCTATGTAGCAAGAAATGGTATAGAATAGAGAGGTAATCTAATTATTGTTGAAAAAGGGTTAGACATAGAGAATGACATCTACATAGGGACATGGGGAATAAAGAGAGTACTGGTGATAAAAAATTTGTGTAAAATGTGTGGGATTTGAGGTCCTAGTGAGGGATTGATCTATACTATGAAAGGCTTTGGCATTGAGGAAAGTGTTGGTGAAGGCTGGAAAACTATGGAAAAAGGTGTTGATGTGAATATAGAGGTAAATAGGAAAGAGGTTTTAGGGGCTTAAGTCAAGGGAGGTATAGGAGGTACCTAAGTCATCACAAGAGTAGGTTGCAATGGGTTATTCATGGAGGAATCTAGAATTGATTGTTGTAAGAGATCTTCCAATTGAGGATTAGTTTTGTAATACACTCTTGATTCATCTAGATCCTCTTGATCCTACTCTCAACTTACTCCCTCATTAGACATGGCCTCATCATTAGTGTCAACTAATTAGGCTATGTGTATATAGAACTTTGTGAGTTCTATGTGGTTATATGATGAAGGAATATATTCTTTCTCATTCCTATGGATCAATAGGTGTTACCTCAAACACATGAGGTGACACCTAAACCTGAAAAATTTAGTGATGAAGAAATACATATTAGGGATCTTGACTCTCTTGATAAGGTACAAGAGCTATGGGGACAACATGTTAAAATTGATAATACAATCCTCAGTCACCTACTAATGGTTGATATGGTTAAGATGGTCCATGATCTTGTTGACAAGTTAGATGTTTTGTATCTTCAAGAACTTAATTTGGGTATAAAGCACAAACTTTTCTTTCTAAAAATTTTTTGCTTCAAAATTGAGTTGAATGGATGGGGAATGTTATTGAAAATGTTTAAGTCTCAATGAGTGACATCTTGTAAAGGATGATTACCCTAGGAAGACAAGTTAAAAAGCTTGAGTTGAAGAATGAGAAACTTGAAGATCAAGTAGAAGTTCAAGCTAAGGCTGTGGCATCTAGTTCTAGGTGGTCCAACAAGAAGTTACAAACTAAAGAGCCCAATATGTATAAGGGCGATTAAAATGAAAAACTCTTGGATACCTTCATCTTTGAGATGTATCACTTCCTTGAAATGAATTAATACCTCGAGGAAATAAGAATCAACATCACTACTTAATTTTTGGGAGGTGTTGCTCAGACTTGGTGGCTTGGTATTATGCATGAAATGAAGTTGGGGTTAATTCATAGGGCAATGAACACTTGGGAGGAGCTCAAGTCTACTTTCATTGAAAACTTTTAGCTAGACACTTCTATTAACCAAGCATGGGTGAAGTTGAGAGAACTCCAATAGAATGGTAAGCTCAAGGACTACCTATGAGAATACTACGAAGTGATCTTCTAAATCTCTATTTTGGATGAGGAAATGAAGTTCTATCTCTTCCTCAATCGCCTAAAACTATGGGTCCAATGAAAGGTTAAGTTCCATATGATTATTGAGTATAGAGAAGCATTAGTACTAGCAACTATTCTAGTAGTCAATATGAAGTTCTAGAAATAGGAGAAGAATGGAGATGATGCAGCTCCTTATGGAAATAGGTCAAGTGATAGAACTAGTAAATCAGGAGGCAAAAATTTTGTGGGTGGGTTTTGGGGACCTTGTCCTATTATTACTTATGGTTCCTAGGCATCATACCAAGGTTTTGGGAAGTGATGGGCTTCCAAGGATCGTGAGAAATTTAGAGATAAGCGATCATGTTTAAGCATGGGATGTTTTATTTCTATGTGCTAAATTTCTATCCTCCTTATTTTCTTCTCTTCCATCCCTAGAAAGCTCTCCATCTTCATCTCTAGTCAATGAGCCTCCATGTTTATGTATCACATGAGATGAACCAATATTAGAACAAAGTCTAGCATCCAATTTCTCCAATATATCTACCATTATTTGAAAAGCACATTTTTGGTCTTCCATATCCTTATTCAGGACTTGAGTTGCTTTCTTCTTCGGAGCCATGTTTCAAAGAAAATTAATTGTCAAATAAAATATCCAATTATAGATCTAGTTTAATCTACATAAACTGAAGGCACAAGAGATAGGATCTCATAAATTTGTGCAATAATCAAGCCTTAGAACATCAATGAATGCACCCGATTAAGCACAAACTAAAGCCTTAGAATGAATCCAAGCACTAATACCTATGTATTTCAATCTATGCTTTGATAGTAAACACTAGTATGGTAGGGGTTAGCCACTCAAAACCCTCACAGACATTTCCATTTCAACATAGTTATATGTAAGAAAGAAAAAAATGACCTAAAATCATTTCTATTAAAACATTCAATAAATGAAATACATAGAATACAAAGTTTATGAACACATAGTAATACAAGCTATAAGATCTAGGAAATACCAAGCCTCTGACATTTAATTCATTACCACACTTAGCTTGTTGTAGGACCAAATACTTTACAACCTCATAAAACATACCTTACTCAAGAATATTTTAACATCCCAACCTTAGATACCCCATTTTCCCTAGTATGTTTTTGATTGAAATCCTTAATGCTTTGTTGTTAAGCCTTTATCTTGTGTTGGTATCCTCTTTGTTAGTTGGTTATGCTTGTGCTATGATTTGATTGAACTATGTATCTTGTAATTATCTTTTTAAATGATTATGATAGTTTTAATGTATTTTAATTTAGTTTAGTATTTTTTATTTAAATTAATCATATATGCACTAATGCCTTTGTTAAAGTTTTGAGTAAACAGGTATCAGGTACTAGATGGGCCATTAGCACATGGGATACCAAATTGAGCTTGTAATATGCTTGGTTACTCTGTGTTGGTTTACTTTGTGAATATTTGGATAAATAATAAATTATAGATATTAATATTTAGTTTTTTAAAATTATTTTCATTTTGAATTTTCTTTTAAAGTAGCATGTGATAATACCTTGGTTAGTTATGTTTGGACCTTAAACCCTTTTTGGTTGGATTAGAAATTATACAAAGTTATTAACTATTCCATAGGAGGGTGCTCCACTAGGCCAATGCTAGGTATTTTTTTCATGTTAAAATATTATTTTTATTAATTTTAAAAGTTCCAAATTAATTTTATTTGATTTTAAATTTTAGTTTTTCATAATAGAATTTACCTTTTTACTAAACCTTAGTGATGAGTGGCGAGGTACCCCTACACTCAACCATACGAAACGATCGTAGCATGCCCGATCCGGTCAAACTCCACAAACTAAATGCCTAAACGCCCCATGGAACACTTGGGGTTAATCATTCGTTGTCTTTCCAGACTTACTTGTTGTTGTCACGGTGTATGGTTAAGTAAGTCTGAGGTATACAATTTTTATGGTCTTTTATGGTTTTTCTCCTATGCTATGAGGTGAAGTGTTGAGAGAACTAATTAACTCTAACTAAGGAACTAAGTCTAAATTAACTATCATCAGCATCCGTTCCCACTTACTGTACACACCCTGAACTATGCAACTATGGCTACCAAATGCTAATCGTTACTAGGATTACCACACGTAACGCACGTGCTCGAAGTGGTCGTACTGAGGCACTTAACTAACCTAAGTGTGATAAGCATCCATTCCTTGGCTAATCGTACACACCTGTGGATGCTCGTAACCAAGTTGTACTTATCCCACATTCTAGGAGTTGAGGGTGAGAGAACCTAATCGCGATGAGCATCCGATTCCTTAACTAGCCGTACACATTCGTAGATGCTCGTAATCAAGTCGTACTCATACCACGTTGCGATGAGCAGCTGATTCCTTGACTAGCTGTACACATCTATAGATGCTTGTAATCAAGTCGTACTTATCCCACGTTCTAGGAGTTGAGGATGAGAGAATCTAATTGCGATGAGCAACCGATTCCTTGACTAGCTGTACACATCTGTAGATGCTCGTAATTAATTCGTACTCATACCATGTTGCGATGAGCAGCCGATTCCTTGACTAGCCGTACACATCCATAGATGCTTGTAATCATGTCGTACTCGTACCGCACTAACAACAGGTAATAAATAATAAGTAAGAAATAACATGTAATAAACCTATTCCATGCACTGCAAGGTTTATCCACAAAGCTCATCTTTATTGCCGTACACAACTTGCGTTTAGGTACAAAGATGCTCGAATAAAGAGTTGTTCACTTGGGGACTCCTACTGTGGGCACATGGAAAATATTCTATCTCTGGAGTGATCAAACTGGCAGAGTTTCCGTACTTTAAGCCTAGGATGGAAAATGAGGGGAGTGCTACCTCTTATTTATATATTTGGTGGTGGACCAAGATATCGCGTACGCGATATCGCAGGGGATGACGCGATATCGCATGGGATGCAATATCACAGCTTGTGTGAATCGCGTCTCATCATACCCCCATGACTGAATGAAAACTCGTCCTCGAGTTCCTTACAATAATATCAGGAAGGTATGGAATTATTGAGGGGAATGAAACTAATGGGATGACATGTGAATGGATCATTATTACAAGACTTGATAAAACTGGTGTTCATGACAACAAGGGTGAACACCTTATTACAATGACATCAGGCCTTTGTTGGCAACTAAGAAAGCGAGAGAGAGATAGAAAGAAGTGTTGTTGCTGCCAACACAAAGATTGCGCTTTTCATTGTCCATCCATAAGCGCGCCATCAATCTTACTCCTTGCATAGCTGCTTCAGCGCTGCTCCATTCCAAGTGTTTGCTCCAGATCCAATCCGTTGTTGTATAATCACCATCTGCACACACACCACAATCATATATTAGCAAGGGTAAATGAATCATCATGTAATTAATACCTTGCTTCGGTGTAGGTTCATTGGCTAGGTTGTGGTATAGCTGATATGGATCTGGGAATATGTTACAAATGACTATCAAAGGTGTAGGGGTTAGGAAGAAAATCAAAAATTTCGGGGCTAGGAGAAAATCAAAAAAGTGGGCCCCATGCCCCCATGACTAATTGCGAACCTCCGGTAGCATTAGAATGGAGAAAGAAAAGGAGTAAGAAAGAGAGATAAAAAGGACAACTAAAAACATCAGTGAAATGGATGTCAAGATGGAAATGAACAAAATGAAATTAATTTCAAAAATGCTAAGGGAAAGAATTTAAAAAATTCTCCAAATAGGAATATCAGTGGGTCCTCCCCAAAGCAGGCTCATGCCCTTAATGCCCTGACAAACCCACATTCAAAGAGTTTGTAGGCTCTGGGAACGTCCTTTGAAACAAGAGTTAAAGTCTTAACCGCAAGAATTTACCGAAAAGAAAACAATGCATTATTAAAAATATATACACTAATGATACAACCAGCAATGAGGTGAACCATGAAGAGAAGGATGGAGAGAATAGAATGGAATGGAATCCCAAGGACAAGGTGGTGTATAGCCCCTTGTGTGTTTTATGATTAATGTGACTTGGCAAGTCTCATTCCAACTCTGGCCTCAAACCAACCATGTCCAGTGACTTCACATCAATGCATTTGGTTAAACCATCCACTTGGATAACGAGGATGCATCTCCAAAAAGCCACCACCATTTCGACGAAAAAAAGGAGAGAATGGGAAGCAAGAAGGGCCTTAGTTAGAGGGAATACTTTTGGTTCCATAACCAGTGCTTGTAGCCCAATTTATTCATCTAAGGGGTGTGCTTTGAATTCCCACATTATTTTTTTTTGAATTTTATGTTTTGTATTTTTATGCGTGAGAACCACACCAGGCAAAGACTTCTTATTTTTATTGTCTCAGCTTTCGATAGATGGGGTAACATCGGAACAATAAGAANTTGAATTTTATGTTTTGTATTTTTATGCGTGAGAACCACACCAGGCAAAGACTTCTTATTTTTATTGTCTCAGCTTTCGATAGTTGGGGTAACATCGGAACAATAAGAAAACTCAAGAAGAAAACATCCAAGAACCCAAGAGAATGACAAACAAAAAAGCATCAAGTTCCCTTGAAGTCACACCCTTTTCAACCCTTGAGTCCTTCCTTAGTTTGAGAAATACCCAGTCACCGATTCATTTTAAGTTCTTATTAGAAGGGGACTATACATTTCCAAGCTGAGAGAGACCAAAAAATTGTTGGATGGATGGATGAAGTGATCTCATTGCCTACCATATCAGAAGAAACATACCTTAGTATCAACATTGTAAGTTAAAGGTAAAAATCAAACATTAGCAATCAATATGAAAATAGTTCATACCATCATCCCAAACACTTATTGGGTGACGAACTTACATGGTGGATGGCACACACACACACACACACAAAATGGAAAAGTATAATGATGTTGTAAAAGAAAAACAAGAAAAGTTAAAGAAATTTGTAAAACAAAAATGTGTAAAACAAAAACGTCGTAAAAAAAATCAAAAAAGAACTGAGGTCCCCATATGATCAGCATAGGTGGCCATCTCCCCCATGATTGAGTTGTAAGGGAGAGATCTCAAATAATGAGCATTTGTTTGAATTTCGTAGAAGTGCCCAACTTCTCCCAACTGATGTTCTTAGGTTGAGGGATGGAAGTTGGCAACGCTCATATTTCAATGTGTCTATGCCTTCGTTGTTGGCATGGGTTTCCTCAGTTCGTTCCATGCATATTTTTCTGCTCCTTCTAGTAGCCATCAATCACGGGGTGTCTACTAATTCTTGTGTGGTTGCTACATACAGGCATCTTTGTTGTAAATTTTCAAGGGCACACCTGTTACATGGAGGAGATGAGCATCCCTCCATGTCATCACCCGATGAATCTCTGTATGTGATGCATGGAACTTTCCTCTTCTCAATCTTTCCACAAATGTTTATCTTAGAGATTTCCAAGGAAATATTGCGGATCCTAAGGCATGCATCTACTGTACTAAGCCATGCCCTTCCCATTATAATCGGGAAGTCCCCTTCATTGTTGTTAACTTCAATCACCAGGAAATTAGCTGGGTAAGACCAACCACACACAGTGGTGATGATGTCCTCCACCAATCCTAAGGGAATGGTGATGGACTAGTCTGCCAGCTCTAGTTGAATGTTGCTCTTCTTAAGTTGGGGCAGGTTCCAGGTGTGATATATCTTTTGTGAAATTAAGTTGAATCCAGAACTTGAGTCAAGAAGAGCCCTATGTGGTTCATTTCTAGCGATCTGTAAATAGATTAAGGGACTCCCAGGGTCAATTAGTTTCCTAGGAAGACGATTCACCTTGATCCAGTTAGTTACGGTATGCGTTAACACAACTGTATGCGTTAGGCTCTGATTTTGGACAGAAGGGTGCTCTAAAGTGTTAGATGGTGGAGGATTGTACATAGTCCCAACTGCTTGTTTTTGTGAGAGTTTGTCTAGGCTTTTGGTTCTGAAGTAAGGTCTTCTCTTTTTACAGTTGTCAGAACCAGCAGCTGGTTGGATCTTTACAGCTCTCGCAGCGTGACGTTGCTGCGGTTAAGGAGGAAGTTCCCCTTGCATTGTTGGAGCAAGAGGTGTTATGGGAACTACTTGTGGTGGAAGAGGTGCAGATGGATTAGGAGGATGGTGTGGGTATGGAGTGTCTCCTGGAGGAGAAGGAGTCCTTCTAAAGTACTCCCGAGCTTGGTAGTGACGGTTGGAGGTTGCGTGACCCATAGAGTCACTTGGAGAAATCGACTGCTGCACATAATATCCATAAGGGTCAGGCTACCGGTAGGGGTACTGTTGTTTCAGCGATGGTATCCCCCATGACTGTGGGTATTACCATTGCTGATGCTGTCTGATGGGCTGAGGTGGAGTTCCACTTGGATAATATGTTAGTGGTTGGTGGAACTGCCTTGGGTTACCTTGTGGATAAGGTAACCTTTGAGGTGTTTTCCATTGATTGACTCTTGGATTTAGTGCATACATCCCAGAATCCTGTAGATGTGAGATAATGGGGAAACATCCCTTGGGATGGTCATCGTGGCAGATCTCACATCCACTTTCATCATCTGTGTCAGAATCTACAGCCACATCGGAGTTAGTGATTTTCCCCTTACCCTTGTTATGTGCAAGGCTTGAATCTCTCCACTTTTTCTTACCTTTGTCACTACTTTGTTCTACCTTAGACTCTTCTACAATTTTTAAGATGGTTTCTATTTTAGAGTCTAAGGAACTTCATACGTCATCTATCTTAGCCGCTATTTCCATTGTTAATTTTTGGATCGGAAAGGTTTTCCGGTTCACCAACTCTTTGATTGGTGACTCATCCTCTTCATCACAAAATTTCACTCCCTTCTTTCCAAGGGAGGGATCACGGTTGTAATCCTCTGCACTTTCCCTTTTGCGTAGCTCACCTTCTTCATTTGCTACTTACTCCAACAAGCTTTGCACTTCATGGGCTCTAAGTTTTGATAATTGCCCTTGGGCATAAGTTCCAAGGGTCCTTCTGGTTTCATGCCTTAGCCCATCCATGATGTGGCGCAGTTGATCCCATTGTGTGTACCCATGGCCTGGGAAATGATGTAACAATGTGTAATAGTAGGCCATGGTAGCATCCAAGGGTTCGTGATGACCTTTCTTCCAGCCTTGGATCTACTTACGCAAATTGGACACTATGGAGTATGTTTGATACTTTTCGTTGAACAGTTCTAGCATCGTACTCCACCTCCTGATGGTTTTCCGATTCTAAGGACTAGTACCAACTATTTGCTTCTTTGGTGAGTATCCTTGGGAACAACTTAAGTTTTTTCCACTAACTGTCTATATTCTGCAAGGCACAAGCATCGTGGAATGCCTGTAAATGATTTTGCGGATCAGCATTGTATCCCCCTTCAAATCATGGGATATTGTTCATGTCTAATCGTTTGATCCGACTATCCTTCAAATGCCTTCCTAACTACCTCTATTATGTCAAGCATACTTCGGGTTGCGAGTAGGGGCTCCTCATGATCATCTCTTTCATGATGCCTGTGATGTATGCATGGTTCCCTACTCTCCCTACGTCCTTGCCCTTATCCTCTCTCTTGACTTTCCCATCAAGGTCTTTCGTCCTTTTTACCTTTATCCTCATCTTCATGTTCATGGTGGCTACGCCCAGATGTGGAAGGAGAGGGTGAGTGATGTGAAGAAGGGGAAGAAGAAGGGGAACCATTTCCATGATGATGTTTCTTGCCTTCTCTTTGACTGCTATGGCCCTGATCGTGGTGATGATCTAGGTGCCCGTCCTTAGCATAAGTGGTTGTTCCCTCTGTGAATAGTTGGTGTTCACGGGCATCAGAACTAGGGATATGTATCGTTGATCGTATGTTCTGATACCCTTCCTCCTCAGCATCGTTAGGAGGGGGAATATCATTTGTTAAAGAACCTGTGATAATGGGTTCCTCATCTCCTATTTCGCTAAGGACATGCGGGGCTTTGCCCTTTAGAAAAGTATGTTGACTCTCCTGCCTTAAGTCTCTCATACGTTGGGCATCTATGGGATAATAATCCCTCATGTTAAAATCATCCACAACGTATTCAGCATATAGTTCTTGCATGCCAATATGTGCCAAGGCACGGAAAAGCATACGAGAGATTGATCAATCTAGGGGTAACACGATGTTACCTTGCAAATCTCTCCACCGCAACTGTTCATCTTGATGGAGAATAAAAGTAAAATTGGGGATATACACATGGGGGGGAGTATATGTCATTTTATATTGTTTAGGACTTGGCTGATTTTGGTTATGTGTTTTATGTTACTGAATGTCTCGTGTATGATCCTTAGGAGGTGAGTTGCTCTTATGAGAAGAAGCCATTTTTATTAGTGTGCTAATTTCACCATTAGATAAATTTTTCTGATGATTAACCCAAAGGTTTGTTAAGGCTCACAATGATATGAGTGATATCCCTTATGTTCTATTCAACGCACAAACACTTAGCCCTCGGCAACTGCTCCAATGATGAGTGGCGAGGTACCCCTACACTCAACCATACGAAACGAGCGTAGCACGTGCAATCCGGTCGAACTCCACAGACTAAATGCCTAAATGCCCCATGGAACACTTCGGGTTAATCATTCATTGTCTTCCTAGACTTACTTGTTGTTGTCACGGTGTATGGTTAAGTAAGTTTGAGGTATATGATTTTTATGGTCTTTTATGGTTTTCTCCTATGCTATGAGGTGAAGGGTTGAGAGAACTAACTAACTCTAACTAAGGACCTAAGTCTAAATTAACTAGCATCAGCATCTGTTCCCACTTACCGTACACACCCTGAACTATGCAACTATGGCTACCAAACGCTAATCGTTACTAGGATTACCACACGTAATGCACGTGCTCGAAGTGGTCGTATAGGGGCACTTAACTAGCCTAAGTGTGATAAGCATCTGTTCCTTGGCTAACCGTACACACCCATGGATGCTCGTAACCAAGTCGTACTTATCCCACGTTCTAGGAGTTGAGGGTGAGAGAACCTAATCACGATGAGCAGCTGATTCCTTGACTAGCTGTACACATCCGTAGATGCTCGTAATCAAGTCGTAGTCATACCACGTTGCGACGAGCAGCCGATTCCTTGACTAGCCGAACACATCCATAGATGCTTGTAATCAAGTCGTACTCATACCACACTAACAACATGTAATAAATAACAAGTAAGAAACAACATATAATAAACCTATTCCATGCATTGCAAGGTTTATCCACAAAGCTCATCTTTATTTCCATACACAACTTGCGTTCAGGTACAAAGCTGCTCGAATAAAGAGCCGTTCACTTGGGGACTCCTACTGCGAGCACATGGAAAATATTCTATCTATGGAGTGATCAAACTGGCATAGTTTCGCTACTTTAAGCCTAGGATGGGAAATGAGGGGAATGCCGCCTCTTATTTATAGATTTGGCGGCGGACCACGATATCGCGGCTTGTGCGAATCACGTACGCGATATCGCGGCTTGTGCAAATTGTGTCTCATCACTTAGTATGCCCTTTTAAGTATAAATACTTAAGAATCAATCCTTTACAAATCATTCAATTGCATTTTTGACATCTTGAAGAAAAATCCAAAGAGAAAGAGCCTACTATATAAAAGAAAAGAGAGATCTTGATCTGTGCTATCATTCAAGATCCTTGTAAGTAAGGCATTATAGATCTTGTTTTAGGTTTAGGTTCAATCACCTTGTTGACCTTTGAATTCACTTAGGCTTTAGAGCCAATTTGGGAGAGTTTATCTATGCAAGAGTTTTTTAGTTACAATGCTATCCATCAGGCAAGAAAAATTTACTACAATGCTCATCTTTTGAATTTTTGTAATATTTGGTTATGTGTACATCCATTTGGTTTGGTTTATTCAACAACTATTTGATAAAATGTTTTGAGACTCTTTCTCTACTACATTTAATTTTGTTTATGCATGTTTTTGAGATTTAATATTATACTATTGATTTATCATGCATGGAATTTTAAACATTAAATTTTACTCCTTATAGATTTTTTTTATTCCCTTTTGCTTCTACCAAATTTTTGGATCATAGAACTAAATTTTTCTATTGTAATTCATGTTTTGAGACCTAAGCTAACTTTGGATGATGATAGCACAAAAGAAAACACTATTTAGCATTGTAGTGCAAATCATGAGGTATCCTTACCAATGTATTATGATCCTATATCATGCTCACAATGAATAATGATATCAACGGTATATTCCATTTGTTAATACAAGCAAATTTTGTAAAGAAACCCCCTTGCATTTTGGATCCCAAAAATTACAAAAATGGACAAAAATGTAGACTTTATGGCTACTTGAAGTAATTGAAAATAAAAAACATCATCAAATACATTTTTTAGGATGTTAGATATGTAGAATAACTCGTAAACTTTTAGATTCCATTCTTTTATCTTTTCTTGATTTTAATTCTTTTAGAAGCTTGGAAAACAATTTTAGTAGTTTTTGGATTCCTATTTGGTAAAAACTTCATTAGGTTTTATATTTTATTTTGTTCTAGTTAAGTCTTTTGGACACATTTCTTCATCACCTAGGGTTTTGTATTTGATTTATGTTTGGCACTAAGGCTTTATATGTTTTGGTGATGCTTATATGGGTTACATTTCTTAGCAAGTATCTTTTATTTTGATTTGTGGAGTTAGAATAGAGAGAGTGGCTAGTTGGTTTTCAAGGAACTCTAAGGCATATTAAAAGCTTTCACTATCTATAGTAGTGGAGTCCATGCTTCATTGCCTTTAATAACATAGTATTTGAGGGTGAAGAGAGTAGGAGACTTTAGGCTTATCACCCTGTGTATAATAAAAATCCATGTAGTATTTCAACTGGTATCAAATTTAAGAAATTATAAATAAGTTTAGTTGGCACAATTTTTTTTGATTTTGGCATTCTTTTGGAAAATCTTATTATGCACAATTTGTACACATCTCAACTTTAACATTTGAAAATTGAAAGAAGGTATTATGCTTTCATAATATTTGGGTTTAGGGATGGTGATGGATTCTTTGGATATTTTGATAATATTTATTTTATTTTAATGTTTTTTATTCTATAATATTTATACTTGGATGCTTTATACTATCCACCTACTCGTTAGTTGATTCCAAAACTTGTAAGGGAGTACTTTTAATTTGTTTTTCCTACATAATCTTAGGACAAGGATTATATTTTTCCTTTTATTTTTTCTTTTATTTTTTCCTTTTAGGTGATTTAGTTAGTAGTGAGAAGGATGAGTTAGCTAGAGAAGCTTATGCTTAAGCATCATGTCTTCCAAAGAACCTTAACCATCAATATAACCTTACTTTTCAACTTCTTTTATATCCTATCAACTATGTTCATTGGTTTATCCACCTGATTAAGATTAAGTTTTAATTGAACATCATGCTAGTTTACCATATGGCTTTGATTTGAAACATGCTTTCTTAACATTAACACACAAAATACATCATGAATCTCTAATAGTCGTGGTGGAAAACTAATTTGATGTGCCACTTTTGCAACTCTTTTCAAGACCTCAAAGGGACCAACAAACCTTGATGTAAACAAATTTGATATCCAAACCTTTAACATGTGACTTATAAATAAGTCTTAAAATAATTTAACTATCAATTTGATGACGCTATTTTAAAAGAAAATGGCAAATTTTTTTTAATGATGATCAATTTCATGAAAGTGGAATTATGCAGATGTGATGAGGTACCATTGGTATGAGATACAACTTGGCCTTAGACTTGGGAAAATGGTGAACATGCTATGCATTTAAATTATCCTATGATTTTTCATGGTAATATGCCCTATGTTCAAGAGGATAGAGGTTCTATCCCTATACTTTCTTTCCCATGCTTTCATTGTACATGCTCTATGTTCACCTCATCATGTGTCATGTCTCAAGTACCATAAATGGAGAAGCTAATATGAAATTATTGGAAATAATGTACCCTCACCAATAAATCATTAGGTGCAAATGGACACCTTCATGGTCAATTATTTAGGAACATAGTGGATAGGATCTTTCTTGTGCCTACCTACTTCGATAATTTTTGGTGCAAGAACCAAGGATATCCTAATGTCTCTTATCTAGTTGGTTCCAATTTGGAAAATGTCAATAAGCTTTTGACTAATTTTATGCATATTCTCTATGATTCCTACTTGAAATTGTTTTGTTAATTTTATTTCTGTATATTCAAATCTTTTATGTGGGAATTCCAAGTGCTAAGAACTTTCTTATTTTTATAAAACCTATTTGGCTAGGCTTACAAACATTTAAAAATTAAATTTTGTAATGGAAGATCATAGTTTTTACAAAAAAATACCATTGATTATGCATTGCATCAACATTCCTTAACAACTAACTAAATTTGAAACTGAAACTAGAATAGTTTTTTATTATGTCCTCAAACTTGTAGGATCTATTAGATAGAGGAAATGTACATAGAATGCATAGCAAACACTTAATAAAGTAAATCATTTGCATAATACATTTGTATCTCTATGAAAATGTGATTAAAATTATATCCAACAAATTTATTACAAAATTTATTTCATTGAAAATTATTTTTAAAAGTATAAAACTTCCCTAATTTTAATCATCACATGACATATAGTTAAGATTTTTTCAAAATAAGGAGAAAAACTTTGAAGAAAGGCTAATATAGCTATGACACAAATTTTGTAATCATATGCTATGTACGTATCATAAATTTCTCAGATTCATTAATGCAAGAGACTAAGGATCAAGAGGTAGTGGGAATATGCCTAATTATGTTGTTTGCATAGCGAATTATCCTTGTCCCTTTGCAAAGTTTTCTAATAAGGCATGGAAAGGATAGGGTGTTTCTTCCATATTCATTTTCTTTGAAATGCTTTGCTATCTCTAGATAGACTAATTGTGGAAGGTTTGTTGGAAAGTTTTTGCTTAGAGTGGTGCATGCTTGGGCAGAGAAGGCAGTCAGCTTGCTAGACCTCACTATTGGATTAAGGTGATAGGCCATTATCTTGAAGTATACATGCTCCACCAGTATGAGTGTGCCAAACTCTTAGTGGTCAATCCCATAACATTGCTGAGCCCACTCCTTTTCTACCTTTGGATTAGCTTGTGTAGATAGTTATGCCAATTGTGTTCTAGAATCAGGGAACCCAAGAGCTTGTGAAATGGCTTCAGTGAAGTAGGACACCTGAATGTCCTTGATTTTCACAATAGAACCTGCCCTTCTATTATTTTAGAAGAGGTATGTCTCTTCCATGTACCGCTCTCCACTAGAAGTGATGATTGACCACATAGGAAAGGTTTGCAATTGTGTCTTTACCTCTGATGGAGCATGCTATAAGAATGGTCCAAAGTTTAGTTCTTGGAGAACTAAGTGTTGGACATCACGGGGCCTAATTGTGTTGATGCAGGCTTGTGTTAGTATGACTTGAAGTCTCGGTATGGGCCCTAGTGCCTCTCCTTGCTACAAGTCTTCTATTGCAACCTCTTCCTTGGGAATCCGTCGAACTGATTCCATTTTAGGATCTTCTTGAAGAGGTATTGTTGCATGGGTTTCTTTTGCCTATTCCTAGGCTTGTTCTTACTAGCCCCTTCCATTTCTAGGTTGTTTCTCCCTTGGTTGAGATGGTCCTCCCTCCTGCGGTCATTTTGGTCTTGGTGTCATCTGTAATTCCAACATGACCATAGGTTAGCAATTATTGTGTAACATGAAATAGTTGGGATACCTTATCTCATTAGGGAAGTTACATCTGGCTAATTTGTAATTATGGCTGATTAGATCCATCTTAATCATTAGTTTATTTGTATTTTGATGTTAACCAATGATTATAGTCATACTAAGTGGTTTTGGAAGGGTCAAACTCTCAAAAATTGATGGTTTAATATCATTGTATTCATTAACCATTTGAGGGAGGTAGAAAAATTTTCAAAAAATTCTTGTCAAAAACCTTAAGGTTTTTAGGCCTCACGATGAAGAGCTTACCTCCAGTAGCTGTAGGATCGAAGAATGGAAGAATTTGAACAAATGGTTGGAAAGTTATAGGCTCTGGAAGGTGTTGGGCTCTAAAAAATGGCAAAAATTCCTCACTTGTTGTCAATCAAATGATAAAATTTTCAAAGTGTTTGGTGGTATTTATAAAGTATTTGTGTTGCATTGATGGGACCCTATCTATGAGGTTGGCTATGTCGACTAGGCCTAATTGATGCAGTTGTCAAGCACCGTTGACTTTGGGAAAACTATGAAAATACAAGGAGTTTTTGAGTGAAATGGGAGTTAAATAGAAGCCTAAAAAGCCATGAACATGACAAAAATAGTAGAAGAGCATGTTGAAGCTCAGAAAATATGAGGAAATGCTTGGAGAATTAGGTTTTATGAAATTTTAGGAAGCACAAAGTTGGATGCACAATGAGGCAGGTGAAAGATATGATTGTAGCAATGTCTAAGGTAAAGGATTATCTATTCAAAACAAGAGATATGTGAGTGGGTCCTCCCCATAGCAAGAACATGTCCTTTTTGCCCTTGCATAACCTTAACTAAGTATTCTATGGGACCCATAGTTGATTAATGATTATGAAAAGTTAAGGACCAATTCAGAAGAATCTATCCAAGAATTTCAACATGTCAAACTAATACATTGAGCATGACATGGAAACTAGTAGCATGGTGAGTTATGGGTAGCATAGATGGATGATGGAGAAGGTTGGATGGAATCAAGAATTAAGGTTATAAGAAGTTCCTTGTGGAGTTTGTGTTTAAAATGATCTAAGAAGATCCATCCTTAGTTCGGATCAAAACTAATCACTTTTAGTAACTTAGCATCACCACTCCAAGACCGATTCACCCCCTCAAGACACAAGAGTGCTCCCAAAAAACAACCATTATTCCATAAAGAGAAGAAAAGAGAAATAGGAAGTGAGAGAGGGCCTTATTTAGAGGGGACCTTTAGGCATGGGTAACATGCCTTTCTAGTCCCATAACTAGTGCTTGTAGCTCATTTATTTGTCTAAGGGGTGTGCTTTGAATTTCCATCATGATGATTTTTTTCTTTTTTTCTTTTGTTTGGATGGGAACCACACCATGCAAACACTTTATTTAACTTCATATTATTGGTCAACACAGAATGGTAAGAAGTCTATGAAAACGCTCATGCACTTGAGAAAGTAGAAGAGTACAAAGAGTATCAAGTCCTCTTCAAGTCAAACATTTTCCAAATCTTTGAATCCTTCCCAATTCTAGAAACTACCAAGGTCATATATTTATTAAAATTTTATTTAATGAAAGGGACCTCAAACTTCCAAAATAAGCAAAACCATAGAGTTTGTGGATGGGTGGATGACGTGGACTCATTGCTTGTTCCATGAAAAATAAACCATGCCTTAGTCATCAAACATCAAAATTCAAACATAGAAACTAGACAACCAAAACATTAAGCACCAACCACCATT
Source organism: Gnetum montanum (assembly GCA_015680685.1). Taxonomy (NCBI): domain Eukaryota; kingdom Viridiplantae; phylum Streptophyta; class Gnetopsida; order Gnetales; family Gnetaceae; genus Gnetum; species Gnetum montanum. Next base: position 78,057 of record MNCI01004704.1, read on the forward strand.
AGTAAACAACATTGGCACTGTGTCCTCCAATAATAAAGCACTTTTATTAGCAAAAATAATGAAAAGTCATACAAAAATAAAGTAAAAAATATAAGAAAGTATAAAATATTCAAGAAAGATAAAACATACTAACAATGTTGTAAAAAAAATGTATAAAAATAAAAAATTGAAGAGCCATGTGTATGGTTCGCTTGGATGGCCATCTCCCCCATGACTGTGTGGAAAGGAGGAGATGTAGAATATGGAGCATGGTTGTCCATCTGATGAGGTATCAGTTGCATTAGCTTGTGTTGGCTCAAGGAAAGGTTTCACTTGTTGGATGTTGACTAATTGCTTTTTGTTTGGGCTATCATGTTTGTAGATTAACATGGCACCAAATGAAAAGGTTTCATTAATTATATAATGTCTCTTCCAAAACATTTGAAAATTTATTTTTTGAGGTACGTGTGTGAGGTTCTAGTAGAGAACCTTATCTCCAAGTTGAAATTTTACTTTCTATATTCTAAGGTCATGACATTTCTTGTTATATGCCTTGTGTATTTCATTTGAATATAGGGCCACTAATTGATTTTAATCTAGCAAATTCAAGTTAATCAATCTTTCTTTTTGTGGTAGGCTCAAGTCAAGGTTCAAGTCATAGGCTTCTGAAAGTGTACAGAGCTTAGATTGGATTGGAAGTGTTGGGAGTTTGTGGTACACTAGCTAATAGGGAGAGTAGCCTATAGGAAGTTTCCACGTTAAGCAGTAGGACTAGAGGGTGTCATTGAGTTTTGTGCTCTAGTTTCTCCTATATTTACTTACAATCCTTATTAGGATCTTTGTGATATCCCTATTGGTAACTTTTGCTTAACCGTTAGCTTGGGGGTGATAGGGTATTGTTAATTTTTGTTCAACCTCCAAATGTTACATCAAGTTTTGAAAGGTGGCACCTGTAAAATGGGTTCCATTATTAGATATCAATGCCCATGGCACACCAAACCTATTTACAATGTGTTGTTATAAAAATCAAATAGTAGTGAATGATGTATAGTCAGTAATAGCTACTACTTCTATCCATTTTGTGCAATAGTCAACTGCTACGATGATGTAAGTTTTTCCATTGGACATGGGTGTGATGGGACCCATGAAGTCTAGGTGCTAGATGTCAAAGGGCTCTAGTGGTTGAATCCACTATTGAGGATCCTCCATTTGAGCAATCATCTCACCATCTCATTAATAGTGTTCACAAGATCAGATAAATTGCTGAGCATCCCTAGAGATTGTCAGCCACTAGTATCCTGTCATCCGGATTTTCATAGTTGTGCATCTCCCTACATACTGGGCTCCATAAGGATCTTCATAAGCATCCTTAAGAATGCACAATTGATTAGCATCAGGGACACACTAACGAACTAAGCCATCAGCACACATCTTGTAAAGGTTTTCATTGATTTCCATGAAGTACTTAGCCTAATGAAGAAATTGTTGTTTCCTTCTAAAGCTCAAATCTTATGGCCTTTCTTGAGTGAGAAGGTAAGTGAGGATTTCATCATACCATTTTGATTCAGGGGGAAATTGGTCATTTATCACTCCTATAAAGAGGAGTTCATCTAGAAATTAATCAAAGAGTGGGCTCTCCTCCTCTTTGTTATCTCATCTTAATCAAGAGAGATGGTCAACGACCACATTCTTAGTTCCTTTTTGATCTACCATTGTGAGATCAAATTTCTATAAGATCACAAACCACTATATGATAGCTGGGCTCACCATTAGCTTATTCATTAGGAAGCACATCACACTATGATTTGTGTGCACAAATACTTTATAGCCAGGCACATAGTGCCTGAACTTTTTGAGAGCATACATCACTGCCATTAGTTCTTTCTCAGTTGTGGTCTAATTTAATTGTGCACCCACAATGCTTTGGCTAATTTAGTGGATGTAATATGAAAATTTCTTATCATCCAACTACATAAGAATTGATCCCAAGGTATAATTAGATGTGTCTGTCATTATATGAAATGGTCTGGACCAATCTGGTGCCTGTAGAATTGGATTTGCTATGAGTTTTTCCTTTAGCTATTGGAATGCATGTTTACATTTCCTGGTCTAGATGAATGAAGCATCTTTGTTTGTAAACTCAACCAAAAACTTTGCGATCTTAGAGAAATTCTCTATAAACCACCAGTAGTAGCTAGTGTGTCCAAGGAACGATTGGACATCTTTGACCTTCTCTAGTTGGTGTGTGATTCCTTGGATGACCCTTATCTTTTCAAGGTCTCCCTCAATCCTTGCCTAAGTAATTATGTACCCTAATACTATGTCCTCCTAGACCATTAAATGTCTTTTTTGCCAATTGAGCCTAAGGTTCATTTCAACACATCTTTTTAGTACTTACATAAGGTGATCCAAGGCTTTCACAAATGTAGCCCCATAGGTAGAGAAGTCATCCATAAAGACTTTTTCTACCAATCTACTATTGAAAAATACTAAGGACCTAGCATTAAAATGTTGTAGGGGCATTTCATAGACCAAAAAACATCTTGTAATATGCAAAAGTCCCCTAGGGACTTGTGAATGTTGTTTTCACCTGATCTTCTAATGCAATCTAGATTTGGTTATATCCATTATAACCATCCAAGAAGTTATAATAGTAATAACCAAATATGGTTTTCAACACTTGTTCCAAAAATGATAATGGAAAATGATCTTTAAATGTTTCCATATTCAATAGTATGATGTTGATGCAAAATCACCACTTACCATCTTTCTGTGGAACAATTATAAGTGGGCTAACCCACTCATTATCCGTGATGGGATAGATGAACCCTACCTTGAGGAGTTGTTATATTTCCTCTTTGATGATATGCTTCGACTTGGGGTTTAGCTACCTCTATGGTTTCCATCTTAGCTTCATGGTTGGGTTGTTGTAGATACTATGTTGCCATATCCATGGATCAATTCTATTCAGTTTAGGATATGATTAAATAAAGGTTGTTGGCCATTTGTTGACCACCTCCAATGGCTTGTCCTTTTTTTTGAAAGCAAGATTTGCATTGATTATAATAAGCTTGCCATTTTTTAAAAATGCATACTCCATGCCATCTAGTAGAGTTTTTAACTCTAGGGGCTCTAGCTTAAAATTATCAGGGATTTCCAACTCTCCTTAATAGGTATCATCAATTTCATCATCAGAGAGTTGGTGATGAACTTGCTTAAGTTCATCCATGCCTTTGATATAAGCATGCATAGTGTGCTACTATTAGAGTCAGCTGTTAGCCACTAGGTGTCCTCTTGTTTTGTGTCTATTTGATACAAGCACCTTTAGATATTAGTTTCATGTGCACATTGATTGCATGCTTTAATGAATGTACTTTTAATGGACCAAATTTTCTACATGCAATTGCACCCATTATTGTTGTACATGATGCATGGAACTCACTTCTTCTCGATTCATCCAAATTCATTCTCCTTGGAGATTTCCAAGGAGAGGCCTCTAATGCCCATTTGTGCATCAATAATGCCTAATCATACATGTCTCATAATGATGTGAAAGTCACCTTTGCAGTTTTCTACCTTGATCACCAGAAAATCAATAGGATAAGACCACTTGAGACTTTATTCACAATGTCCTTTACTAATCAAAAAGGGATAGTGATTAATTAGACTACCAATTCTAAATGGATATTACTCTTCTTAAGAGGTGGTAGGTTCCAGGCCTTCTACATGTCATGAAAGAGGAGATTGACACTGGAACCAAAATCAAGAAGAGCCTTGCATGGCTTATGTTTAGTGATCTATAAGTAAATAAGAGGACTTCCCAAGTCACATCTCTTTGTGGGAAGGTTATCAACATTGATCCAATTAGAGACAACATGAGTTAACATCACAATGCAAATCTAAGGAAAATTTTCATTTTCAGGAACTTCAAATGTGTTTGATGCAGAGGATGAGGGCACTGGAGACATAGGTTGACCAGCTGCATTAGGTTGTGTAGGTTTTGGAGGACTATTGGGTCAAAAAAATCATTATTTCCTTGATCGATTTTTTGAACCACTCTACTGGAATGCCAATTATAAATTTATAGCCTTCACAACATTTCACTACTACAACTATGAGGGAATTTCTCCCTACATAAATGGAGTAGGAGGTAACTAGGTTGAGGAAAAAGGAAAGGGTGCATATGGATGTGGAGGGTGGTATGGATATGGGTGCTTCTCTCATGTAGATAGTGAATGAGTTCATTGATGCTCTAGAGAATAATTGTAATCTTGGAATGAAGCGTGGCTAGTAGAGATGCATGAAGAAATGGGTTGTTGAACATAGTACCCATATGGATTTGATTGCCTATAAGAGTACTCTTGTCTTGGCAATGGTATCCCTCACAATTATGATTATTGTCACTATTGGTATTTCTCATATGGTTGTGGTGGAGCTTCACTTGGATAGTAATCTTATTGTTGGTGATGGAACTACCATAGATTTTCTTGAGGATAAGGTAAGCATTTGGGTGCTTGCCTCTTTGCTAGTCAAGGATTTGGTGTGTACACCCTAGACTCTTGTAAGTGTGACACTAAAAGGAAACATCCCTTCAGATGTTCATATTGACAAATGTCATATCCAACATCATCATTAGAGTTTGTCTCCACAACTTCTTCTTCTGTAGTAGTCTTGCCCTTACCTCTTTGGTAGCCACATTCAGCTTCTTTTTGCCTCTTATGGTTGTAATCACTATTCTGCTCTTTGGTTTCTTTAGTAATCTTCATAGGAGTTTGAAATTTTTCATCCAAAGAGTCCCATAGTTTATTAACCTTTGCTAAAACATCTGAAATAGATTTTTGTATGGGCAAGGTTTTCTTGTTCACTACCTCGTTGAGTGGTGACTCCTCCTTGTTATAGAATCAGACCTCCCTATTCTTAATGGAAGGATCCCTATTATTTTCCTCTAAACTTTCCCTCTTTCACAACTTACCATCTTCTTTTGCTACCTAATCTATTAGCCTTTGTATATAATGAGCCCTTAGGTTGGATAGTCTCCCTTGAGCATAAACCCCAAGAGTTTTTTTTGGTTTTTGCTCTGAGCCCATCTATGATGTGGTAGAGTTGTTCCCTCTAAGAATAACCATAGTCAGGGCATTGTTGTAAGAGAGAATAATACCTACCCATGGCAGCATCCAAGGGTTTATGTGTTTCCTATTTCCAACCTTGGATTTTCCTTTTCATATTAGGCACTCTAGAGTATGTTTAGTATTTTTCATTAAATAGTTCTAGCATGGTACTCCATCTATGAATGGATTCTAGTTGTAAGGACCAATACTAGCTTTCTACCTCTTTGATGAGTGTCCTCAGGAATAGCTTCAATTTTTCCTAGTCATTCTCTATGTTTTTTAAAGTGTAGGAAGCATGAAAGGCTTGTAAATGTTTTTGCATATTAGAGTTATATCCCCCTTCAAATTTTGGGATATTGTTCATGTGTAGGCGCTTGATTCAACTATCTTTCACATGCCTAGTTGGGATCTTGACTACCTCTGCAATGTTAAGAATGCTTCAAGTTGCCAAAAAAGGCTCATCATCATCATTATTTCATTGTCATCGATGGTGTTCTCTATTACCCCTTCGATTATTATGGGTTTGGCAATCATCATTATTGTCTCGCTGGTCACCTCCATCATAATTGTTCCTTTTGCAGCATTTTTTTAGAACTAGAAGAAGAGGAAGAAGAAGGTGTAGATGAAGAGGGCAAAGAGGGAGGAGGACTACCACCACCATGGTGTCTACCAATTCCCCTTTGGTGGTTATGGCCACATTCATCAGGTTTCTTATCATCTTGACATTTGTCTGAGCCCCTGCCTTAACTACCATCTTTACCTGAACCTACATTGTTGATAGTGGATCGTAGATTCAGGGCCACACCCTCATTACTAGTAATGAGGGATGGAGAATTTTCATGTTGAAATTTCCTAGAGAGAGGGTCGTCATTATTGTCTTGGTTCATTAGGAACAAGGGATTAGTGAATCGTTTTCCCTTCACAAACTCATGGTGCTTCTCCTAGTGTTAATATCTTTAGCATTGTGTTTCAGTGGGATGGCAGTATTGCTAGTTTTAATCATGTACGAAATGCTCCTCTTGAAGATCTTCAATGCCTAACTTCTTAAGAGTTTGATGTAGCATCATGGACATAAATCGATTAGAAGGCATTACAATATTTCCTTCCATGTTACACCATAGCAATTGTTCATTGTGATGTAAGATGAAGGTGAAATTAGGCACATACTCATCTCAATCAGTATATACTACCTTGCATTCTTGAGGAATTGGCGATTTAGTATCATCATGATTATGAGAAAAAGACTTTTTTTTTCAAAACAAATAAAAAATTAGTGTGCTTATGTGATTAAATTATTTGTGAGAATGACTTGACCTTAGAGTTCATCCAATGATGTTAAGGATGTTCATTAAACCTAAGCAGTGCACGTTTCAATAGAAAGTGTCCTCGATCATGACACCAACGATGAGCAATGAGGTACCCCTACCCCTAGCCATACGAATCATGAAGCATTCACTTGTCATCTAGTTGAATTCCATGAACTCTAGTTTTCCAGTGCACTAGTTCTCTTGTGTAAAAATATATTTGTTTACTATTTGTATATTATTCAAATCTGTTATTAATTTTACATTTCAATTTTATTACCATGCTTTGCATTTTCATAAGTTCGAAGTTGATTTGCCATATCGGCCAAGGTGCCTTGGATCCTATTTTTCTATGAAGGACCTAGAGATTTAGGGTTGGGAAACTGTTGCACTGAGGATCTTTGGTTTTTATTCTAGTGACCAAAATTCTCAATCGCAACATGGAGTACCCAAGTTGAAGAACCATGTAAATTTGTGTGTGTTCTTTGTTTTATAAAGGTTTGATTTGGGGAACTTATTCATCCCCCTTCTAAGTTCAATGATCCACAAGTGATATCAGAGCTTAGTACTCTTTGTTTCATCAACTTCAAGAGTGAACAATGGAGGGGAAATCTTATGCAAAGGCACCCACGTTCAATAGATTCAACTTTGCCTATTGAAAATTGCAAATGCAAGGGTTCTTCAAATCAATGGAGTTTGAAGTCTAGGAATCAATCTTGGAAGGCTGCACTCCACTCATTGATAGCACCACCAACATCATCAAGCCTCACAATAAATGATTTTAAGAAGAAAAGGATAAGTTCATGTTTTATTTAAGAGAGAAAAATGTTTATATTATGTATTGAATAAATCTGAATTCAATAGAGTAGCAGGATGTAAAACGGCCAAAGAAATTTGGCAAAATTTAGCAACCACTTATGAAGGAACCTCTATTGTTAAGCAATTGAAATTGTTAGTTTTGTAAACTAAATATGATAAAATCAACATGCAAGAAGGTGAGAAAATCAAGAATTATTTTTCTAGAGCTAACGATCTTGATATAGAAATTAGAGGAATAGGGAAAGACTTGTCCTAAAGCAATGTCATCATCAAAATGATTAGAACTGTATAACTGAAGTTCAAGCCTAAGGTCATAGCCATGGAGAAAATTAGAGATTTTTCAATTTTGAGATTTGAGGAACTTCAAAGTGCTCTCATCACCTATGAAAAGAATCTTATAAGAAAAGGAGTGATTCAAGAAAAAAATATTGCTCTAAAGACTACCTCCAATGACAAGGAGGTCAATGAGCATGATGAGGGTAATGAAGATGAGATTTCTTCTCTCTAGAGGAGACTAGTGATTGCTTACAAGAAGAAACAAAGGGACATCTTAGTACCAACAAAGACCAAATTTTTTCAAAGGTAAAGAAAGAGGTAGAAACTTTTTGAATTGTTCTAATCTAGATTTTTCTTCTATAGAATGTTGGGTTTGTGGAGGAAGGGCCATATGGCCTTCGAATGTCCTAGTAATCCAAATGATAAAAACGTTTAGCCAAAGAATAGATCTAATGATGAGGAACTGAAAAAGACTAAATTTTATACAAGTTGGCATGACAGTGAGCAAAGTGAAGAAGAAGCATGCAATTCTCCTAAAACTTCTCATCTCATCTACATGGCCCTTACTAATGAATCTTTCTCACATATGGCAGAACAACATGGTAAGTGTGGCGAGAGGTAGAGTGAATTTAAAGAAGAAATTTTTCTCTTATATCATTTGATTAGGAAGGCAAAGAAACTAGTGCTTTCTAAGTTAAATGTTCTTCATGCTGAAATGAAAGAAGAGATCTTAAACATAAAAGCTAAGATTCAACCACTAACCTCTTGTAACAAGGATTACAGTAAGATTTAAGATGAGCAGTTTCCCAAAAATTATGGTAAGGATGCAACACATGAAAATGCAAGCTCAAGCCCAAGCATAGTAAGGTTTGATAATTTTGATCATAAGGATAATACAACTTTATATTTAAAAATTATGGTTTTATGCAAACTCTTAACCATGATGATCAAATTAATTCTTGGTCTTGTCAAAAGGGCTTTGGTAAGGAAATTTTGTAGGTACCAATAAGTGAGAATGAAGAGAAGCAAAGTTTTGAAAATAATGCAAAAATTGATTCAAAGTCCTATCACAAGGAAAATGAACAAATAGAGACATCACATACATGATCTACTGAAAGAAAACCTAAGGATGAGGAGGCACTTCATGATAGGGGACCTCATCTCAAACTTCATTACTCTTATCAATTTACTGGCAAGCAAGGTAAGTTAAGATAAGTCTCTATCTCTTTGCTTGCTAGTTAATAAGGATAGTATATGAGAAGTCCTAAATTATCCATGTCTTAGATAAAAAATGTGAAGTGTTTAGAGCTTTTCTCTCATTCATTCATGATATTAATATAATTGGTGTTATGAAGATTTATAATAGCTATTTTAATTATTTCCCTTGGATCTTTATCTTTTGACTTCTTATCTTGCTATTCAGTCTTGCTTAATTTGAAATTCATATGATGATTCTATGTTCTTTGTCTTTGAGATGATTTTTTCATTTTAAGATAAGACAAACCTCTGAAATGCTATCAATATTGTTGGTTGAAGATCTAGATCTCCAAAAATTAAGCCTAATGTTGATCTACAATTATAGTGTGTTTGTGATTTTTGCACATTGATCTTAAAAGCCCAAGATAGGTAGCACATATGTAGGGGGAGCCTACATCTCAATCATCATGGGGGCCATCAATGTAGGGGAGTCCATGATGACTTTAGCCAAAACACACAATGAGTAAGAAAATAATTTCAAAAGGCATTTATTGGGATGGCAAAGTCTTGAATGGTTGTGTACTCAAACTTTAAAAGATACTTAACGATATATAAATACTTAGTTTCTTATCAGCATCTATTGTTTAGAAATGACTGTGGCTATTTTATTGACTTATACTAAAATCAAAATCTACATGACTTTCATATTCTTTTGATAAATTCTTCTAGTTGAATCTGGAATTACATGATGTTATCTATTACATTAGTTTTCCTTTATCATTGGTCTTTAGTGTCAATCTCTATTGGTCCTCATGGATTTTATCCAATGTTCAATTGTAAGCTTTATCATGAAGTATCTATTTTTATACAAGTAGTAAATATTATGAGAAAAGCCATGATCATTTTTGGGTATGTGTTCTTTTGATTGAGTTATGCATTGAATAATTTTCTTTGAGATGCAAATTTTGGATATTTGGCATGGTTGGTTTCAAGTTGTAGATTGCTATATGCTCATTTACCAAGATGAAGATCCATACTAATTACTTATTTTGAAGATAGATTACTTGCTCCTCAATGTTTTCAATTCACTTTAAGCTCAAATATTGGTTAAAAATCTAGAATCAATTCTTGATATATGTGTGGCAAAACTTGTAATATTCTTGCTTTCCTATTTGTGTGATACATGATGAAACACTTATTTCTATATGCTCTATGATTGATATTTTGTATTGATTAACTATTTTTATGTGATCATATTTACATTGGGAGAGAATTTTAGGAAGTGTAGATTTATTAGCATGTTTTATTTTTGATCAATGGTTTTGGATGTTGCATTGCCTTAAAACAAACATTAGAGTATGCATGTATCTCTCATAGCTTTGACCTTTAAAATTGGATGTTAACGGTTCTTATTGAATTAATTGCAACTCCTTGTTTTGACCTCAAAAGAGTAGTTTTCAATTTTCACAATCACATCTTAAGTGGAGAATGCAGTACATTCCTCACTACATTTTGAGCAATAACATAATTATCTCATTAATGGTTTTTCATTGTGAAGTTGTATGGATATATTTACCTCATCATGAATATATGCCCATTTGCTAATGTTGTATAAAAATGAAGATTATCTAAATTCCAAGCACCTTTCACTACTAATGACTTATTATTTTAGAGATAGGTTACTTATCCCTTTGCTTCAACTTCAAGATTGAATTTCACTTGGAAAGTTTGTTCTACTCTTGCAAAATTTGGGACACCTTTTCATGAACTTGATAAATACATACTTCCTATATCTTTTTAGGATTATGAGTGATACTTGGCTCTCCATATTATGTGAATATTATTATTCATTTCTATCTTTTTTACCTATGTTTGAGCACCATATCCTTTTTGTTGCTATTCAAAAAGGGGGAGAGTAGTATGGTTATATTTGTATGATCACTAATCCATTTTCTTAAGTTTTGAACATCACCAAAGAGGAGGAGATTGTGAACCTTTTGGTGTATTTTGTTATGCTCAAAATGTTAAGTAAAATGAAGACAAAAGTTGTTTGTTTGGTTGTATGGTTGTTCTATTTTTAGGACTTCGTACAAGGAAAACCAAGATGTTTGTAGGACTTTGTACACATGAGACCAAGATGAGCTAAAGAGGACAAGGAATGAACTATCCTAGAGCTCAAAGGAGGAGGTGACCCTCATGTCTTCAAAAAAACATCCAAAGAATGTGGAAAAGGACCTGATATTATACAAGCAAAGTGCACATCATTAAAACATACAGAATATCAAGGTTTTGGACAAGGAATGATGCATTCATCATGCAAGAGAACGTGAAGAAAGAAATCTCTAGGAAGCAGCAAATGTCTTGGTAGATCTGGAGAGAATTCAGACAAAGACATCTTTAGAAACATCAAGACATCTTTCTTAGACAAAGACATCTTTCACAAGGTAGAGACATATTTACAGATTACAAACTAAGTCTAGAAAGAAATCTTCCAGAGTAGAGGCTTCAAAAAAAATGTCTTTAGCAAAAAAAAGATGTCTTTCCAGAATTGAAGGAAAATTTAGAGAGATGTCTCGGGCACAAGAAAGAAATCTCCCACAACTATTAGTGACTGTTAGCTAGCCATTGCACAAGTTTTGAGAAGGATTTAGCAACATGATAGCTATAGGAAGACTTGATGTGCATTAGAAAATGTGCAAGCATTATTGTATTCATTGTACAATCATTTGTAATCATGGAATTTTTTGTTGCTCCTCATTGTCTAATCATTTTGGCTTTGTAAAGTGTGCTATACCTAACTATGTAACAATTAGCAAATTAAGTTACAGTTATTCCTTGTAATTCTTGTTCTTGTTGCCCTACAAGGTTGATGTGCTTGAGCTTGTTAGGATCCAATGGGATTAAGTTGTTGGTGCTATAGTACAATACTCCGGTGTAGAGCTCAAGATTGTAAAGGTTGTGGAATCTTGAAACCACATTTCCAAGCTTGATAGGACCTTATGGGGTTGAGTGATTTGTGCTGCAATATAACACTCTAGAGTGGAGCTTGAAGACTATATAGGGTGCGGATCCTTCAACCACATTTTGAAAGCAAAAAAGTATAGAGGTATGCTTGAGATCTACACTCCAAGTGTGTAGTACCCAAGTTGGGGAACCACATAAATTCATGTGTGTGCTTTGTTTTATAAATATTTGATTTGGGGAACTTATTCATCCCCCTTCCTTCTTAATTCAATATCAATAGCCACTATGCAGGGCATAGAATAACACTAAAACTAATGGTGGTAGGCTAATTCTAGCCTACTTGGTTCAGAAACATCCACAACTTTGCACAAGCTTATGAGAGATTCTAGAAATATGGAGGAATTACAGCCAAGAATGAAGGGCCGCAACAATGGATATAGCCACTAAAGCCATATGATATATGGGGGATTGATTTTACAGGATCCATAACAACTATGTCAAGTAAGAAAGCATACATAATAGTGACGATGGATTACTACGCAAAGTGGGCAGAGGCAGCAATAGTCAAAGATTGTACCACCAAGACAGCTATCAAGTTTTTTCAACAATATGTGGTGAACAGATTTTGAGTACTAAGAATGCTTATATCAGATAATAGAACTCATTTTACTAGTGCTACCTTTAAAAAGTGCATGTAACAACTTGGGGTAAACAATAAACTAACCACACCATTCCACTCCCAAGCCAATGGTTAGATAGAAGTTACTAATCCTAAAACTAGAATACTGACTAGGATGGTTAGTAGGTTTAGAAAGGATTGGACCACTAAGTTGAGTGATTCTCTATGGGCCTATAGAATAACATGGAAATTACCTATAGGATATTCACCATATGAGCTAGTTTATGATAAGCTACCAATGCTACCAATCTAGGCAGAGCTCTGCACTTTAGCTATTGCTAGCCAACTTAACCTAAACTTGAGCTTATCCTAGAAGGAATGTCTAATGAATTTGAATCTATTGGAAGAAAATAGGCTTGTAGCACTCATGGGCAATGAGGTGATAAGGTCTTTATTATTATCCCAATCATGTCCCACAAAAGGCCATATTTCAAATGCTTTGGAAAGGGTCCTACATTGTTCAAGTAGCTTATCCTTTAGGTGCCTTATACATTCATCACCTAGCTAACTCATATAAGCTCATCCTTATCAACATCCAATAGTTTAAACTTTATCATGAACATCCAAATTTTTTCATGTCTCCTAATTTATCAAAACATCCTCAACTTGTTCACTCTTTCAATTCGTTAATCCTCTCATAGTTGTTGGGGTGTCCATCAAGACACGTAGGTACCTTGTTGAGTTTTCATTTTCTTCTTACTTTTTCATTTTCCTGATACATTTTTCTATTCTTTTATACATTTTAAATTCTTAATAATTTTTTAATTCTTTGACATTTTTAATTATTTATTGATTTTTCATTCTTTTTATCTTTTGCATTCTTGATATCTTTTATAATTTTTCATACTTTGTCTTCAATTTACCTGTACATAATTTTGTTAACTTTCTAATAAAAAATTCAAATAAAATAAGATGTAGTCCCAATAAGGTGAATATTTTTCTATATTATTTATCATAAGCAATTGATTGTCTATACAGTGAGACCACAACATCCATCCATCCATTTCAACCATAAGAGGTTCTTACCATGGCTATAATGACACTCTTCTCATAATAAAACTAATAATAAACTTTTGATCATTATGTCTATACAGAAAAGTGAAGAACCAAGTGGGAATGTGAAGGGTGTGACATCAAGGGGATTTGTCGAATCTCTCGGATCACTATCGTATGTTCTATCATGTTGATAAGGTTGTATTATATCCTTGTATATTTAACAAAAAATGGAAGTAAGAGTACAATAAGTGATACCTTACCATGTCATTGGAAAGACATGTTACCCATGCCTGAAGGTAGTCCTCTAGTCAGGTGGACCTAGTCAAAAATAAAATCCATGTGCAAAATAAATTTTTGGGGGTCCCAATAAAAAGACATGTTGCCCATGCTTGAAGGTAGGCATCTTCTCAAGAATCCTAAAAACAAAGAGTGCAATGAATAAACTCCTTCCTTGGACAAAACTCCAAGTGATGATACTCCTTACAACAGTAATAGTCTTATGGTTGTTAATCTAAAAGGTGAAACAATGTGATGTCACTAGAACGTGGTTTGGACTTGGTTTGAATCTTGGAAATAAGGGCTAATGATTACTTTAACCACTAATAAGAGTTCATTATGCCTATGATAAGACACCTCATGTCCTGGTTCAACAAACCCTTCTATAGCCCATCTCACCTCAGTGTATATCTAATCATCACTTGTGGTTTTGTGTAATATAGTGTAATTTTCCAAACTTGGTGATCCTAACATGTGTGTTTTGCTATATATGTATATTTTACATTCAACTCCTTGAGTGTCTAAGGACACTCTTGAGCATGGTTATACAAGGGAACTAAGGGCTCAGGCCTACTTTAGCGAGGGCCCACTTCTATGACTCTTGTATTTCATACTTGGTATGCAATTCAACATCATTTTTGTTGAGGCCAACCTCACCCATGCTAGGCATAGGGCCTTGACCAATAGTAACTAGTACTTCATTTTATTTATAATTTGAGCATTACTAAATTTAAGCATTAGATAATTAAGAAAAGTACCACCATAAATATAGGTAAGTGTTAGATGACAACCCTCCCATGCTTGCCTGGAGCCATGTTTGAACAAGTTTAATATCACAAAAAAATCAAAAAATAAAAACAAAAAAATAAAAAAAATAAAAATCTCGACATAAACCATAAAACTTAAGGCTTATTTTTTTTTGCTCATTTTCTTATTTTAGTTTTACCGCGTTGCGGTTGACATGGCAAAGGCAGTTGGCGGTTTAGGGTTAGGGTTTCTTCCATAGGGCTGCTATAAAGAGGGTTAGGAATTGGCAACAAGAGGGGGGGACTGGTGGCCAATCTTTCTTTTTGAAATGATAACGGCTAGCAGGGCATGTCCATTAGCAGCCATTGTTTTATTTTGTTCTTCTATTTGCCTCTTGTTGCTGTGAGTGGTGCACATCTGACAGCAACGCACCTGCAGACGGTGGCCTTCTCTTTGAACGCTGGGGTAACAACAAACGCCTGTGATCACAAATAACATGATGGACAACTGCAACCACACCCGCATCTCAGTGACATACAACAATATCAAAAACGTTTGGCATTTTCAATTACAGATATTTAATATTTTCAGCATTTCCAAACATGTTACCGGTACATTGTGTCATATACCACTTTATGCACTAATTTTAAATCTTTTTTTTAAATGCTTAAACTTTCATTATTTTATAATTCAAAGTACTAGAATTCCTTTTTTTTTTCCTCTTTCAGATCCACAAATCCTTAGATACTAATATATTGCAATTTTCAACTTGTAAACCGTTTTCAATCGGGAAACTCCCTATGGTCCCTGTTGCATTGTTCTGTTTTGTTGCGTTTCCCTTATAAGTATAGTTTTCTTGTCTGCATTTGCAGCACAATAGTAAGTATAAGTTTATTCTTATGTGCAATCTGCTTGTTAAAATTTGGTAAATGCGTCTACTGCCAATGATGTGCCCTTTTCTGATGTAGTTTAAATTGTATAAGCATTTTAATTCCAAATTACTTTGAAATAGTTAAGCTTCATTATTATTATTATTATTGTCACATGGCCCTTTTCAGCTGAGACTATTCCCGAGTTTCCATACCCATACAGGAGGCACCCTAGGCAATAGTCTCTTAAAACGAGTTTTCACAAGTGTTCACGCGTCCAAAATTTATGCATCAACACCTTTTTGGCGCTAGAAGGAGGGCAGTTTCTCAACCTTTTCTTTATTTTCCTTTTATGTTTCTTTTTTTTAAAAAAATTATTATCATTTTTTTTACTATTTGTTTTATTTTTGCCTCCCTATTTTCAGTTTTATTGCTCTATTTTAGTTTCATTTTCAAATCTCCAAATTTATATTCTAGCAATCATTTTTTTAATTTGTTTTTCTGAAATTTAATTGAGGTGATTTAAATCATTTTACTTTCAATTTACTTTTTTGAAATTTTGTAATTTCAATTTTACTTTTAAAAATAAAAATAAATAAATAAATAAAATAAAACTATAGCATTCAAATGTTTTTTTTTCCATTTTCTTTAATCTTCACAATTTATTAGCATTTTACATTTCCTGTTATTTTTGATTTTATGAGTGACTCTTCTTACAGAACATCTCAACAAAGAACTCATACTCCTACCCCTAGTCAACCAGCTACTCGTCAATTTACTTTGAGAAAACAACGAGCTTTACTTTTTCCAAGTTCAATTCCTAAACAAACCTCGGACTAAGATGGTAGCCCATCAACCCCTGACTTCCTTAGTAAGAAACCCTTTTAACTTTCATAATTATCATGACATACCAAAATCCCTTCAAAACATAAATCTGTTCTTCGATCCTACAACCCCTACGAATGATGACCGCCAACACATACAATGTTTTCAAACCTTACTAGGGATCCACAACATTATACATAATGATGTGGCATGTAGGGTTTTTGTAACAACAATTAGGACCAAAGCAACTTAATGGTTCTTAATGCTTCCTGATGCCTCTATTAACACATGGCAAGAATTCAAAAACATGTTTTTGAATCAATTTGACAAATTTACAAGCCCTGCTATCACATCAAGCAAATTTACCAGCCTAAGAAAGCTACTTGGGGAAAATGTTAGGGATTATAACCTTAGATTCCTTCATCAACTAGCCTATGTGCCAAATGAGATGCGACCACAACCAGATGGTATCCTCAACTTCTATCTCTCTACCATCAATCGATTCTTGGCTTATGTCATCAAATCTGATTCCAACATAATAGAAATACAAGGTGCAATGTCAAAAAGCTATAGATTTAGAGCAAATAACCCTTATGAACAGCATCCAAACCCAATATTGGATGATGAGTGTTAGTAACCCTATGTAATCAAACCCACTCCCACTAACTTTTCAAACGTCTAATGTTTTGCCTCAAGCTATTTCTCCTTTTCAATCAACTCAACCTTTAAGTAATTACTCACAAGGCCCCATGTCCTCTTCATTCTTACCATCCAACACTGGTTTGAATGATGACCAATCAAAATCCTTGATTCAATCCATTATAAACCCAAACAGGACATCAAATTTTGTTGAACCACCAACTCAAACCCAAGATCAGATGACCCAAACACTCACTTCACTACAAAAACTATCCAATGAAGTGGTCGAGCTAAAGAGAAACAATAACAAAGGCCCTATACAACCAGAAAAACCAAGTGTATCAATCAATGATGATTATTGTCGTCTTCATAATACCAGGCAACATTTTGAAAAGGCTTATCCTCAATTCATGGCATTGTATGGTGACAATACCCAAGGGCAAAAAAATGGAAAAACCCCTATCATGGTCCTTAATGTACCTCATGAGATAGAAAATGAAAAGGTTTCCTCATTAGAAAAAGTTATGGTAGGCGACCCTAACCCACACAACACTCGCTACCGCAAAATTAGTGACATTATGAATGCTACAAAACAACAAACTAGGAACAATTCCTATACACCTCCAAACAAAAGAGTTCCTAGTCAAAACAATGCAAACAACCAATCCGGGTCATCCCAAGTAATTGCCCCACAACGACCAAACCCCCCTTCTATACTTAGAAGAGTTCCATCTCAACAAGAAGCCAAAGATGAACATAAGAATTATGATTTGATTGAGGACTTAAAAAGATTTAAAGCCAACATTTCGATGTATGACCTCCTACAGTTTAACGAAATGAAAGAAGTGATTCGGGATATGGTTCATATACCCATAGCCCAAAGAGAAAAATCCCCAATTCCTGAAAGGCAAGTGCACTTTGCAGAAATTCCTAACACATTATTAGTACAAAACGTGAATAATTCCATGTCTACCAAAAAGGACTATTCCCCTTTTTTAACCACTTTGATTATTTTAGGAAAGAATGTCCATAACTATTTAATGGATTCCGGTGCAACTATTAGTGTTATGCCTCTTGACGTTTGTAACGCTTTAGGAGCACAAATGATACCACAAACTAAAAGTGTGATTCAACTCGATGGATCTAACGTACCTGTGGTAGGGTTATTAAAAGGAGCAAAGGTACAACTTAAGCAATACCCTACATTTACATGTTATACGGATATCCTAGTAGTTGACATGAAACCCACATATGGTGTGCTCTTATCTAGGACTTTTGGAGCTAAGTTTGGGGGCTTCTTTAGGTCAGATTTCTCAGAATTATTGATCCCTATCAAAGGAAAATCTGAATACATGACTATACCCCAAGAACCCTTCTACAAACAAGTAGTAACAAACTTGGATCAACAAAATCAATCTTTGGAAGATCGAAATGCTAATCTTTATGTTGGGGTTATTGAGGTTGAGTGTAGTGAACATGTTGAAAATGACTATGTGAGTGGAACTACAAAAAATCCTATCTCTTATGCAGATCCCATCCAATCCTATCAAAGTTCTAGAGAAGGTGAAGAAAACTATGGAGATACCTTGCCTTATCAACAACACGATGGATTTTTTTGAAGTGATCCACCACCTTTAGGGAAAGACAAAGATATAAATAATACCTTACCTCTTAAAACATTTTAAGGTGTGCTAAATTTTAACAACACATCCATGGAACCTTCTCCTAGAAAAGCTATATCTGATGACCCATTAAAACCTAGACCTATCATTGAAACTTATACTAAAGAAAAACTGTATAGAAAACGATCAAGCAAGATAAGTGTAGCTCATGATTTTCATAATCTTAAGCATCAACAAATTGTCAAGAGATGGTTCAATAAAAAACATCCAGCTAAAAATTTTCAAGTAGGTGATCTAGTCCTTAAGAGGGATAGAGCGTCTAGTCAAACTAGCCCTCAAACTAAGTTTTCACCTATGTGGTCAGGTCCATTCCAAATTGTAGACATCACTATCCCAAATGTGTTTAAGATTGCTGATTTGCAAGGATATAGGTTGAATAGGAATTTTAATGCATTTCATTTGAAGCATTTCTACTCAGGTACCCCACATGGGCATCTGGTAGATTCTTAGTTGCATGTTTTCTTCCCCTTTTTATTTGCATTTCATATGTATATTGTTGCGTTTCCATATTTTGCATGCATTTTCATCATTTCTTTCTTAGCATATTGTTTTGATTATTGTGTTCTTCACATGATTTTAATAATCATTAGTCATTTGAGTTACTAGATATTAGGTCATCTTAACACCATTGGAAAATAATGTAAGTATAATATAATTTACTATTACTATAATATAATGCTATACAATTCGCTTTATATTTCAAAAATACTATAACTCTTTCCAATTGATTCCAAGGTTTCAGTTTATTTGTTATGCTAGATTATGGAGCATTAGATTTATACAAACTTATCATGTTATCATCATGAGCATGTGAGTGTAGGATATGTGATGTTGGAGAGTGGTTAGTCATAATTACTAGGTGACCTTGGAAAATTCTATCCTTTCCTCTCATAAGCCCAAGCCCTCAAGTATGATGATCCATGGCTATCCTATGAACAATGGGGTGAAGTGTGTTCATTTCTACTTGAGAACCCTTAGCCACCTAGGAGACCTGCTATGATGCCACCAATCAAATGCACATACACGAGGGCTAAACTGCACCATGGGCAAAGTTTCCAAAAGGACCATGCTCTTTGGCAGTGTAGCTAATCGGCCAAACTCGTGTTGGAATTCCTACCTCAAGAATGAAGTACACCATGAGCAAAGTTTCCTT
>MNCI01004704.1:98303-164209 GCA_015680685.1 Gnetum montanum
GGTGGCCAATCTTTCTTTTTGAAATGGTAGTGGCTGGCAAGGCATGTCCATCAGCAGCCACTATTTTATTTTTTTCTTCTGTTTGCCTCCTGTTGCTATGAGCGATGCACATTTGACAGCAACACACCTGTAGACGGTGGCCTTCTCTCTGGATGCTAGGGTAACGGTAGATGCCTGTGATCACAAATAACATGATAGACAGCTGCAACCACACCCGCATCTCAACGACATATAGAAATATCAAAAACGTTTGGCATTTTCAATTATAGAGATTTAATATTTTCAGCATTTCCAAACATGTTACCGGTACATTGTGATGTATATCACTTTATGCACTAATTTAAAACCTTTTTTTTAAATGCTTAAACTTTCATTGTTTTATAATTCAAAGAAGTAGCATTCCTTTGTCTTTTTCCACTTTTAGATCCACAAATTCTTAGATACTAATATATTGCAATTTTCAACTTGTAAACTATTTTCAATCGGGAAACTCCCTATGGTCCCTGTTGCATTGTTCTGTTTCGTTGCGTTGCCCTTATAAGTATAGTTTCCTTGTCTGCATTTGCAGCACAGTAGTAAGTATAAGTTTATGCTTACATGCAATCTGCTTGTTAAAATTTGGTAAATGCGTCTACTGCTAATGATGTGCCCTTTTCTGATGTAGTTTAAATTGTATAAGCATTTTAATTCCAGATTACTTTGAAATATTTAAGCTTCATTATTATTATTATTATTGTCACATGGCCCTTTCCAGCTGAGACTATTCCCGAGTTTCCATACCCATATGGGAGGTGCCCTAGGCGATAGTCTCTTAAAACGAGTTTTCACAGGTGTTCGCGTGTCCAAAATTTACGCAAGAACAATTTTGTACCTTTCAAAAATATCAAGAACTAATAAAGACTTCCTTTACTTTCAAAATTATGTTCATATACTTATAACACTTCATCATCTTATATACACTTAATTAACTTTCATAGCCCAAAATTCCTTCTTTATGAACTTTAAATGTTTAATTTTCGATGTCTGAGCATCATGGCTACTCTAAGATCCTATGGAAATACTTACTATCTTCAAATAATTCTATTTGATTCATTTTTTCCATAAAAAAAATAATTTAAAATTTTTCAAGGTAATGTCATTGATGCAATGTATGAGCCTGTCATACATCATTGATATGATGTTGCACTTATAAAAAACTATATATATGTGTGGGGAGTTAGTGATTTTCATTCTTTCCATCTACAACAAAAAAAGTTTTTGTTTTTTTTTCTTTTCAACTTTGACATCCTAACTTCCAACAGTTGTAACCCTATTCCTACCACTCTAATTTTTCAATTCTTGTTGACTGTAGATTTTCCCAAAGAGGATACTAGAAGGAGGACCCTCACAACTTGGAAACAAAAGACTGATAGGTTGTGGGAGAGACTAAACTAGAGAATAGACACCACAAGTAAAGGAGAAAAAGACTCAATCTTTCAATATTCATCAATAGACACCTGCTACTAAACACTTTGCTCAAGCAAAGGCAAAAGCACCACAAGCACCTAAACAAGGATAACATCTCACACTGTTAGCAAATTCCTTCTAGGTCATTCAAGAGAAATTGATCATGTTCATGGTCATTGTGGAAATAAATTTTTGTCCTTTCATGGAGTTTTCTCTAGAGGCTGTAAGGATAGAACTCCAATCATCTCCCCTATGGCCTACTTTGTCAATAAGTGGTGAATGGTACTTAGGGGAAACTCTGTACTTTTGAAAAAATAAATAACCTGATGCCACTGTGAAGATAGAAGGAATTTTAGTGTCATATTCTATGGAGGTAATAGGAAATGCCCTCAATCTACCAAATGAAGGGGCTAACATGACATAGATATCCACAAGGTATAATACCAATGTAAAAAATTGTGGCTACAAAGTGCCTACAATAATGAGGATAAGGAATATAGTGAGATGACTGCAAAAGAAAAAATTTATTTTAAGATTGGAACCTATCATCTATTCCCAACCAAGAGGCTTAACAAGATATCAACTTATGTAGCAAGAGGAAGCACCATTTTGATGGAAAAATTCAACACAAACATTTTCCATCTATACTTCCTTGAAATTCAAAGGTAATTCAAAGAGAAGAATGCAGGGAAACCAACACTACCATTCCCCTACCTAATCAAGAAGCTATACAAATTGGCAAGAATCTTGGGTTACACAAATGACATTTTGAGAAAAGCTCAAAATGCTTCATACATAGAGATGTTAAAACCAATGCCTCTTAAGAAGGACCAAGTAGAAAAGAAAGTACTAAGGGAGCTACAAGCTCAACTCATGCTAATACTATTCAAGTTACTAGCCAACATTAGCAAGCAAGACCTAGTAGCCAGCCACTAGCTAATTAGCAACAACAACAACAACAAGTTCCATCGCCATTATCGTAGAACTATAGACTTTCAATGAGCCATCTGTAATAGATTGAAAACATAATAAGCTAGGAAACAAGAGAGGGACCAATCTCTATAAGGCCATAGATAATGTAGCCAAACCCATAGTTTCAATAGACCCTACAAGTGGACAGATTTGATTGCAGTTGGGAGCAGGGAATGAATGGTCACAACAAATATCAAGGAATGTTGTATCATTCCAAGTGATGTTGAAAATAGGAGAAGGAGATACAATGATGGTAATGCAGCATCAAGCTATAGTGGAAGCTATTGAAGTAATCATGGATCACATCAAAGAGTCATTTAATGTCTCTATTATGCCACCAACCAATATTTTTAGAGCGAGAGATGCTCAAATGCTAGTTGGTATCTTGATGACTCCTGTTGAACATGGAAATGTACTTGATAGATTGCTGCAAATAGGACAAGTCATGCAAAATATTTTTGATGTCCTTGGTGGTATCACTACAATGTAGTATGAACTAATTACCATGAAAGAAAAGTTGGTCATGGCCAAGACCAAGGCTGAGCATGCTAAAAATGAAGCCAAAAGATTACAAGAAGAGCTCACCACCCTGAGACTAGAAAGAAGAGATCCTATACAGTTTGACCTACCAAATCAACTAGACCAATTCATAATAGACCATGAGAATAGATTAATCAATCATAATATGTAGATGGAGAATAAGAAGATGATGATGATATGAGATGCATCAGTATGCACATGTCAAAGCACTCATTGCCTTGTAGGAAGAGAATAAATAACTAGTTGTCAATAATGCTTGGTTGACTAACATTGAAAGACAAAATAACGTGCTCAAAGAAAGCATATAGTAACTTTAAGAGTAGTTAGTTCATGCCAACTAGGACATGAGTTGCTTGGCCTATGAGAATAGAAACCGATCAATGGAAGAAGTCCACGTAATGAGATAAAATCTGCAATTGAAATTAGCACGTGGTAGAAGAAGGCCAAGAAGCACAAACAACTCAAGGAGCATTTCAAAGATTAAGTGGGCATGTACAGGAGAAGCAATGAGAAAGAAATGCAGATGTCTAAATCCAATATTAGTTTCATTTCTACGTAGA
This sequence comes from Gnetum montanum, assembly GCA_015680685.1. NCBI lineage: Eukaryota > Viridiplantae > Streptophyta > Gnetopsida > Gnetales > Gnetaceae > Gnetum > Gnetum montanum. Next base: position 101,822 of record MNCI01004704.1, read on the forward strand.
ATCTTGATTGGTAGTTAATCTTGGATAGTGTAGCCCATGTCCACTAAGCAGAAGTGAAAAACAAAGACTTGCAGATTAAAGACCTCATAGAATACATGGGGTTAGTGAATCTCCGCTACACTGACTTGGCCATGTTAACAACAGGTAGGCCCAGGAACAAACTAGAATAATAAGTAGCAACAATATATGCATTATATAAGAAAGAATTTGTAGATAGAAAATATGCACTTTAAAAATTGCATGTAGCAAATTCTAAACTTGAAATTGTAAAAGCTAGCTACTAGGGCCAAAAATATGTGGCAACAAACCTAGCTCATAGAATGTCAAATTATCAGGAGTTGAGAAAAATAGCCAAGGCTTTTGAGGAAGAATGGTAGCAATTTATGGCATGGTATGTCAAAGTAAATCAAATGTTCCTGCAATTGCCATGTCCATGGGATGTACCAACCCTCTGACACATTGCTTACCAAGCATGGATAATACATGATCTTAGGATGAAAGAGGAGAATCTTTAGAAATTGCTAAATAGGTATCAATTCCATAAGCCTAAAGATAAAGGGAAGTAGTTGATGGAAGAGCCACCACCATTGGGCACATAAGCTACATTAGGCTACTTCAATTTTTGTTTTGTTCTGTATTGTCCTACACTTGTTTCAAAATCTTTGTAAAACACCACTTCTGCATTCCAAGTCATGTAAATAGTCCATTAGTCATGTCATGCTGAATCTATCTCCAAATTTTATAAGGGACTCTATCCTCATTTTACTTTAACTCGAGGATGAGTTTCTAGTCAATCATGGGGGTATGGTAAAGTCAAGTTTTTGTGACAAACGACATCATATCAATGATGTCATTGAGACGATGTCATCACTCTTGATACATCATCATTGATATAATGTCGTTGATACAATGTCATCACTCTTGATATATCATCATTGATACAATGTCTTGGAATGTGTGTAGCCCTATAAATATAACACTTGGACATAAGATCCAACAACATTTTCATTCCATAGTAACATAACTCTTGCAATTTGATTTCCTGGCCTTAGACTTAGTGAAAGTGAATGCCCATAATGTAATGTGTCATAGTTGAATAGAATCTTTATTTGTGCAAGTTGTACTAGGGCATAAGTTGTGATGGAAATAAAGATCGAGACTATTCCTCATCATTGTAGCATCACTTAGTTTTCTGCATGTTTCTTAGCATAATATTTATAGTTTTACTAGCTTAATATTTTACCTTCTTTAGTACTTTATTTTCAATTGCTAATTGTAAGTGGAATGAATATGACTAATTTCAAGTGTTAAGTGTGATTATTTGGTAATCCTAGTAGTATTATAGCTTGGTTCATCTAATGGCATAATACTTGGTAATCCCAGTGATGATTATATGAGCCCAAGGTGTGTTTGGTAAATCAATAATGGTCATCCATCACAATAGGCTAAAATAGGTTTACACTTTCATAGTTAACTAGACTTAAATATTTTTCACCATGTTTATGATTAGGAGCTATAAGATCCAAACAACATCAGCTCATCATATGCCTCACTATGAGTTAAACCCTATACTTATCCTTCACTAACTCAAAGTGAAAAGACAATGATCACAAGCTTCAACTCAATTACTAGCATGAGAACATTGAGCATCTACAGATTACGATTAGATCACATGTGAACACTCATGACTTATATTGTTAGATGTTGGATTGCTCCACCGTTCATTAGGTCCTTAACCTATTTCCATTTAATGGTATCCTCCTATTTAAAGGACACAAATACCTTATAGATCATGAAGAAATGATACATTAGGACCTATCAAATATTTTAGAAGATTTTGGATAGGAGAAATAATATACATAGATGAAGCAAATGTTAAAAATATAGTTGATATGGAAAGTAATGTTAAACATCAAAAGTAAGATCAATGCTAGATGTGAAAGAGTAAAATAATGTTGAGCATGTATACCAAAAACTACAATGTCATTGACAAAAAATACCAAATCTATAATTATTAGAAAATGGCTTAATATGGAAAAGCCATAGAATGTACTCACAACTCTAACTTAGATAGAAAAAAGCCAAAGTGAATACACATCTATAGGAGTCTTACAAATGATATCATTGGAGTAAGAGATGATTCTTTCTCTTTTTCATAGTTTTCTAATAAGGCATGGAAAGGGGAGCCTTATGAATTAGTATGGCAGAAATGTGAATGTTTGATGGATGCTGAATGTTACTAGAAAAGATAAACTACATAATATAGATATTAGAAGAAGACTTGAAGTGGTTTCTATCTTAAATAAATTACAATAACAACATCTTAGATGGTTTGGACATATGTAAAAAAGATCACACAATAATCTCATGAAGAAAGGTCACTACCTCAATGTTCTAGGAAAGCTATTGAAAGAAAGATCAAAGAAAACATGGAAAAAATAATCAACAATGATTTTTTAAAAATACAAATAAACAAAGATCTAGCTAGCTCTTCATAGAGACAAGTGAAAAAAAAAAGAACTCATGTAGCTAATCCCATTTTGTTGAAACTAGGATGATGATTACAATGACAAGAGCATTAGCTAATCTAAGATTCATTTTGAAATTTCATCAAACAATTTATATGAAACAAAAAAATAAAACCTTGATAACTAAATTACATAGACATCCAAAGGAAAAGACATCTAATATAATCTCACATGAAATCAAATACACTAATTCACAATCCTATTAAATAAAAATTAACAAAATGGAAAATTTATGGTAAATCCATATCAAAAAATAACAATGAAGTCCTATCCAATGAAGCTTATGCAATGTACAATCACCAAGCTTCTTAAGAGCATAATAACACCTAGAGTATAAAGATAGAAAATAAAAAAAGTTGATGTATTATCCTAAGCACCAAACTAATAAAGTTTTTATTCTAATTCTCTTCGATATCAAGTGGTAAAGGAGAAATAGGATGAAGGTTTATAGAGGCCTAAATCTAATTACAAAGTTATGAGATTGCATGCCCAACTAATGGTTCCACTAATCCCACAATGTATTTTACTTTATCTAAGTGCTAGATAACATGATCCTTTAAAATAAAACTCATAATGTGTAATAAAATCCAAAAGAGTAACAACCTTTAAAATAAAAGGTTTTTATTAGTTTTAAACAACCTAACACCACCACTCATAGGTTACGAGTTCAAATCCCAGCATAGAAAAACTTAGACATATCTTATAATACTGATCTTTAAGCATTTAGCCTACCCCATCGAACCATACTAATCAAACCCATGAAACAATAATTAAATATAGGCATCACATACACAATTAAGCATATCATCATATTTATCCTACCTAATGAATTATCCCCCAAATGTGTATTTTTTCAACATTATGATACTAAGGTACAAATCCTAATAGGGTTAGTGTACACATGAAACTAAAATCACAACTATAATCATATAACTAGCATAGCCATCTAATGCATGAATAACAATGAGTTGTTAGCCTAAGGATAAGACTCTTGATTTTGAAACTCTAAGTCATGGGTTGGATTCCAATGGGCAATGTTGAGTTATAAAGTTCTATGTGGACTATATGTCTTGGAGTGTACCTATGTTTCAATTATTTCAAGTTCTCACACCCCATATGAAATGCATGAATATTAAACATATAAACATCCTCCTAGCTAAACTAGAGATTAAATATTATTAATAAGCTATTAAAGGTAATTTCAAAATGCATCTTATCTTTATTGCACATAACAGATCACCAACCCAAGAAGTTATCATTAACCATCACAAACATCTCAATAAGGGTTAGTTCTCATCTCAAAAATATAACTATATTTTTTCTTGACCAATACATGCGAGGCTTAGACTACCATACACACCAAAAGTTTAAGGGTTCTAAAAAAGGGATGTTACATCCTTCCTTCCTTTTTGGAATGTTTCTTGGAGAAGCTCCAAGAATAAGTAGTACACAAATCCACTTCAACCTTCCAAGTTGCTTTTTAAGCATAATGTCTTTCTAAAGCACCTTAACCATCAATATAACCTTAATTTTCAACTTCTTTTATATCCTATTAACTATCTTCATTGATTTGTCCACCTAACTAACATCAAGTTGTAATTGAATATCACGCTAATTTATCATATGACTTTGATTTGAAACATACTTTCTCAACATTAATACATGAAATACATCATACATCCCTAGTAACTATGCTGACAACTAATTTGATGTCACAACAACTCTTTTCAAGACCTCAAAGGCAATAACAAACCTTGGTATAAACTAATTTAATATCCAAATCTCTAACATGTGACTTACGAACAAATCTTAAAATACTTTAATTATCCATTTAATGGTGTTATTTTAAAAGCAAATGGAAACTTTTGTTTTAATGGTGATTAATTTGATGAAGGTGGAATTAGGTGGATGTGATGAGGTACCAATGGAATGAGATACAACTTGACCTTGAACTTGTGAAAAGAATGAACATGTTATGCATTGAAATTATCCTATGATTTTTCATGGTAATATACCCTATGTTCAAGAGAAAAGAGGTTCTATCCCTATGCTTTCCTTCCCATGCTTCATTGTACATGCTCTATGTTCACCTCATCATGTGTTATGTCTCAAGTACCCTAAAAGGAGAAGCTAATATGAAATTATTGGAAATAATGTATCCTCACCATTAAATCATTAGGTGCAAATGGACACCTTCATGGTCGATTATTTAGGGATATAGAAGATAGGATCTTGCTGGTAAAGGACCTACTTGGATAATTTTTGGTGCAAGAACCATGGATATCCTAATGTCTCTTATTCAATTTGTTCCAATTTGGATAATTTCAATAAGTTTTTGATTGATTTTATGCATATTCTCTATTATTCCTACTTGAAATTGTTTAGTTAATTTTATTTCTACATATTCAAATCTTTTATTTGGGAATTGCAATTGATAAGAATTTTCTTATTTTTATAAAACCTGTTTAGCTAGGCCTACAAACATTTAAAAATTAAATTTTGTAATGGAAAATGATAGTTTTTACAAAACAAGACCATTGATTATGCATTGCATCAACACTACCTAACAACTAAGTAAAACTGAAATAGTTTTTTATTATGTCCTCAGACTTGTAGGATCTATTAGACATATGAAATATACATAGCATGCGTAGCGAACACTTCTTCAATAAAGTTACCAAGTTTCCTTGGCACTACATCAAATAGGCCTTTTAATCTTTTCGCTGTAATTTGCCATTTGTGGTGAGAATGTTCTAAAATGGGACATTGAAAAAAATATGTGATGCTCATCTTCAATTACTTGATGATTGCATAGACAACAAGTTCTCTCTTCTCATAGAGTCTTGATCCAAATACTTATTTCAATTCTAAAATAGTGAGAACCTAATTTTGCTTAGTTAATTTGACATCGTAGATGAAGGGATATAGTAGCACATAAATAAGTTGTTTTCTTGTTGAAGCCTCCACTAATATTAGTAAGGTAGAATTGCTTTTTACCTGTTGGATTATTCCATATGAGCAAAAGTGCCTTATCTCTAATACTTTTATATTGTTGTTTTGTATCACAATGAAGAAGGTTTGCCTCAAATCTATATATATGTGCACAATCAACATATTTCATTTTTATCATTTTTAAAAATGAACATAGAGTTAATGATGTTTGGCCATTTTAAATATTTTATCATTAGCCATCAAAATACATTATCAAGTAAATCATTTGCATAATACATTTGCATTTCTATCAAGATGTGATTGAAATTATGACCAACAAATTTATTACCAAAGTTATTTCATTACAAATTATTTTAAAAAAGTATAAAACTTGCCGGGTTTTAGTCATCACACAAGGCATATACTGAAGAGTTTCGAGGAAAGGGTAATATAGCTATTACACAAATTATGTAATTATACACTAGAAATAGATCGTAATTTTATTTTTATTTTTTATTCGCTAGCCAAAAATCAAATTGAAGAGATTGAACGGTATACCACGTTAAAACGGTAGCTTTGCGCTAACCCATCCCACGGGGATTAAATGGGTAAACAATTCAGTGCCATGGAATGGGCTGGACTGGACTGGGACTGGTAACCACATATACTTTCCATGGTCAAGTTTGTTCGGTAGAAAACTCACGGAAATTGCGTTGGGCTGACCCTTCACATACGGCATGCAATGCAAATGTCAAATTTCTATCCAACACGGCATGACTGTCCAAAAAGCCACCCGTGAACGATTGATGACTTGGTACCGTAGCATGTATTAAAAATTCATGGAATTTATAAACGGCAATTACACGGGCCACAGAATTCCAAAAAGATCATGCACATTTCTGGTGCACCACGTAAATTTACAAAGAAAAGTCAATGTCCAGTCAAATGACTAAACATGGGCAAAGGAGTTTGAATTTAGCTCACCACCAACAGCAATTATGTATTATTACATACGCCCTTCCTTCGTTTCCCTACCCCTATCCTATCCTATCCTTAGAGCATCACAATGGCCTCCTCTGCTGCTGCTGCTCCTTCTCTTTGCCTTCCTCTTTGTTTATGCTTTTTCTTTCTCTTTTTCTTCTTTGCAGCAGCTGCTGAAGCTCGTACCCATCATGATGGAGCTGTGAATGATATGAGAGCACTCATTCAATTTAAGAAATCCATCATCAACGATCCACTCTCTCTTCTCCACAATTGGGATGATCATGATGCCAACGCATGCAATTGGACTGGAATCAGGTGCTCCCTCAAACATCAAGGCCGAGTTGTGGAGATTGTTCTAGAAAGTGCCACTCTGCGTGGATCTCTCTCTCCCCACCTCTCCAACTTATCATTCCTGCAGGTACTTGACGTTGGCAATAACTCTTTTTCTGGTACAATCCCACCATCCCTCGGTACATTGCGGAGGCTTAAACTGTTAGATCTATGCATTAATGAATTTGAAGGTGGGATTCCTTATCAGATAGGAAACCTTTCTTCATTACAATTTCTTGTTTTGTGTGAGAATTCCTTGGTTCGTGACATTCCTCAGTCTATTGCAACACTCCAAAACCTTAAGAATTTGGACGTTTACCGAAATCAGTTGAATGGGCAAATCCCTTGGTCGCTGGGAGCACTCCACAAACTTGAATACCTTAACCTGGGTGAGAACAACATTCACGGCGTCATTCCTGCTCAATTGCGCAACCTTTCTTTTTTGCAATATCTTAATCTTGGTGGCAATCATTTGAACGGTTTTATTCCTTGCTCACTTGCCAGTCTCTACCATCTTGCTGACCTTGTGCTTGGCAAAAACAATCTGAGTGGAACCATTCCTCCCTGTTTACACAACCTCACGGCTCTTACAATACTGGATTTCTCTATTAACAATTTGCAAGGTCATCTTCCTATCTGGCTGGGCAGCCTTAACAAACTACAGCGTTTGGGTTTATCTTTGAACAGATTCACAGGGAACATCCCACACTCATGGCACAATCTCACCGTACTCCAAGACCTCGGGTTGGCCGATAACAGATTGTCGGGAACACTACCGTCGTGGTTGGCAACGCACTGGACTCAACTCATTTTTTTCAATCTCGGCAACAATTACTTCACCAGTGGAGTGAGCACACCCAGGCAGCCTATTCCAATCCTCCTAACTCTATCCAATTCCTCTCTTCTAACTTATCTATCTATTTATGGCAACCTTTTAACGGGAACGCTACCGCCCAACTTTGGGAGCTCCTTGCCCAATCTTCAGTATTTGCTTTTATTTGAAAATTTCATCTCTGGCGACATCCCTCCCAGTCTAGGAAACTTTTCATCTCTTTTGGAGCTTAATCTGGGTGTTAATGCAATCAGCGGTACCATTCCTCCTCAAATTGCAAATGTGAAGTCACTGCAAAGCATTGGTCTTTCAAGAAACAAGCTAAAAGGCCACCTTCCCACTGAGATATCTCTGTTAAACAACTCACTTGGCTATCTCTATCTCTTAAATAATATGCTGTCTGGTTCCATTCCCGTTGATATTAGAAAACTGGTCAATCTGCGGAAGCTGTACCTTGGTGGGAATCTGCTGTCAGGACAAATTCCTTCAGAGATAGGAGACTGCTCTGTTCTTGAAGACCTTGTACTATCAGTAAACAATCTGTCTGGGCCAATTCCACCAGAGGTTGCTGGTCTCAAAACCATTGTATTCAATTTTGATTTGTCAGCAAATGGTTTGACAGGAGAAGTACCCCCGGGAATAGAAGGATTACATATGGCACAATATATAAATCTTTCAAGCAACCATCTTCTTGGAAACGTGGCATCTTACATGGATAGCTGGTTGGATGCCCGTCAAATTGATCTCAGTTTTAATCATTTCAGTGGCAACGTTTCCGAATCAATTGGGAATAAGCTCAACCAACTTGAAAGCATTGATCTGTCTGGTAACAACTTTAGCGGACCTGTGCCTACGTCCCTGTTCAATCATTCTAACCTCTATTTTTTGAACTTTTCCTACAACTACTTTGATGGAGAAGTCCCCTGTCTGCACAGTTATTCCTCAAAGAAGCTAAGATTGACAAGACGGTCGTTTCTTGGTAATTTGAATTTATGTGGAAGATGTTTTGGCCTGAAAGGTTGTCCACCGTCTCCTACGCGGCAACACAAGTCTTATTTTAACAAAAACACTATTCTGAAAATCGTGCTTGGCATTGTAGGTGGCCTTTTATTGCTGGTTGTTGCAGCGATTTCATTTCTTTTTAAAAGATCCAAAAAATCCAAAGGGCAAAATCTATGGGTAAGTGAAAAATTCTTAAAGATATCTGTGGAGGAACTTCAAAGGGCAACAGACAATTTCAGTGATTCAAACTTGGTAGGTGAAGGCAGCCATGGAAAAGTCTACAGAGGTATTTTAACCTCCGGATTGCTGGTTGCTGTAAAACGTTTCACATCTGCAACCCAGACTGCGACTGAGAAAAACTTCAAAAAGGAATGTCATGCTTTAGGGAAAGTGAGACATCGCAACATTTTGAAGATTATCACTGTGGTCTGGTCTGATGAATTAAAAGCCCTGGTAATGCCATTCATGAACCATGGAAATCTCCATTTTCTTCTTCACAGCAGAGAAGATGGTCGGTTGACCCCATTAAATTTGGCAATCAGAGTGAAAATATTAAGAGAGTTAGCAAAGGGGCTTAATTATTTGCATCATGATTGTGAATTTCAGGTCATTCACTGTGACATCAAACCAGAGAATGTACTGTTGGATGACGATATGACTGTCAAGCTCTCTGATTTTGGAATATCTCGGCTGATGGGAGACTTTGATTATCCAACAGTATCATCTTCTCTTGGGGTGAAAGGCTCTATTGGTTACATTGCTCCAGGTATGTGTTTTTTATTCTGACCTTTTCTACATATATATTTTCCTTAGTATGAGGGAAGAACACTAAATTTCAAGCAATGATTTTTTCAGAGTATGGGATTGGAGAAACAGTATCTGTGAAAGGTGATGTATACAGCTTTGGAGTGGTTACCTTGGAAGTCATCACAAGATTGAAGCCTACACATGACATGTTTTCAGGGGATCTCACACTGCCATTGTGGATCTCCATGGCCTTGCATGGACAATTAGCAGAGGTAAGAAGAGAGACAATTAAAGGTATTATAAAAACAGCAGATGAAGGTGGAGGAGGAATTGAGATGGGCAAAGATGAAGAAATGTCAGTGGTGGAAAGCATTTTGATGCTTGGTTTAAGATGCACTTGCCAGAATGCTTCCATGAGGCCTAGCATGAAGGAAGTTGAGTCTTATCTACAATCAGCTGTTCTTCTGAATCCACAAGATCAAGGAACATTACCAAGAAACTTGGAAGAAGTTATTAACATGGTAGAATCACAACCTCCTCTCCTTCGCAGACGGGAAGAAGCTGAAAGTTCAACGTTTTCTTCTTAAGGGAGATTCCAAGTGCGTGCTTTTTCTAAGTGCTTTTCTAGATCAGACTATCAGCTCTTGCATTTACATCACTTAGCAAACTGTGAAAATGTCCTATCATACAATGACTTCCTTGGTTATGCTTTTTTACATGTATGATTTAACAGTTGTTAATATCAGGTGAAAACTTACGCTCTGAAATGCTGACACAGTTCAGTGTATATTGCTTTTAATTACTAAATTTCCTGATTACTTGGACATTGTCAGCCTCTTAGATCAGGTTTCGCTATCCAAGACAGCTTATTCCCCTTCCACGTTGTTCTTAAATCATATACCCACATACATGGTATTTCCTAAACTTTCGAAACTTAATTTTGGCAGGGAAGCACGGTTATGCATCTCAAAGTTAAAATCAATTTTATTAAAATAAATGCATTTTCAACTTTGCATTGAGATGTTTGATTTTTAATTTAGTTTTTGAAACATTTAACCACTACTTCTTTGACAGCCCTAATGATTTATAAAGTAATGTATTTGATTCAATTCATAGATTTTAAAGATCTGATGTTTTCCTGCAGGTTTCATGAAAAGAACAGGTTGGATTCATGTCAACTCCCACCAGCTTCTATGAAATATCTGCAAAGATTAACCTTTTATACTAGAACATGGCTATGCAAATGAAAGCATTATATTTTCCTTTGTCTATTCAAAAATAAATACTTTCCTGTCAATGGGAAATTGATTATGGTTTCCCTCCTTCAGATTAGGCTGATCATTTTACAGAAGTTTTAATTTACTGCATGAGAATATTGTGTCAACTAATTCAACTGCAAAGCTTTAAGGTTTTCTTTTTCCTAAAATTTTGTCTATTTTATATATAATAAGTCTATTTTAATTTTTAGATAAAGAAATTGCTCAATTAATGTAGAGATACAATACTATTTTTGCAAATGAAAATTGGTCTTTCATTTTGCCAACTTGCCATTTCATTTAAAGGATGGCTAAAAAAAGGAATTTACAATATAAATAATGCATTATTCTAACCATGGTACTCAACCTCTACATTGTCATAAGAGTTAGAAAACATTATATCATGTTTTATGATATAATATAATAACTAGATGGAGCCTTTAAAACTTTGGCTTAAATAGTTAAGTCAAATCCTTTCCTGTTTTCTAATAATTTATTCTACTTATTTTTACTAGGTCCTTCAAATTACAGCATCTATCTTTATCTATTGGGCTTGCAACCTCCTTTACTTCATTTATTACTCTCTAAAAAATTTTAAAAAGAATATTTACATTGAATAGTTTGGATTGTTACTTAAAGCAAGTAGTTAAGGTACAGTTGCATGTCCAACCTCAATAGAAATTGAAGAGGGTACCCCTATTGTACCAACCTTTTTATCATGCATTTTTATTTTGGTAACTAGAAATTTTCATTATAGAGATTGATCCTATATCACCAAATGTGTTTATTCAAAATTTGGGTTACATGCCTAGTAATAAAAGTTTTATTTTAAGATTAAATAATGTGATACAAAAACATGATGTGGTGCATGTCCTAAACATAAGGTCATTAATGTAGATTTCTTTAGATGTAACAAGATTTGAAAGAATTTTTTTATCTTGCAGATTTTTGGAAACCCAATATATTGGATAATGTGGGCAGCCCAATTGAGAAAAACTAAATTTTTTCTTATTTTGTAGTTGTGATATCTTTGCAATCAAGATGAATTTTGGGCTTATTTTAGGCTTATTGGAAAATTCATTCTACAATCTATAATTTTGTAAACTTTTAGCTTAATTGGAATTTATTTTATAATTTAAATCTATCCCAAAATGGATCTTGAATAAAACTATTTAGCATTTAGAATAGAAATTAGTGATTTGCACAATAAAGATCTCTATGATATGAGAGTTATGGAGAGAGTGAATACTTGATACAAAGCTCTTTCAATAATCTACTTGCTTGAAATATTTGGAATTGATTTTTGTTGATTTAATTGTTAAAATCTATAACACAAAAGTGGCCTCAAATGTGATTATTCAACTTCTTCGATTAATGAAATACTGAATATCATGAATTGATGATGGATGTGTTGGTTCTAGTATGCACTTTGAAAACTCTTACTGTACTCATTTTAAATGTCCATTTTGTGGTTTAGAAGCAAGACAAAGAAACAAATTTGAGAAGCTTAAAGTCAAGGTAATAGAAGGCAATATCTACATATGGAAATATAGTAAAAGTACATAGTCAAAGCTCAAACCTTGAGAAGATACATCAAGTAAAGCCAAAATAGCTTTTTTTGTAAACCAGGACCAAAGGTATGTAATTTATATTTGAATTATTATGCCACATAAGACAAGATAGGAAATTCTATTATTTTACTTTATTAAAAGATTGATGGATGGATGTACTTAGAAAATGACTTCAATCTCTCATGTATCTTGAATTTCTAACCCAAATTTTCATAAAATAGGCTTGTTCCATCATATTCTATTATGGCCCTATCATTTGGCTATAAATATATTGTAGCGACCGAAAATGTTGGCGGCTGAAAAACACCGAGGGGTCAGCAGGCGTGACAATTTCGACCCCGTATCCATGGGAGGGCTGTGCTAGGTGTGAGCAGATATGGAGCACCCTGAACGGTCTAGTCTATTAGATAGGGACTTAATCGGCATCTATATAGCCTTTTGCAACATATAATTTGAAAACGGGGACAAAAGCGCGAAGTAATGCTTAAAAGTAAATAAGGCAGAAAATAATGCAAAACATAGCAATAAGCAGGAAACAAAGTAAAATGCAGTTAGAAAAATGCACGGCTCCAAGGCTACAAGTTTGCCTTGTTTGGATGGATACGGTCGGTTGCACAGCATTGCAGAGTGTAGAGATCCCGAGAGTAACCAGGACGTGTAGAGCAAAGATGGTTGTGAGCTTGGGCACGGACTTAGGAGCTAACAATGCGGGGATTCTACCAAGGTGGTAAAAAGGGGACATAACAAAATGCCAGCTTGTGTGGAAATGCTAACTGTTTGCAGTGTCAAACAGAAATTTTACAATGCTCGATGTTACAATGTGCTGGGAAGAGAGCTTGAGTGCCAGAGAAAAGAAAAGTTGAAAAAATCAGAAAAATTCGAACCCTTTGAATGCTGCTCGTTGGGGTATTTATAGGACCAAGGGCATGCGAAAGAGGCAATTTAGACACCACATGCCCTGGGCCCATGTTGACTTGCTTGTGCCGCACATGCCAGCATGACCGATGGATGTGCATGATCGTTGTGACTGTGAGTCTGCCATGCCATAATTGCGCTGTCAGCGTCTGGAGACGTGTGCCAACGGTTCAATTAGGTGAAGTGCATTGATGTCGTACAACCACCCGCATGCTTTGCTATGCTTCGTAGCGTAGCATGCTCAGCGTAGCGTAACACCTTGTCGTGCATTCCGCTACATGTGTGTTGCATACTTGCTACGCTATGCTACGCTACGTAGCATAGCGACTGGCCTTAGTTGTGAAAACTTTTCCAATCTGCAAACTTTGCTTCCTGCACTGCGGAACTTGCAATCAAACTGGTTCTGCCCTTTGAGTTGCCTTCTATCTCTTCTGTAGGATTGCTACGCCTTGCTGCGCCATGTAGCTTAGCGTAGCGTAGCAACAGACATGGTCCATCACTTCCTGATGGAAAGGGACATTGTTGAAGGACTTGAAGTTGGGCGAGGGAACTGGTTGTATTGTTGTTGCCATGCTACACTATGCTACGTAGCATAGCGTAGCGTGGCACTTCATTCTGTAATTGTTTTCTGAAGCTTGCTACGCTACATAGCGAGACGTAGCGTAGCATAGTAGACTTCGTGACTTAGAAAACTTGCCGAACTGTTTCGCGCATCCTAAATGTTGCTGCCAACTCCGCGCATCATTATGAGTAGGCTATCAGCTAGGCAGACTACTTAGGTGGACAGGTAGGATGATCCGTAGAGCCTATTTACACCCAAAGTAGAAAATTTGCCGAACTGGCCAACTTGATTTTAGAGCGTTCTCCTCTCGAAAAATTGTCGTAGTGTTGCGCGAATTGCAATGCCTAGTGAAGTGAGAATGACTTCAAATTTTTTGGGGTGTTTCATTGACCCCTCTTTGTCAACATTTGGAGAACAGGCTCGATAGATGTTGATAAAAAATACGAAACACCGCAGTAGGAAAAATGTTGAGGTTGTCACTCGGTGAGTGTCAAGACGTCGCTTGGTTGCACTTGAGAGTGTTAAATTGGAGTGAAGAGGCAAAGTAGGGATGAAGGAGGCATAGGAGAAGGGCAAGGGTGAGGCTTAGTTAAATCCATCATCGAAGTGCTCATGAGGGAGTCATATGCATTTTCACCTTTGCTTCAGCTGACCTTCGACCTCCTGTAGGACAGGTGTCTTTCCCAAGATGAGCTGCGTTACATCCGTGTAGGGTTTCGAATTGCCTACAGATGCGTTCCATGCGGCGAGCTGTGTTACGTGCATCATGGAACTTGCACTAATGTTTCCCATGTAGTGAGCTACGTTACGCACATCATGGGAGTTTGCACCCTAGAGTAGTCAAGCTAGTCAAGGCACTCACTTCGCGACGTTGTAGCATTTACTGCTATCGCAAAACATGTCCTCAGGGGCAATGGTCTTGCTTGCTTTGGATGTTGTTGAAGCCCTTTGGACACCTTTGCTAGTGTGTGGTGTCCAAAGCAGGAAGGCCAACAACAATTTCGGCAACGTTTGCGTGGAGGAGCTAGTGTCAAGGGTGTCACTGTGAGTGCGGATGCACTAGAATCCCTGCTAGGGGCATGTGTTCCCAGTTCAGCTATGGGATCAGTTACCACATAGCTAAACATCGTTGGTAGGGGGTTGAAGGATAACAATATTGTGGCTGGCCCACAATACTACTGGAACCCCAACTGCAGGCACTAGCCGAGGAGCTACCGTCAAGGCAAGGGGTCATGGCGACGGTAGGTCCAGAGGACCAGTATGATGTCATACGACATCTCTGGAGGGTCAGCATGATGCCAAGGGTGGAAGCATCGCATATGTTCCAAACCACATTCCCATTGTGTTGTGAACTGCATTCTAAAGCTGTGACAACCCACCCACGCGTCGGCATTGCGCCCACTCGTTCGATGTGTATTTGGTGCTAGTGCATGCTAGGGATGCGACGCGAACCCAGTTTAAGGTCTTGGTAAACTATGTGCTGGTTTAAGGTCCCAACGGACTGATGTGCTAGTTTAAGGTCCCGAAAGACCATGCATGCTAGTTTAACGTCGTAGTAGACCCTGCTTGTTGTTGTTGCCAATTTAACATCGTAGCATATGATGCTCGATGCCGCTAGTTTAACGTCGTTGCAAACACTGCTTGTTGCCACTAGTTTAATGTCATTGCAGACGCTGCTCGGTGCTGCTACCAGTTTATCATCGTAGCGGGTGGTGGTGGCTGTCGTTGTGCTTCAGATGTAGTATGGCTTGAGGTACGAGTGATTCATTGGGTTGGCGAACTCATTGTCGTCCATGTCCGCCAGCTTGAAGGCTCCATTCTCTAAGGCTTTTGTGACCACGTAAGGACCTTCCCAGTTGGCTGAGAATTTGCTTACGTGCTCACGGGTAGCCTTGAGGACGAGGTCTCCCTTCTGCACTGGCTGTCAATGTGGGTCTGCATGGTGCTTTTGTTGCTTCTTGCTCTAGTAGTCCTCAATTCATCTTAGTGTCTGCGCGCACTTCTCCTCTATTGAGTCAAGGTCGATGATCCTTGATTCATTGTTCTGTGTCTCACTCACGATGTTAAATAGGATCATCCAAAGTGAAGGTACCTACAACTTAAGAGGCAACACAGCTTCAGATCCATAAATAAGGCTGTAAGGAGTCTTACTTGTTTCGGTCCTGCACATCGTCTGGTAGGCCCACAGAACGTAGAGGATTTGCTTGTGCCATCGTCTCTTGCTATTGTTGAGCATTCGCTTCAGCAAGTTGATGATGGAATTATTTGTAGCCTCCTCCTGCCTGTTCGCTTATAGATAATAGGGGGAGGAGAATGATTTTTTAATGCCTAGGTTGTTGTAGAAGGTTCAAGTTTTTGTACTGCTGAACTGTGGTCCATTGTCGGTCACAATAGTCATTGGAAGCCCGAATCTCGTTACGATGTTGTCCAAGATGAAATGGCAGATTTGCTGGGATGTCTTCTTCCTTAGGGGGATAGCTTCCACCCACTTGGTAAAGTACTCAGTGGCGATGATAATGAAACTATGCCCTACGGAGGACTTAGGCGTGATAGGCCCTATGAGGTCTAATCCCCATTGTTGGAAGGGCCACATGATTTGCGTTGGGTGCAGGTTTGCAGGTGCTACGTGTATGAGATTTTCATATCTCTGGCATGTGTTGCATGTCTTGACTTTTGATAAGCAATCACGTTTCATGTGGGGCTAGTAATACCCTAGGCGTCTGATTTTCACAGCCATAGCCCTAGGTGCTATGTGTCCACCACACAACCCCTCATGCACTTCATTAACTACCTTTTGTGCCTGCTCCCCACCCACGCATGTTAGCAATATCCTGTCGTAGCAACATCGGCACAGGGCGTCATTTCCCATGAGCACGTATTGCCAGGCACGCTTATGGATTGCATCTCTCTAGGTAGATGTCAATCCACCTGGGGGTTTGCCATGTTGCAGGTAAGCTTAATGTTGGCATACCACTCCTGGGTATCCACAGCATTAACAGAGGCCACGTGTTGCATCTGAGTGATAGGCTCTGTGCATTCGATAATCGAAGTTGGCAAGTTTGCAAAGGAATGTGATGGAATGTTTAACACAAGGGTAGCTAAGGCATCTGCCATGGTGTTCTCGATGCGTGGCACGTGTTACACATATGTGGTTGCAAATTTCTTAAGCAGTTTTTTTGCTAGGTCATAATAAGGTTGCAGGTGCGTAGCCTTGCAGGCGTAGACCTCGATGATTTGATTCACAACTAGTTGTGAATCTCCCTAAATTACCAGGTGTTGTATCTGTAGTGCTCGAGTAGTTTAGAGGCCTCTGAGCATCCCTTCATACTCTGCCACATTGTTGGTGCAAGGGAATGCGAAACGATAAGTAGATGGATGGATTTCCCCAGAGGGAAATGTAATGACGATGGCTACGCTACCTCCTCACACGGTTGATGCGCTGTCAAAATGTAAAGTGGCTTCAAAATCTAATGGGATAATGTCGATATTGCTAACACGCTCATCTGGGAATTCGGGGTCTATGGTGGCCTAGTCGTCGATGGGTAAGGCTGTGAGCTGGGTCACTATGGCTTGACCCTTCATCGATGATTGAATTACATAGTGTAAATCGAACTCCACAGTTATTGCCTTCCATCGGGCTATCTTGCTACTTTCGTATAGGTTGTTAGTGATAGCCCGGAGTATATTGCTTTTGCAAATGATGTTGGTTGTACTGCGAAACAGGTAATGCCTTCACGTTTTTAGTGCGAACACTAAGGCAAGGCAATTCCTCTCCACTTCATTATATTTCGCCTCATGCGCTATTAGTGCATGACTTAAGTAATACACTGGTATCTCAGAACCGTCATCTCGTTTCTGACATAGCAGTGCCATGACAGACGTGTCAGAGGTGGCAAGGTAGACAAAGAAGGATTTGTCCCTTTGTGCCGGATGCATAGTTGGAAGGTGTGAAAGCTCCTTCTTCAAGTCGTTGAAGGCCTGTTGACACTGGGTTTTCCACTCAAACTTAATCCCCTTCTTTAGAAGATGTTGCATGGGGTGTAACTTGTTAGTCAACCTTGCTATGAACCTTTGAATGAACTGCACCCTACCTTGCAAACTACGTAGCTCCTTAAGCTTTGTGGGAGGTGCCAGGTTGATGATGACCTTGACTTTGTTGGGGTCCACCCGTATTCCAGCCTCCAATACTACAAACTCTAACATGCGTATGGTTTTCACCCCAAAGCTGCACTTCTTAGGATTGAGGCGTAAGTCGTGCATTTGGCAGCACTTGAGGGCTACTCCTAGGTCGCAATGGGTGATCAGTTGCCTCCTTGGACTTGACCACTATATCATCCACATAGTTGTTTAATGTTTCTAGGATATAGTCGCTGAAGATGTAGGTCATGTCTCGCTAGTAGGTTGCTCCATCATTTTTGAGCCCGAAGGGCATCATGGTGTAGCAGAAGGTACCCCATGGGGTCATGAAGATCGTTGACAACTGGTGCTTTGGGTTAATGCGAACTTGGTTGTATCCAGAGAAACCATCCATGAAGGATAGTAGAGCATGACTAGCCATGGTGTCGATGAGCTGATTGATGCTTGGAAGTGGAAAGTTGTCCTTGATCGTTGCCTTATTCAAGTCCCAGAAGTCTATACAGATGCGTATTCCTCCCATTTTCTTCGAAACCACAATGATGTTGGACACCCACTTTGAGTAGTCAACCATACAGATGAAACTTGCTTGGTATAGCTTAGTGATTTCATCCCTCATAGCTAGTGTGATTTCAGGTTTAACTTTGCGAGCCTTCTGCTTAATTGCCTTCATGCGCAGGTCTAGGATGATGTTGTGCTGAATTAGCCGTGGATCTAGACCCAGCATGTCGCTATACGACCATGCGAAGGCATTGATGTTGTCTTGCAGAATCTTGGCTATGTTGTTGTGCATTCGTGCATTAAGGAGGGAGCTAAGTTTTAACGTTTTCACCTCCCCCTTTGATGTGGTCACAGGCATCTCGACGAGGGGGTCCTCGGTCACATCCCTAGCCTCTAAGTCTAGGGCTTTGACTAGATGCTTGGGCCAATCTAGGGATGCTTCTAAGGCTGCTATAGTACTAGCTATGGTTGACCCCCAATCGATCATGTTGGGATTCAACTGTCTCACAAGCTTGCCCTGTGGACCTGCTAACGTTAAGGGCATGGAGAGGTCGCGATGGATTTCCATCTCTTACTCGACCAGCCAACATGAGATAAAAGCTTGGTTAAGAGTTGTTTGTTAGCAAAGATTATGTATAACAAAAATTTGCAAAGTAGCTACTAAATGCAACTTGCAAAGTGTGACAATGTAAAGATTGAAAGTTTGCCAATTTAAGGTCATGGCAGACCGCTGAGGCATAAGAACATAGAACCGCTAAAGATGTAAAACTACCGATGCAAGGTACGGAGCTATGAAACTATCGATATGCAAATGGTAGACTGCTAGTTTAGTGTCATTTTAGACTGCCAAATTGTAACATGCAAAATTTTAACATGCAGAATGATAGTACACGAAACAGGAAATTGCGGGTATTAGAAATGTAAAACTGTTAATGCAAAAATGCGAATTGTTGACATGAAAACATGAGATTGCTATAAAGTGCAACATTGTCAATGTAGGAATGTGAAATTACGAGAAGATGCGAAACTGCCTATGTGAGAGTGTGGAATTATGGACTGTGGACGTAACAGGTTGAAATTGCTAATTTAGGATCTTTTCGGACCGTTAGAGATGCAACTATGCTAGGATTGCTAGTTTAAGGTCTTTTCGGATTGGTTGTGTTGCGATTGCTAGTTTAAGGTCTTTTCGGACCCATAACGAAAACAAATATATTTTTTTTGTTTTTGGGAAAGCAAGAAGCTAACTTGAAGCATGTCAAGGCTTTAATGCTAACAGTGCTACGATGTCGTGGCGAGCATGCTACGCAATACGGCGTGCTTCGCATTAGTTGGAGAGAGAGAGCAGCAACTTTCCCTATCTTGTCATTATGATCATAAATAGGGGTTAAACCCTGGCAATTTTGCCATTCTCACCATAAGAGCACAGAGCCCACATTGGAGCACAAGGCGGTTTTGGAGAGCGAAGCAATTATGCTAATGACTAGCAAGGTGAGTTTTTTTACAGCGAAGAGGGTAAATCTATGAGCAGGACAATGGCTCCTAAGAGGGAATGCACTCATCCAGTGCTTGCAAAGGTTGAGGAGGTGAAGAAGACCCTAGGGTATGCAACATAATCGCACATTGCAGTGCGGAAGAGCACACCGTTGACCCAGTAGGTTATGCTCCCTCTACTTTTTTTTGTTTTGTATTTTCTGTTATTCTCTGCTTTTTTTTACGTCCTATTCGCTTTGCATCCATTCTTGGCTACCTGTGTTTTCTGTTGTCACGTCATTTTGGCCCTTGCATCGTCATTGTCACCATTTCGGTCATGGAAGATGCATAAACATTACGTCATAGTTGCATGTAAGGTCGCTTAAATCGCCACTGCCATGGTTGTCATAACCGCGAGGGCTCGAACAGTTTGAGTTACTTGACCTTTAAATGTCATAACGTAGAACCCTTAGGAGGGCTAGGCCAAGTGTGATGCGATAGTGCAACACGTGTTTTTCTAGGGCATGTTGTTAATTGTTCTATTGCTACGCTAGGCTATTTGCATGTTCTTGCTACGCTAGGCTTTCACGCCCTTGCTACGCTATGTGCGGGGAGGGGGTTATGCTATGTTGTATGCATAAACTGCTAGGCGTTGCTACGTTGCACATGTATTGCCCTTAGATATGATGCTAACATTTGCTGGTTATGTTGTGCAGGGTAGGGTTGAGGCCTAGGCTAATTGTTTTGGAAGTTAGAGGGGTCCTGTGTCATGTAAGTAGACCTGTGGCTAATGCTCCTCCTCCCCAGATACATATAGGAGACCGAGGTGTCTGGTTTAGGCAAGGGGCACAAGACTTCCTACGATTCCTCCTTGACCACTTCAACATGATCGTTTGGTCCTCCCTAGAAGAGGAGGAGGTAGCCGGCATAACAAAAGCCATTTTGCCTAGGGCAAGCCAAGGCATTTTGAGGTTTCTAACTGATGGAGCAATAGCGAGCGAGCAGGGAGAAGGATCCCGTCAGTGCCCAACAAGGTTAAGGCGCTTGGCCTAGATCTGGGAGATGATTGCGTATAGCTGCTACCACCATTTCAACACATTGTTCTTTGCACGTTTTATGACGACGTGCTTCCAGAACCCCCAGGGAACTGTCTACTATGCTGGTAGGTGAGATTTGCAGCCTCGTTCTGCTTTGTTTATGCGACGTTGGCCATAGTGGCCTAATGCTAACAGCATGCGTTTGCTACCAAGTTCTTCATCAACAAAGATGGCGTCCATGACCTATCGGATTTACTAATCGTAGCACAACTAGCCCTATAGGAGTTATCTTCTGCTGAGAACCTGTGGGCGGGCATGGTCGGTCAAAGCAAAGGTGAATACCACACCTATCCAAACATATATTCCATCCTCTACAATCAATGCAAGGGGCAGGGCTGGTTGGATGGGGAGTGGGCAAAACCCTTCAAACCGATCACAGTTGAACAAGTTCTAGTTGAGTTCCCACTGCCATATCGACCTGGTAGGTCGAGCGATGAGTGCCACATGTTTAAGTGTCTTTGCAATTTTTGAATTTCCTACGTTTTTGTGCTAAATGTTTTGTGAACCTATTGTAGGGGTGAGAAAGCCTCAAGAGGTGACAGTGGTAACCGCCGAGGCACATGGGGCAAATGTCTACTTCAAGTACGAGGGAGTAGAGAAGAGCCAACGCTGGCTGAATGGCAGGGCCTTAGACTCCCTGGTCAAGAACATTGAAAATGTGGGGCTTATGGATCTATTCTTGGCCCCGAATCTGAACGTCCCTACAGCCAAGATGCTCACCCTGGTTGAATCCTTTTTCAACAAGGTGAGCTACTTTCACTTGCACATGCATGGCGTGCGGGTGTTCATTGACATCAATGACCAATTGTTCATGGTTTTGTTCGGTGTCCCTGCAGAAGGCATTCCAATATGGTTAAAATCCAAGAAGAAGTTGATCCTTTAGAAGAAAGACCTTCAGAAGTGGCTAGGGCTTACCAAGAAGCGCAAGGCGCTCCCTATGGAGAAACTCAAGGAAGGACCTGCCAAGGAGTTTTATCCTATTTTTCATGCTTGCGCATTCCCCTAACTACTTACCCAGGGAAAGGTCCTGGGGCTTGAGCAGGCCTGGATAATGTGTGAGGTCATGGAGGAGGGGACCTGTTACCAGTAGGCTGAGCCTCTGTGTAAAGGCTTGCGGGTTGAGATCTTGGGGCACCGTATGAAAACAGAGTCCCATTCCAACATCCACTATGCCTTCTATATAGGCTGCCTTAAGTGCTTCATAGAGTTCCTGGTGGTTCAGGAGAGAGGAGTCTGGGTCATGCAAAATTATGACCATATTTTCAAACCATGGATTCGCCAAGTCTTTCAGACCATCCAAGCCCAAGATCCCCCAGAACTAATTGGGGAGTCACTTTTTGTAATGACTAAGGATCAGGTGGTCCACAACATTCGTGGCCAGGATAGCGTAGGAGAGATGCCCCCCACTGTGGATGGTAGTGTATCATGGGGTGAAAATTTCATAGCTGAAATCGTGGCTAGCAAATTGCTGCAGAAGAGACCTCCCCCAGCTAAGGAAACCCTTCGTGTGGAGGAGGAGGAGGGGCAAAGAATTCGGCTTAAACTATAGAGGACGTGACCTCCTATTGGTAAGTGCTTTCGTTCAGTGCTTACTTTGTTGTTGTCTACTACACTATGCTATGCTAGATGGCATAGCATAGCATAGCATCTGCCTTAGGCTATTTACTTTGAGCTAATGCAAACGTGTTTTTTGACCACCAAAAGAAAAAGAAGAAGGCGACAAAGAAGTGTCATCCCCTAAGGCGGGGATGACGAATAAAGATGCGGAGGCCCCAGTCTCCGAGAGAAGGGCTCTAGTCAAAGGGTACAGAGCTCCTGCAGCTAAGGCAGGGCTCTCATTATTAGGGAAAATCCTCATATGGAGGAGTCTCCCTCAAATAAAAAAGATGCTAGTCTCCTTAAAGGAAAAGCACCAGCGCATGAAGAGGAGGTCCGTAGGGACCCGGTAGGAACCTCTGGTTTGGCCACCGTCATTGTCTTGCATCAGTAAGAAGAAAGAGTACAATCAGACATTGGTGAGTTTGGCAATATGTCTGCCTTGTCATAGTCCATTTTGATCATTACTAATGTGTTTGGTTATGCAACAGGTGCTACCGCTTATGCCACAAGACCCTCCTTGGTTCACGCGGGATCCTGGACTGAAATCCCTGACAAGTTCATGTTTATGCAGGGGATTGTTGATGACATGATTAGTCACCTTTACTAGGTGGATCCCGAAGTGGGTAAGTAGTAGTGTTATCTGCTCTCGCATTGTCATGCTAAAATTTTTTGCGTTTGCTACTCATGCTATGTTAATGCAATTGGTATGTTCTTTGTGTCATGGTAGCCTCTCTACTCAAGTGGGACCCGACACAACCTTTGAAAGTGGATGTTGTGTCCACATTCCCACTAGAAGTGACCGAGGTATCTCGTCGTGCATACGACGAGGTCTATAAATGTGCTTTGCACTCGACATGCTCCCTGTGGGAGTGCAGACGTACCAACGAAGAGCTGTGGAAACAAGCCCAGAAGGCAAAGCAAAGAGAAGCTAACTTGAGGGCCGAGGTGGAGGACCTCAAGTTGAGGAACGAGTTCCTCATGACTCAGGCTACTAACAATGAGGACTGGCACACAACTTTGGTGGACCACACCAGGTTTTGGATAGTTGCACGCCAAAATGTCGAGACTACCCAAGAACTGATAGAGTAGTGTATGCAGATGGACCTACTAAATCAAAAGTGTCAGGACATAAAAGACTTCAGCGCCAAGGTTTTCAAATGGGGCCAAACCCAAAGAAACCATAAGCATATGTATAAATGGGAAAATGCTGCCCATTGTAAGTTATATGAAGATGCTGCTGTGGAGGCATTTACGTATGAAGCATTTGTAAATGCCATCGACACTTCTGAGGCCTATACGAGGTTTAAAGAGCAGATCAAGGTCACAAAATCTCCTAACTAGAAGATGGCCCTTCCCATGGGAGAGACCGCAACCATCTCCTTTTCTCCAGCACCATCAATGTGGACACTCGTCGAAAGGGAGAGAGCTACTACAGCAGATGATGCACTAGGCAATAGGTGTTGGGTTGACATCACAGCAGAGGAGGTCTGGCATCACCTCGGGCTTGGTTTAGACCAGATACCCTTTGAGACAGATGCAGGCCCTTTTCAAGTTAGTCGCATTCTACCGTGTTAATGTTTACACTCTGTTGTAGTTTGCATTTGTTGCCCTAACTGACCACTTCACCCAAATGATGCAGGCCCCAAGTGATGGCGCAGCACCCATAGAGGGAGGGAATGAAGAGCCGGTGAGGGACAAAGAAGGGAAAGCCAATGCACAAGGCAATGATGCAGGAGTGAAAGGCGAAAACAATGTGAACAGAGACAACCCATAACTGCATGGTTTTTTTTTTTTTGAAAATTTGAAATTTTGGATTTTTGAAATTTTTGTGTAATGAATTTTGCAAACATTGTCTGAAAGAAAACAATTTTGAATAAAGCAAGAGGATTTTATGCTAACTTGTGTATTGCATACGTGCATTTTGCATAGAATGTTCATGCTTTCATGTGTTAGTTTTAGGCCATTTCGGGCCATTGCGTAACCTGCCAAAGAGATGATGCGTCAACCACTTGAACGACGGCTAACTGATAACTTATGCTAGTTTTAGGCCATTTCGGACCATTGCTAGTTTTAGGCCATTTCAGGCCATAATGTAGTTTTAGGTCATTTTAGGCCTCTGCATGAATGCACATTGCTAGTTTTAGGCCATTTCAGGCCATTTTACATCGCTAGTTTTAGGTCGTTTCAGGCCAATGCGTAGAAGCATATGAATTGTGTGGGGGCAGGAAGCAGTGGGGTTGCTACGCTAGGTGAATCTGCTTCCTAACCCATCGTGGGTTGAGTGAGACGTAAGGATGAGGTGCTTCACCAGGGCCTTCATCTACGTCATTGCCTCCCTCTTGGAAGGGCAACTCAGTCCATGCGTTTTCGTTTTGGGAATCAACTTGTTGAGTTGACCCCTCTACTGGGTAGTCAATGTGAGTTGCAACAGGTACTTCATTCTCAGAAGTTATGACCTCTGAGCCTTCTTCCATGCCTACATTGTGGATCACTTGCGTTGCTACTTTGTCACCGTGGATCACCACTTCTTTGCCTGCATAAGGTAGGTGGATTTTCTGGTCTATGGGTGAGGAAACAACCCTAAGTTGTGCTAACCATGATCTCCCCAAGATCAAGTTAAACTCGGGCATTTCCTCAACCATGATGAATGTTGCGCTTATGGGGAAATGGTCCTCTGCTACAAAGTTTATGTGAACTATGCCCTTCACCACGATCCGTGCCCCATTGAACCATCTCAGGCATGATGTCGTTGTGGGCTTGATTTGGTTGACCAAGCCCAGCTTGTCTACAATGGGGAAAGGGATGACATTTGTGGCGGCCCCATCATCAATGTGTACCCTTCAGATCTGATGTTGACCGACCCGAATTGTGATGAAAAGAGGCACCGTAGTCACTTGACCTTTTTCAAGATCTTCCCTAATAGTGTTGTTACAAAAGGTTAGTTGAGGTTGTTCTGACCCTGCAGGTGTGAAGGGAAGTATGATCGAGTAGATTGTTTCTTCCTCCATTGGCATGTCTTCTTTGACTAGAGTCGCTATCAACATGTTGGATCAGAGCCTCGCAGTGTGGAGTAGATGTCATGATTAGGTTGTACAAGCTTAGTGTAGTGTTTTTTTGTTTTAGAGCTTGCTTAACCTATGTGAGGGCATCTAAGAGGTCTTGGCCACCCCCTTGTTTGACGCTTTCATCCTCTTCTATTTGTCCTAGAAGATGAATTTCTCGAGGAGGGGTGACTTCAGATCTGGGTTTAGATCCTTGCTGGCAAAGCGATACAGGCTGTGTGGTCATGTCAACCTTTGTCTTTGGTGGCAAAGGCACAGATGTCGGGGGTGAAGATGTAAGCTTGGGGGTACCTTGAATGGTACTTCCCTTCAATGTCTCGCCCGTGAAGTGGACTTCTTGCCTTGTGGGATGAGAAGGTTGTTCAGCTATTTTGCGTTAGGTAGGGGCTATCGAGGGCATCAGCCCCTTGATGACAAATGGAGCTAGAGGTGTTAAAGGGTGGGATTGTGTGGCCCCGCCGATAGGTGGAACAAAGGTGGATGCCCGTGGAGGAACTTTCAGGAGGAACGGTTGTTGCGAGCTTCGACCAGCCGCTGGTGGTGCTAGTGCACTACATTGAGACACATGGACCATGAATGCCTCCTGGGGTGGCCTAGGATCACTGTCAATGCTGATGGTATTGATTATGTAATCGACATTGTTGCCATTGAGGGGATATGTGTAGAAATACATGGATTGGTTTTCAGGGTGTACGGGGTTACTTTCGTCTAGCACCAATTTCCCCTAGTTGATTAATCTTTGTATGTCATCCTACAACGCCAGACAATAATCCGTGTTGTGACCACAATATTGGTGGTAGTCACAGAACCTGTCCAGCCTGAAACTGCTAGGAACTAGAGGCTCATTGTGTAGGGCCAAAGAGGGGTTCCTAAGGAGCTCGTAGTAGCGTTGATGTCTCGCGGTTGCTTCCTTCTACATCTATTTATGTTGGATGTATCCCACTACCAACAACTACTTTAGAAGCTCTAAAGGCTTGAGAGGCAATGGGGTGTACTTTGAGCGATCTTTGCACTTAAAGTTGGGTTTGGGTTGTGTAGATGTCTCAGGCGTAGGTATAGCAGGTTGCGACATGTTGTCCTATTTGGGCGTAAGGTCAGTTGCAGGTATGGCCGGTTTCTTGTTGTTTTTTCTACTGTTGTTGCTAGGTTTGGGCTTGGCCTCGGTTTCCATAGCGACCACCGTGGTTGTTGAGGCCTTGCCATTTTCCTTCTTTGCGAAGGTGATTTTGTAAGCAATGTAAGCTGGGTCTTTGCTTACCTCGGCCGCATCTTGTATGCTCTTAGTCTAAGCGAAGGCCTAACTAAGAGAGCTAGGAGCGAGGTAGTATAGTTTGGACTTGATGAAGTTGTTCACTACATCTTCAAGACGGCCAGCAGGTGTGCCTCCGTGATGGGCTCGCGAATCTTGTTAAAGGTTGCACTCCAACGCTAGCAACGCTAGATGAAGTTTTGGACTGGTTCTAGGGGGTCTTATTTCACACTTATCAATTGATCCATCGTGGTTTCTGGCTTCAAGTTGTACTTGAAGCACATCACGAACTAGGTCAACAGCTCTTCTAGAGTTGAAATGGATGAGCGTGGTAGCATGCAGTACCAATCCAAGGCTTTCCTAGCTATGGACATGGCGAAGACACGAATAATCATGTGTGGCCATTGCTGTAGTAGAAAGACTCGGACTTGAATGTGATAAGATGTGCATTGGGATCCCCCTCCCCATCGTACTTCATGAAGTGTGGAAGTGACATCCCTGGGGGTAATGTTAAGGCAGGAATTACAGGGCTGATAGGGTCATCTTGGTAAAATTCCATAACTTGTACCATGTCAGACCTAGTAGCTTTGAGGCATTTTATTTCCTTAGTGAGGGTCTAGAGAAGCTGGAATGCTTGGTCTAGACTTGGCGACGTTGTAGGTGGTTGGGGAGCTATGGAGGTAACTCCTGCCTCTGCTATGGCGGGGGTGGCAGTATGACCCATCAACGGTACCATTGGGATGACCCCCGCGATCGATGCTACTTGTGTTATCCACCACTCGGCAGGTGGTGTTGTTAAGGCAGTGACTACGGGTTGGGCTGCCGGATAGACCGCTTGTGTCATCGATAGCGTGGACCATAGCCCTCTGTTAGGTTGTATTGTCTGCGAGGCTTGGTGGGCTTGAGAATGGACGTAGTGACACATCTGCAATGGTTGTGGGGTAGGCAAAGAAGCAAATGGGGTCCACCATGTGGACAGGCTGGGGCCTGCCACAATGGGTGGAAGAGACGTGAATGTAGAAATAGAAACAAAAGTCGTGTACGATTGTGAAGTAGGTACGGTATGAACATGTGGCAAGGTAGCCATGATTGGCGTATGATGTGCTATAGGAATAGCCTGCTGGACAGTTTGCAAAGGAATAGTAGCTACAAACAAAACAGGCGAAATAGGTGAAAGAGGGTGTTGAAACACCGCGGGATTGTCGTGGCTACCCATAGCAGTTGCAGTTGCAGGTTGTAGAAGCGTAGGCGTAATCACAAAGGGAGTGGTAATAGACAATGGCTTGGCCCAAAAGAACTGGGTAGGAGGGACAGGAGCGAGATTGGTTGGACCTCCCTCATCCGATTGGGAATTGAGTTCCTCCTGTCCATCTTGGAAAGCGTCATCTTGGTTGAATGTTGTGTCTTATTGCTCCCTAAGCCTAGCCATTTGGATTAGCTGGTCTAGCAGCCGTTGATATTCTTGTGTTAAAGGTAAAGAAATGCTGGGAGTAGGAACAAATTCCTTTCCATGATAGTAAGCGAACTTGAAGCTACGTTTTTCCTCGAGTTCGTGTACGTCCAAGGGCAGATTAACCTGCACCTTTGCACAAAGGAAACTGTAATGCTCATGTTGCTGGGCTAATCCCTCAGGTCCCCAATTTTGGATTCTGAGGGATTGACATGTTTCCAGTGTTGGGTTCAGTGGTTGTTCGGCACCATTAGTGCCTTGAATCGTGATGGGAACTTCAACGTTGAAGGGAACTTCCACGTTGAAGGCATTAGCAGCGGTAGTTGA
This sequence comes from Gnetum montanum, assembly GCA_015680685.1. Classification (NCBI taxonomy): domain Eukaryota; kingdom Viridiplantae; phylum Streptophyta; class Gnetopsida; order Gnetales; family Gnetaceae; genus Gnetum; species Gnetum montanum. The sequence continues at coordinate 130,369 of MNCI01004704.1, forward strand.
AAAAGCCATTACGAGCTAAGTAGTTTTGCAAAAGAGTGAAAAAAGAACAAAGAGACTAAAAAGCAACAAAAAGAAGGCTTTATGTCTTGTCAAATTTTTGAGGAACCGTCGATGTGACTGATTTGCACCACACAAAGCGTAAACAACTGCAAAAGGGTGTCACATTTACGTAAGTGTGCGATAGGGTATAGAGCGCATGAAAGACTATCGTAAGATAGGAAAATCAACTAGCAATCAAGGCTTTATGTCTTGAAGGGCTTCGAAGTAATTGTCGAAGTGACCAATTTGTACCACATGATACGCTAATGTGCAATGAGGTACAGAGCGCATGCAAGACTACCGTAGGATGGGCAAGTTAACTAGCAAACAAAAACGCTTTATCTCTCGTAGGGCTCCGGAGGAACCATTGAAGTACCACACGATATGCTAATGTGTAATGAGGTACAGAGCACATGCAAGACTACTGTAAAATAGGCTAGTTAATTGGTGATCGGAGGCGTTCTGTTCTATAGGGCTCCCAAGGAACTATCAAGGCAATCGATCTGCATCGTACAAAGTGCAAACAACTGCAAAAGGGTGTCACGTTTACGCTTATGTGTATCAGGGTGCAGAAGGCTTACAAAACTACTGTGACACGTGGAAAAGGCACCAAAAGCCCTCCTTCTAATGCCAAAAAACTGTAGCAACTAAAAATGTTGATGGCTGAAAAACACCGAGGCATCGAAGGGAGCGACAATTCGACCCTATGTCCGTAAGAGGGCTGTGTTGGGTGTGAGCAGATACAGAGCACCCTAAATAGTCTGGTCGATCAGATAGGAACTTAATCAGTGTCTATATAGCCTTTTGCAACATATAATTTGAAAACAAGGATGAAAGCGCAAAGTAATGCTTAAAAGTAAATAAGGCAGAAAATAATGCAAAACACAATAATAAGTAGGAAACAAAGTAAAATGCAATTAGAAAAATGCACCACTCCAAGGCTACAAGTTTGCCCTGTCTGGATGGATACGGTCGGTTGCACAGCATTGCGGAGTGCAGAGATTCCAAGAGTAACCAGGACGTGTAGAGAAAAGGTGGTTTTACACTTGGGCATGGACTTAGGAGCTAACAATGCGGGGATTCTACCAAGGTGGTAGAAAGGGGACAAAACAAAATGCCAACTTGTGTGGAAATGCTAACTGTTTGCAGTGTCAAACAGAAAGTTTACAATGCTCAATGTTACAATGTGCCGGGAAGAGAGCTTGAGTGCCAAAGAGAAGAAAAGTTGAAAAAATCAAAAAATTCAAACCCTTTGAATGCTGCTTGTTGGGCTATTTATAGGACCAAGGGTGCGCGAAAGAGGTGATTTAAACGCCATGTGCCCTAGGCCCACGTTGACTTGCTTGTGCCGCACATGCCAGCATGACCGTTGGATGTGCATGACTATTGTGACTGTGAGTCTGCTATGCTGTAATTGCACCGTCAGCGTCTGGAGACGTGTGCCAATAATTCAATTAGGTGAAGTGCATTGATGTCACACAACCACTTGCATGCTTTGCTGCGCTTCATAGCGTAGCATGCTTGACGTAGCATAGCATCTTGTTGTGCATTTCGCTGCATGTGTGTTGCATACTTGCTACACTACGTAGCGTAGCGACTGGCCTTAGTTGCGAAAACTTTGCATCCCGCACTGCGGAACTTGAAATCTTGCTCGTTCTGCCCTTTGAGTTGCTTTCTGTCTCTTCCGTAGGATTTCTATGCCTTGTTGCGCCATGTAGCTCAACATAGCATAGCAGCAGACATGGTTCACCACATCCTGATGGAAAGGGACATTGTTGAAGGACTTGAAGTTGGGCAAGGGAACTGGTTGTATTACTGTTACAATGCTATGCTACGCGTAGCATAGCGTAGCGTGGCATTTCATTTTGCAATTATTTTCTGAAGCTTGCTATGCTACATAGCGAGGTGGAGCGTAGTGTAGCAGACTTCGTGACTTCGTGACTTAGAAAACTTGCAGAACTATTTCGCACATCCTAAATGCTGCTACCAACTCCGCACATCATTTCTAAGTAGGTTATCGGCTGGGCAGACTACTTAGGTGGATAGGCAGGATGATCCGTAGAGCCTGTTTACACCCAAAGTAGAAAATTTGCCGAACTGGCCAGCCTAAATTCAGAGCATTCTCCTCTCGAAGAGCTACCGTAGTGCTGCGCGAATTGCAATGACTAGTGAAACAAGAATGACTTCGATTTTTTTGGGGTGTTTCATATATGAGAAAATTATGCTTATAAGTGAAGCAATTCCACAATTTATCTTATATCCCATATCCTATTTATCATCTATAATCACATTTACAATTTCACAATTTATCCCTGATGAGTGGCGAGGTACCCCTATACTCAACCATACGAATACGAGCATCTCATGCACGATCCAGTCGAACTCTAAGGACTAAGTGCTTATGCGCCCTAATGGGACACTTAAGGTTAATCAATGATTGTCCTCCCAAACTTACTTGTATTGTCATGATTGTATGGTTAAGTAAGTTTGAGGTATGTGATTTTTATAACTTTTATCTTTTTAATGCCTATGCTAGTAGGGAAGGATGAAAAGACTAAGTGACTAACTTTCATTAACTATTCACTAACTAAGTTCTAATTGTCCTAGCATCACTATCCATTCCCACTTACCATACACACCCTGAACCAATGCAACACTGCTGAGATTATGAAACACTATTCATTACTGGGTTACCAAGCGTTACACACGTGCTCGAAGCGATCGTACTGAATGCACTTAACTAGAAGAGTCAAGGGTTGAGAGAGATTGATTATCTAGGAAAGCATTTAAAAATTTAACACAAATTAAATCCTATTTAGCTTAGTTCATATGTTGCAAGGTTTATCAGAAAGTTCGTATTTATTGCCATACACAAATGTGTGCTTAGGTACAATTTGCTCGAATAAAGATCCATTCACTTTAAGACCCCTACTGTGGGCACATGGAAATTATTCTAACTCTGGAATGGTAAAACTTCTATAGTTTGGCTAAGTGACTAACTCTAGATCCTTGAACAAGGGAAAGCTATCTCTTATTTATATACATGACGGCAAGCCGCGATATCGTGTACGCGATATCACGTATGCAATATCATGGCTCATCATACCCCCATGACTAAATGAAAACTTATCCTCGAGTTCCTTACAAAATATTGGGAAGGTAAGGGACTATTGACTTGAATGATACTAATGATGAATGGGCTGACATGTGAACAAATCATCATTACAACACATGACAAAATTAGTGTTCATGACAACAACAGTGAACACTAAACACATTTGACATCCAACCTTATTTGGCAGCTAAGAGAGAAGAGAGAAGAGAGAGAGAAAAGAAGAAGTTTGTTGTTGTAGATGCCAAGATTGTGCTTTTTGTTGTCCATCCATAAGCATGCCATCAATCTCATTTTTTGCATAACTGCTCCAGCACCAGTCCATTCCAAGTGTTCCCTCCAGATCTAATCCATTGTTGTATAATTGCCATCTGCACACACAATAGAATCTTAAATTAGCAATGGTAAATGAATCACAACGTAGTTGATACCTTACGTTAGTGTAAGGTCCATTGTTGTGATATGGTTAATGCGGATTCAAAGATATAATACTGGTGACTACCTGAGGTGTAGAGGTTAAGAAAAAAAATTAAAAAAATTGGACCAGGACCCCCATGACTAAAAGTGAACCTCTAGTAGCAAGAGAATGGAAAAATATAAGGAATAAGAAAGATGGAGAAAAAGAAACAATGGCAACGCTAATAAAATGAATGTCAAAGATGGAGATGAACAAAATAAATGGTAATTGCAGAAATGTTCAAGGGAAAGAAATTAATGGATGCACCAAATAGGAATGCTAGTGGGTCCTCCCCAAAGCAGGCTCATGCCCTTAATGCCTTGACAATCCCACATTCAAAGAGTCTGTAGGCTCTAGAAATGTCATTGGAAAGTAAGAGTTAAAGCCTTAACCACAAGAATTTACCAAAAAGAAAACAATGTATCAACCAAGATATAGACTATTGATACAATCGGCAATGAGGTGAAAAAAAGGAGAAATAAGGGTGGAAAGAAGAGAATGGAATGGAGTCTCAAGAACAAGGTGATGTATAGCCCCTTGTGTGTTAATGGTTAATGTGACTTAGTATATATCATTTCAAATCTAGCCTCAAACTAACCACATCCAGTGACTTCGCATTAATACATTTTGCCAATCCATCCACCTAAAGTAGCAAGAATGCTTCCACCAAAGAGTCACCACCATTATGATGAAACGAAAGAGGAAAAAGTAGGAAGTGAGAAAGGGCCTTAGTTAGAGGGAACATTTTTAGTTAGTTCCATAACTAGTGCTTGTAGCCCAGATGATTTCGTCTAAGGGGTGTGCTTTGAATTCTCATTGTTTTTTTTTTTTTTTTTTTGCGTGAGAACCACACCATGCAAAGACTTATTATTTTTATTAGCTCAGCTTCCCAATAATGGAGCAGCGTCAGAATGTTATGGAAGACTCAAAAAGAAAACATCCAAGCACCCAAGAGAATGGCTAGCATAAATGCATCAAGTTCCCTTGAAGTCACACCCTTTTCAGTCCTTAAGTCCTTCCTTAGCTTGAGAAATACCCAGTCATGAATTCATTGATAGTTCTTACTATTTAAGGAAGGGGACTGTATAGTTCCAAGCCAAGAGAGACCATAGAAACTTATGGATGCATGGATGATGTGGACTCATTTCCTGTTATATCAAAAAAACCATACCTTAGTATCAACATCATCACTCAAAGGTAAAAACCAAACATTAGCAATCAATGAAATATAGCTCATACCATCTTCGGAGCACTTATTAAGTGACAAACTTAACAAACCAGAAATAAATAAACACACAAATAAATGAAGAAGTATGAATGATGTTGCAAAATAAAAATAAGAAAAGTTAAAGAAATTTTTAAAATAAAAAATGTATAAAACAAAAACTTAAAAAGGAACTAAGGGCCGTAAATGATTAGCACAGGTGGCCTTCTCCCCCATGACCAAGTTGAAAGAGGGATATCCAAAATAATGAGTGAGGTCGTCCTCTCCCAGAGGTATTCTGTGCACCAACTATTCTAAGTTCATGGAAGGGTTTGGTTTGTTGCACATTGACCAATAATCTCTTATTAGGGCTTTCAGGTTTGTAGATGGTCATGGCCCCTGAGGGAAAGGTTGTATGAATAATGTAAGGCCCTTCTCACAATGTTTGAAATTTTGTGCATTGTGGCACATGTGTGGGGTTCCAATAGAGGACCTTATCTCCCGGTTGATACATAACCTTCCGAATTCTCAAGTCATGATGTTGCTTGTTATGTGCCTTGTGCAACTCATTTGATGACAGTGCAACCAATCGGTTATCATCTAGCACATTTAAAGTTGCCAATCTTTGTTTTTATGCTAGATCAAGGTCAAGGTGGAGGTCACATGCCATGGATAGTGTACGGAGCTTGATTTGAATTGGAAACTTTGGAAGTTTTTCGTATACTAACTCATAGGGAGAGTATCCTGTAGGGAGTTTCCAAGTGGAGCGGCATGCCTAGAGAGCATTATTCAATTTAGTGCTCCAATCTCACCTATATTTGCTAATTTTCCTTGTTAATATTTTAGTAATCTCCCAATTAGTGAGCTCGGCTTGGCCATTAGCTTAGGGGTGATAAGGTGTAGTCAATTTATGTTCAACCCCTAAGCGTTGCATCAACTTCCGAAAGGTTGCACCCATGAAGTGTGTTCCATTATCCAAGATAAGTGCACGTGGCACACCAAACCTATTTATGACTTGTTGTTGCAAAAATTGTGCAGCTATAGACAATGTGTAGTCTGTAACAACAGCTGCTTCAACCCATTTTGTTAGATAGTTAATAGCAACAATGATGTAAGCTTTTCCATTGGACATTGGTGTAATGGGCCCCATAAAGTCTATTCCTCAAATTTCGAAGGGTTCCAAAGGTTGAATCCATTGTTACAGACCCTCCATTTTAGCAATCATTCCTCCATTATGCTGACAACGCTTGCAGGATTGGACAATTTGATGGGCGTCCTGAAATAATGTTGGCTAGTAATATCCTGCAAGTAGTATCTTAATAGTCGTTCGTCTCCCTACATAGTGACCCCCATAGGGGCCTTCATGAGTGTCTTGAAGAACTCTTAGTTGGTCCACATCGGGCACACACCATTAAACCAAGCCATTAGGACAAACTTTGTAAAGTTGTTTGTTGATCTCCATGAAGTACTTGGCTCTATGAAGAAACTGTTGTTTCTTCCTAAAGTCTAGCTCCTATGGTGTTTTTTGAGAATGGAGATAGGTGAGGATGCTACTATACCAATTCATTCCTATGGGTTGGTTATTCACTACACCGACAAAGACGGCTTCATTAGGAAAATGATCAGATATGGCATATTCATCCTCTTTGATGTCCTAGTGCAATCGAGATAAGTGATCTGCAACTACGTTCTCGGTGCCCTTTCGATCTATCATTGTTAGATCGAACTCCTGTAGGATTACCAGCCATCGTATAATACGAGGGCTAACCATTGGCTTGTTCATGAGGAACCTGATTGCACTATGATCCATATGAATGTACACTTTGTAGCCTAACCATAGTGCCTAAACTTGTCCAGTGCAAACACTACAGCCATTAATTCTTTTTCTATAGTTCTGTAGTTAAGTTGTGCATCAGCGATACTCCTACTTTCACAATGGATGTAATAAGGATGTTTTTGGTCATCTAACTATGTAAGTATGGCTCCTAAGGCATAATTGGATGCGTCAGTCATTATATGGAATGGTTTCGACTAGTCAAGGGCTTGTAGAATGGGAGTTTCCACAAGATTTTATTTTAATGTTTGGAATGCTCATTCACATTTCTTGGTCCATTCAAATGGTGCATCCTTCTTCGTTAGTTCTACCAACGGTTTGAAAATCTTGGAGAAGTTTGCAATGAATCTCCTATAGTAGCCAGTGTGTCCAAGGAATGATCGAATGTCTTTGACAATTTTTGGTTGTCGGGTGATTCCTTGGATAACCCTAACTTTATTTGGGTCTACCTCTATTCCTGAATGCAAAATCTTATGCCCAAGTACTATGCCTTCTTGGACCATCAGATGGCTTTTCTGCCAATTGAGCCTTGAGTTGGTTTCCACACATCATTTTAGCACTTGCTCTAATTGGTCCAAGGCTTGTTCAAAGCTTGTTCCATAAGTGGAGAAGTTGTCTATAAAGACTTCCACTCTGTTCCCTATCTGCTGTTGGAATATGCTTAAAACTAAACGTTGAAATGTGGTAGGAGCATTGCAAAAGCCAAATGACATTTGTTTATATGCAAACATTCCCCAGGGACTAGTGAACGCTGTCTTGGCCTGATCTTCTAGTGCTATTTGTATTTGGTTGTATCCACTATAACCATCCAGAAAACTATAATAGCAATGCCCTACTATAGTGTCTAAGACTTGGTCAATGAATGGCAACAGAAAGTGATCCTTGAATGTTGTCATGTTTAGCAACCTAAAATCTATACACACCCTTCATTTACCTCCCTTTTTAGGCATGATCACTAGAGGGCTAACCCATTCACTATCAGCAATGGGATAGATGAACCCATCCTTAAGAAGCTGTTCTGTCTCTTCTTTTACTATTTGTTTCAATTTTGGGTTCAATCGCCTCTACAGTTATTTTCAAGGTTTCATGGAGGGGTTTGTGTAAATCCTATGCTGGCATATCCTAGGATCTATTTTGGTTAACTTGAGGTATGACCAAGCAAAGGCTTTTGACCACTTGTTTATCACTTTCAACAATCTTTCTTTTTGTTTGGGAACAAGTCTTGCATTGATGATCACTGGTTTTCCATTTTCGAGGGTCATATACTCCAAACTGGTGGGCAATGGTTTCAAATGTAGGGGCTCTTGTTTAAATCTCTCAATAATTTCCAACTTCCCCCAGTTGATGTTTTCGAGATTAAGGTTTGAAAGTTGGCAACGGACTTGCTCTAGTGTGTCTATGCTTTCAATGTAAGCACTAGTTATTCCCTTAGTGAGTTCCATGCATGTTAGTGAATTTCTCTCTGGATCAGCCATCAGCCACTGGGTGTCTTCTTGTCATGTGGCTACTGCATACAGGCACTTTTGTATATTGATGTCTTGTACATACCGATTGCATGCAGGTAATACGAAACTTCGCATAACCCATGATTTCTGCATGCAATGTCACCCTGTGTCACTATATGTGATACATGGAACTTTCTTCTTCTCGATCTTTCCAAAAGTGTTCTTCTTGGATATTTCCAGGGAAAGATCGCAGATTCCTAGGCATGCATCTATAGTACTTAGACATGCTCTTCCCATTATTATTGGGAAATCCCCTTTACCATTATTTACTTGTATCACTAGGAAATTAGCTGGATATGACCAACCACATACAATGGTAACAATTCCTCCACAAGTCCCAAGGGGACAATGATGGACTAGTCGGCCAGCTCTAGTCGAATGTTACTCTTTCTTAATAGAGGCAGGTTCTAGGCTTTATACATTTCTTGTGATATTAAGTTGACTCCAGAACCTGAGTCCAGAAGAGCTTTACATGGTTCATTCCCAGCAACTTGGAAATAGATTAGAGGACTCCCAGGATCAGAGAATTTTCTAGGAAGGTGGCCCACCTTAATCCAGTCAGTAACGACATGTGTTAACATAACCGTGTGCATTAAGCTCGAATTTTGGTTTGAAGGAGGCCCAAATCTTTACTTGGTAGGGAGGTATTCAGATGTTTAACTGCTTGTGATGGTGAGGGCTTAGTTGGATTGTTGGTTCTAAAGAAAGATCTTTTTTGCATAAGGTTGTCAGAACCAACTGCAGGTTGAGGATTCACAGCCCTCGTGACATTGGGTTGCTACTATTAAGTCGGGAGTATCCCTTGCATCGCTAGAGTGGGTGGCAATGGAGCTACCAGTGTGAGAGTTGCAGATGGATTCAGAGGATGGTATGTGTGGTGTGTCTCCTCTAGGAGAAGGAGTCCTATAATACTCCCGAGCTTGGTAGTGACGTTGTGGGGTCACATGACCAACCGAGTCACGTGGAGAGATTGGCTGTTGCACGTAGTAACCATATGGATTTGTTTGTCGGTAAAGGTATTGTTGCCTTGGTGGTGGCATCCCACATGACTGTGGGTATTTCCACCACTGGTGTTGCTCAATAGGTTGTGGTGGAGTTCCACTTGGATAATATGTTAATGGTTGGTGGAACTACCTTGGGTTACCTTGGGAATAAGGTAACCTTTGGGGTGCCTGCCATTTGTTAAGTTGTGGGTTAAGTGCATACACCCCAAACTCTTGCAGATGTGATATTACTAGGCAACATCCCTTAGAATGGTCATACTGGCATATCTCACATCCATCATCATTGTCTGTGTCAGAATCCACAACCTCTTCAGTGATGGTCATTTTACCCTTACCTTTGTTATGTGCATGGTCCAAATCCATCTTTTTCTTTTTATCATAGTCACTACCTTGCTCCTTAGACTCCTCTACGATTTTGAGAACGATTTCAAATCTACTATCTAAGGAGTCCCACATTTGATCTACCTTCATTGACACTTCTGCTATTAATTTTTGGAGTGGCAAGGTTTTTCTATTCACCAACTCTTCAAATGATGACTCTTCCTCCTCCTCACAAAATCTTACTCCCCTTTTTGGAGGGAAGGATCACGGTTGTACTCTTCCACACTTTCTCTCTTACGTAGCTCCCCTTCTTCCTTGGCTACTTGCTCTAACAATCTATGAACCTGATGGGACCTAAGCTCTAATAATCCCCCTTGGGCATATGTTCCAAGGGTTCTCCTGGTTTCATGCCTAAGTCCATCTATGAGATGACGTAGTTGATCCTATTACGAGTAACCATGGCCCGAGAAATGATGTAACAGTGCATAATAACAACCCATGACAACATCCAAGGGTTCGTGATTTTCTTGCTTCCATCCTTGGATTTTCTTTGGCAGGTTGGACACCTGGGAGTACGTTTGATACTTATCGTTAAACAGTTCTAGAATTGTACTCCACCTTAGAATGGATTCCGGTTCTAATGACTAGTACCAGCTTTCTACTTCTTTCATTAGTGTCCTTGGGAACAACTTTAATTTTTTCCATTCATTCTCAATATTCTGCAAGGCACATGCATCATGAAATGCTTGTAGATGGTTCTGAGGATCAACGTTGTATCCCCCCTCAAATCGTGGGATGTTATTCATATCTAATCTCTTGATCCTGCTATCTTTTTGGTGCCTTGTAGGAATTCTTATAGCTTCTATGATCTATAACATGCTTCGGGTTGCAAGTAGGGGTTCTTCATGGTCATTTTTCTCATAGCATCTGTGATGTCTACGCGGTTCCCTACTTTCCCTTCTTCCATGCCGTGATTCTCTAAAGTGCCCTCGTCCTTGCTCTCGACTCTCTCGTCAAGGTTTCTCACTTTGTTTACCCATATCCTCATGGTTAGGTTCCTTATGACTACATCCTGATACTGAAGGAGAGGGTGAATGTGATGATGAAGGTGAAGAAGAAGGAGAACCATCGCCATGACGATGTTTCCTACCTTCTCTTTAGTGGTCCTGGCAAAGATCGTGATGACAATCAGAATGCTCGCCCCCATCATGAGTTCGTGTTCCCTCGTTAAACACTTCGTGTTCGTGGGGATCACAACCAGGATTTTGCTTAATATGGGTGGAGCGTTATGGGGGCCTTTGCCCTTCAACGATGTATAATATCTCTCCTATTGCAAGTCCTGTTGACATTGCACTTTTGTGGGATGGTAGTCCCTTGCTTGGTGCTTGCATCCAACATATTTTGCATATAACTGTGACATGCTTATTCGTGCGAGAGCATGAAGAAGCATGTTGGGGATTGCTCAGTCTAGAGGCAACACTATGTTACCCTCCAAGTCTCTTCAATGCAGTTGTTCATCTTGATGGAGAATAAAAGTAAAGTTAGGTACATATTCATTGTGATGAATATATACCACGCAAAATTTTTGAGGAACTGGTGGTTCTTGGTTACGTGTGTTGTGCCATTGACTGTCTCTAGTGTTGTTCCTAGGCAGTGAAGTGTTGTGTGAAGAAGAAGACATGTTTAGTCTTATTCGGTGTGCTATTTACCGTTATTTTATTTTTCTTTTTGATCAATCCTATGGGTTTTTCTAAGCATCCCAATAATGTGAATGATCTTCTATGTTCTACGTAGCTCACAAACAACTAAGTCCTCGGCAACGGGGCCAATGATGAGTGGCGAGGTACCCCTACACTCAACCATACGAATACAAGCATCTCGTGTGCGATCCGGTCGAACTCCAAGGACTAAGTGCTTATGAACCCTAATGGAACACTTAAGGTTAATCAATTGTTGTCCTCCCAAACTTACTTGTATTGTCATGGTTGTATGGTTAAGTAAGTTTGAGGTATGTGATTTTTATAACTTTTATCTTTTTAATGCCTATGCTAGTAGGGAAGGGTGAAGAGACTAAGTGACTAACTTTCATTAACTATTTACTAACTAAGTTCTAATTTTCCTAGCATTAGTATCCATTCCCACTTACCATACACACCCTAAACCAGTGCAACACTACTGGGATTACCAAATGCTATTTGTTACTGGGTTACCAAGCGTTACACACATGCTTGAAGTGGTTGTACTGAATGCACTTAACTAAAAGAGTCAAGGGTTGAGAGAGATTGATTATCTAGGAAATCATTTAAACATTTAACAATAATTAAATCCTATTTAGCTTAGTCCATATGCTGCAAGGTTTATCAGAAAGTTCGTCTTTATTGCCATACACAAATGTGTGCTCAGGTACAATTTGCTCGAATAAAGATCCGTTCACTTTAAGACTCCTACTGTGGGCACATGGAAATTATTTTAACTCTGGAATGGTAAAACTGCTATAGTTTGGCTAAGGGACTAACTCTATATCCTTGAACAAGGGAAAGCCACCTCTTATTTATAGACATGACGGCAAGCCGTGATATCGCAGGGGCCGACACGATATTGCGTACGCGATATCATGGCTCATCAATCCCATTACAAGTTCATCCATTCTCAATTCATCATATTCAACAATTCTTGCTAATCAAAGAATCTAAAAATCATATTCAAGGCCGCTTTTGTGTAATAAATTTTAACAATTAACTCAAGTCAAATAATTTACAAACTTTGTAGGTAAGTAGATTGTTGAAAGAGCTTTGTATTAAGTATTTATTCACTTCATAACTCTCTTGGATTGTAAAGATATACTTTAGTAATTTCTATTTTGGATGCTAAATAGTTTTATTCCAAACCCCTTTTTTAGGCTATATTTAGATCATCAAATAAATTCAAATTTATGTAAAATTTTACAAATTGATAGATTACAAAATGCACCTTCTAACAAGCCTAAGATTAGCCCAAAAATCATCTTGATCACAAAGATATTACAATTAAAAAATTAGAAAAAAATGTCAAATCATTGAATATATAAGGTTGCCAAAAATTTGCAAAATAAAAAATTCTTTTGAATCTTACTACATTGAAAAAAAACCCATAATTGATATGAGAGCAAAGAAAAAAGCCATAAGAGATGCAAGTAAGAATTTCTAACATGTTTAATAATTTATTATGGTCTCAAAATTTCATATTATGGCAATAATTAACACAAGGGCTATTATATCAAAATGATGTTTGGAGTAATATGGATTAAAGCAATGAAATTCCTAAAATATTGAACAAAAATCTAAGAAAGAGATTCGAAAAAAAAGTTAAAAAAGAAGAATTGGAAAGAGGCATTATATGTAATTCTGCATATGGAAGAATCAAGAATTTAATTTCAAAATTAAAGAATAGTAAGAAAATGTGGCAATTTATCCAAGAAAAATATAAAGATAAGGAGGAAACAATTTAAAGAAAATTCGAAACTACAGACAAGTAAGGAAGGGAAACTCATCATTAAAAAACCAAGAAGAATGCAAACAAGAAGGACAAATCATAAATTTCACAACACAAAATTCAAAAGAGAAGCAAAGAAAGAAGTCAAAAATTGGATAAGCAACCAATCTTTCATGCATTTTATCATTCAAATAAGAATTTTTTTTCAAACAAGTGGCTACTAAAAACAAGTGAAAATCACATGACTTCAAGAATCAATGACTTTAGTAATGTATAATTTAAAAGAGACCTTGGTAAACTATATTTTGAGGATGATAGAGAACTCCAAATTCTCAAAAAATGTACAATAAATATCAATATGAAATAAGAAAATTATTTTCAACTTAGAAATGTATTTTATGTTCCAAATCTTGAAAAACCATGCCTATTAGTTGGCCAATTGACAAATGATGATGATAAATTTGTATTTGATAAAAACACATGCATCATTTATGATGAAAACAAAATGAAATCAAAATTTGATATGCTTGGGAATCAAATCTATTATCTAGAAATAGCTTCAAAGTCAAAGAATTCAAGACATAGAAAAAATCAAAAGATGCCTCCAAAAATTGAAAATAAAATTGAAGAAAAGACCTAGAACATTTCTTGCATAATTTATTCAAACAAGAAAAGCAAGTTGTCAGTGGCACAATATCAAAGATTGAATAAGTACATGTAGAATTGAAAAATGTTTACTCACCTCTATCAAATTCAAAAGAAGGTAAAGAAGTTCCAACCACCTTACTAAAGCAATTAGAAAAGGAAGAAGACAATTCAAAACAAGAGACAACTACTAAAGTTCAAAATTAGCAAATAGAAGTTCAACCAAGGAGAACAATAATAAAAGAAATTGAGCAATTTTTCAAAACAATTGAAGATTAGTTAAATTCAAAGACATGCTACAAAGATTATTGGTTCTAGTATGCACTTTGGAAATTCTTACTTCACTCATTCTAAATGTCCATGTTGTGATTTAGAATAAACAAATTTAACAAGCCCAAATTCAAGGTAATAGAATGTCATATCTACATATGGAAATAGTAATTTTTATTTAAAGATCTTTTTATCAAATATTCACTTCCTCCATAACTCTCTCAGCTCACAAAGATATTCATCTTGAAAAATAGTAATTTTTATCTAGATGCTGAACAGTTTTATTCAAGACCTCTTCTTCAAGGTAAACTTGAATGATCAAATAAAATCCAATTGATATGATATTTTTATAGACTTATAGATTGTAGAACGAGCTTTCAAAAAAGTCTAGGATCTATCCAAAGCTCTTCCATATCATGAAGATATCTCAATTTCAAAATAAAAAAGAAATTAGTTTTTCTTAGTTAGGCCACCTACATTATCTAATATATTGGGCTATCAAAACTCTGCCAATTAAAACATTCTATTGAATCTTCTTACATCCCCAAAAACCTACAGTATGATGAAAGTTATTAGAGTGGAAAATTTCCTAACATAATCTATCTTATTGTTGTAGCATCATATTACCTCAATAGCATTAGTTACATCACTTACAAACATGATTTGCCCACCTATATATAGCCACATAATGTGCTATAATAAAATATAATGAGACAAGCATATTTTATGGAAAGTTAGGTTGGAAATTCAAGAGACATGAGAAATTGGGATCATTCTTTGATTACATCCACTTATCAATATTTTAATAAAAATATAAATAATATAATTTCCTATCTTATCTTATTTTCCATAATAACTCAAATATAAATTATATGGCTTTGGTCCCTATTTTATAAAATAATTATTTTGGCTTTACTTGAACAAAAATGATTTGCCCACTTATTTATAGCCAAATAATGTGCTATAATAAAATATAGTGGGACAAGTGTATTTTATGGGAAATTGGGCTAAAAATTCAAGAGACATGAGAAATTGGGATCATTTCTTAATTACATCCACCCATCAATCTTTTAATAAAAATATAAATAATATAATTTCTTATCTTATCTTATCTAGCATAATAATTCAAATATAAATTACATGGCTTTGATCCCTATTTTACACAAAAATTATTTTGGCTTCACTTTATTTTTTTCTTCTCTTGAGATTTGAGATTTGACTATGTGCTTTTACTATATTTCCATACATAGATATGGACTTCTATTACCTTGAATTTCAACTTGTTAAATTCATTTCTTTGTCTTACTTCTAAACCATAACATGACCATTTACAATAAGCAAAGTAAGATTTTCCAAAGTGTATACTAGAATCAACAATTTATACATAAGCATGCAATTTTAATCATTCCTGAATGGAGTATATATCTTGATTTGAAAGCTCTAAGTCATGGGTTTGATTCAGGTGGCCAATGTTGAATTAAAAATTTTTAATTAGAGTTCTAACACCTCTCTAGTCATTTGTACATATACTCTAGATTCTGATATTCATTTTGAAGAATATTATAAAGCTTCATGTTCTGTCAAATTATTTAATCTTCTATTAATTTTGTAGGAAGCTAAGTAAGAACTTGTTAGTCTTATTAGTCCCATTAAGCATATAGAATCTATTTTTATGTCATTCGATTTTCATATATGTTTTTTTTATTAAAATCAATCTTCTTAATTATAAAAAGGAATTGATATCACAAGTAGGTTGAAAAACTTATATTCAACTAATTATATATATTATCTTCCTAATTCTTACAATGTTTACCATTGTGAAGGACATTTTTTAATGTTTATATTTTTTTTGCTAAAAAAATATGAAGAAAAGAAAAAATATATTAAAGTTGAAGATAGAAAAAAATAATCTAAAGTTGAAGATATAAAAAATCAAGTTAATGTCAATAATAAGAATGATCAAATGGCAATAAAGAATCTAGAAATTAACGAAGCTTTTGTGAATAATTTTACTTGTACTAGAAAAAGTATTGATCAGTTTAAACAAATAGTTTGTAAGGTAAAGTTTTCTTTATCTAACAAGAGTATTATTAACTCAAGACTAAAAATAGTATTAACAAGAAGGCTATAATTAATGGTAAAGATTCTTGACATAAGATTAACATTAAGCAATGAGGTGAATGTTATCTAGAAGTTATACAACTATTTTCTCATGAATCTTACTTTGATACAAATATTGATATTAAGTTGCAACTCTCTATCTTGAATCCTTTGGAAGAAAATGAGAGAAATGAAAAATCAACTAAGTCCTCGTGGATATATATAATATTGTTGTCATGTCACATTGTTGATTCGACATCGAATCAACGATGTATGAGGGCCTCATACATTGTAGAAATGATGTAACTGCAAACATTTCAATTTTCTGATGTATTTTCCAAGGGAAAATAAGTCAAACTGAATGGTAGGAAGATAGTAGGCATTCCTAGAGGATCTTAGAATAGTTGTGATGCTTAGAGTTCAAAAAATGGACGTTTAAAGTTCATGTAGAAGGAATTTTAGGCTATGAAAGCTTATTAAGTGTATATAGGATGGATGAGATGGGTAATGAATTCTTCATGTATAAATGGAGTTGTTGGATATCAAGGGGAGTATTTATTGATGTTTATTATTCTATAAGGCATAAGATGATGTGGAAATCCTTACCAAGTATAAAATACAAAAGTTATCCAAGTGGGTCCTCCCTAAAGTAGGCTCTGGCCCTTAGTGCCCTTATATAACCACACCTAAAAGTGTCCTTAAGAACTCAAGGAGTTGAATGTAATGCACACCTATCTAGAAAAACACACATATTAGTATCACCAAGTTCAAAAAATTATCATTATATTATTGAAAACCATAAGTTATGATTAATTGTACAAGGAGATGACATGGACTTAGAATTGATTGTAGAAATCGAAATATGAGGTGTTTTTCCATAGGCATAATGAATCCTTGTGTTGTATTAGTGGTTAAAGTAATCATTAGCCTTTCTATCCAAGATTCAAACCAAGTCCAAATCACTTTCCAATGACATCACATTGCTTTACCTCTCAAATTCACAACCATAAGACTACGATTGTTGCAAGGAGTATCATCACTTGGTGTTTTATCCAAGGGCGGAGTTTATTCATTGCATGTTATTATTATTATTATTAATTGAAATTCCTACGAAGCGACCTACCTTCAATCATGGGTAACATGTCTTTCTAGTGGGACCCCCACAAATTTATTCTATGCATGTATTTTATCTTTATTTGTATTAACCTTACCAGAGGACTACCTTCAAGCATGGGTAACATGCCTTTCCAATGACATGTGAAGGCAACACTTATTATAGTCTTACTCCTATTTTTTGTTAGATATACAAGTATATTATTACAACCTTAGCAACATGTTAGAACATATAGTAGCAATCCAAGAAATTCCACAAATCCCCTTGATGTCACACCAATCACATTTTCACTTGGTTCTTCACTTTTTTATCCAGGCATAATGATCACAAGTTTATTCTTAATTTTATTAGAAAAGAATATCGTTATGACCATGGTAAGAACCTCTTATTGTTGGAATGAGTGGATGGATGTTATGGTCTCACTATACAAATAATTAGTCCTTTATGACTTAATAATATAGAGTAATTTTCACGTTATTGGACTATATCTTGCCTTATTTGATGTGTTTTATTAATTATTTAACAAAAATATATACAAGTAAAAGGAAAATAGAGTATGAAAAATTGTACAAATTGTAAAAGATATTAAGAATGAAAAAGATGAAAAGAATGAAAAATCATCAAAGAATTGGAAAAAGTTAAAGAATGGAGAAATTATCAAAAATTTGAAAAGTATAAAAGAATAGCAAAATGTATTAAGAAAATAAAAAAGTAAAAATTAAAGGAAAATGAAAAGTTAGCAAAGTACCTATGTGTCTAGATGGACATCCCCATGAGTAGGGTCAGGATTGATCAATTGGAATAATGAATAGGTTGAGGACATTTGGACAAGATGGTTGGAATCTTTAGTGGAATTTGGATATTGTTGTAATGGTTTAACTTGCTAGATATTAACTAGTATAAGCTTATGTGGGCTGGATGAACAATGAATATGCATGGCACCTGAAAGGTAAGTGGCCTGAACAATATAGGGTCCCTTTCAAAGCATTTAAAACTTAGTCTTTTGTTGAACATGAGTGGAATTATAGTAGAGGACCTTGGCACTTGACCATATTAATACTTTCCTCATACAAGCATCATGCCTCGGTTTGGAGTAGAGCTTATGGATCTCATTGAGTGCTACTAACATATTCTCTTCTAATAGATTAAGATTCATTAGGCACTCCCATAGAGCAAAACTCAAGTTTATGTCAAGTTAGCTAGCAATAGCTAGAGTTTGAAGCTCTACCTGGATTGGTAATGTAGGTAGCTTACCATATACTAGCTCATAGGGTGAATAGTCGATAGGTAATTTCCAGGTTGTTCTATAGGCTCAAAGATCATCACTCAACTTCATGTTCCAATCCTTCATAAATCTACTAAACTTCCTAGTCAGTATTCTAGTGATTTCATAGTTAGTTACTTTGGCTTGACCATTAGCTTTGGGATGATATGGTGAGGTCATCTTATGGTTAACCCCAAGCTGTTGCATGAGCTTTTTTAAAAGTAACACTAGAGAATTGAGTTCCATTATCAAAAATGACCATTTGTGGCACTGCAAACTGGTTCACCACATGTTTATATAAAAAATTGATAATTGTTCTTTTCATACAATCCTTTATTACTGTTGCCTCTACCCACTTGGTGTAGTAATCCATAGTTACACTTATATAGGATTTTCTAATTCCCCATATATCGAATGATTCTAGTAGATAAGTCTCATGTTGTGGCCCTTCATTTATGGTTGTAATTTCTCCATCTTTCTAGCACCTTTCGTAAGACTATGTAATGTTATAGCATCTCTAATAAGCTAGGCCAAAACTAGCCTGCCATCATTAATTTTAATGTTTTCCTATTCCTTGCATTGCGGCAACCACATGGACCATTGTGTGCATCTTATAAGATCCATAGTTCATCAAATTTTGGTATGCACCATTGGACTAACCCATCTGCATATATCTTGAAGAGATTTCCATTGATTTCCCTATATCTTTTTACCTTGTGAAGGAATTGATCTTTTTGTTTCTTACTCCATTCAATAGGAAGCTCTTATGTTGTTAGATAATTCAGATACTTAGTTGTCCATGATGCTTCTATTGAGTCTATAGCCATAACAATTTCAATAACAAGTTCTCATCAAGGAATTGGTCAGATAAAGGTTTAATATGATCTTGGAAATCCCATCTGAGTCTTAACAAGTGATCAACTACAACATTTTCAGTACCCTTCATGTCATTCATTGTTATGTCAAATTCTTGCAAGATAATAAGCCATCGAATCACTTGGAGGCTAACTATTGGTTTGTTCATAATAAAATGGATGGCATTATTATCAGTGTGGATAAAGATTGGGTATCTGAGCACATAATGTTTAATCTTGTCAAGTGCATACATCACTATCATTAGCTCCTTTTCTATTATGGGGTAATTTATTTGTGCCATGGTGATGCTCCTACTAGTGCAATGGATATAATATGGCCTCTTTTGGCCATCTAGCTATATCAAAACTATGCTCAATGCATAGTTGGAAGCATTAGTGATGATATGAAAAGGCTTGGACCAATCCAAAGCTCATAGGATTGGTGCCTTAATTAGTTTTTGTTTCAAAGGCCTTTTCACATGATTCAATCCACTAAAAAGATGCATCCTTCTTAGTTAATTCAACTAGTGATTTTGATATGTTGGAAAAGTTTTCAGTGAACCTTCTATAATACCTTGTGTGGTCCAAAAATGATCATACATCTTAATGATTTAGGGCCTTTAAGTGATGTTCTGGATGACTCAAACCTTGTCAAGATTCACTTTAATTACTTTCTATAAAATTCTATGCCCTAATATGATCCCATCTTGAACCATGAGATGACTTTTCTGCCAATTCAGCTTAAGATTAGTTTCTACACATATCTTCAACAATTGCTCAAGATGGTCTAGTTCTTATTTAAAATTTAGTTCATACATTGATAAATCATCCATGAATACCTCAACACCATTTCCTATTTACTTATGGAAGGTACTAAGTACAATTCTCTAAAAGGTGGCTAGTGCATTGCAAAGGTTGAAAGGCATTTTCTTGTAGGAAAATGTTCCCCATGTATTGGTGAACATCATCTTCTCTTGGTCCTCAGGCATAATGTATATTTAATTATAATTACTATACCCATCCATAAAACTATAATAATCATGTCCTACAATAGTATCTAGGACTTGTTCAATGAATGGCAGAGAAAAATGATCATGAATGATGCAAAATTCAATAATCAAAAGTTGATGCACACTCGCCACTTACCTCCCTTCTTTGGAACTATCACCAAAGGACTAACCTATTCACTATCTGCGATGGGATATATGATTCTGGCCTTTAGAAATTTTTCCAACTTGTACTTGATTACTTCTTTTAGTTTGGGATTAAGCCTTCTTTGGGGTTGGCATTGTGGTTTCACCACTGGATCAATATATATCCGATGTTGATAGATTCTTGGATCAATACCTATGATCTTATCATAAGACCACATGAACAGTATTGGCTATTTATTGACTACTTCCAATAGCTTCTTCTTTTATTCTTTTTTGAGTTTGGCATTGATTATGATTGGCTTTTGACTATTTAGAAAAGCATATTCAAGTGTTGTTGGTAGAGCCTTGAGTTCCAACAGTTCTAGCTCAACTTGATCTAAGATCTCTAATTGTCCTCATTCATCATCTTCTTCTTGGTCTTCATGTGAGTATGGATGTTTCCTTCATAGTTGTTCTAGCTTATCAGCTTCTCCCACATAGGCACTTATGATTCAATTTATTGGTTTCATGTATATTTCTGATTCAATTTCTTTATCTATGGTTAGCCACTAGGTACCCTCTTGTTGGGTGGTTGCCACATACAAGCACTTATGCATACACATTTCTTCTACAAATTTGTTGCATGTTGTATTCTCTCATTGTTTGATTGCCCATATTTTCTATAGGCAATTTCACTCGTTATTGCTATATGCAATACATGGAACTCTGTGTCTCTGAATGATTCCTACTTCATCTTCATTGAAACTTTCCAAGGACAAAAATTGAATACCAAGCTTAACATCAACTGTGCTAAGATAAGGTCTTTCCATTATGATTGTTCTTACCTACATGAATAACTAGAAAGTCTATTAGATAGGACTAGCCACTGATAGTGGTGATCACATTATCCACTTGTTCTAGTGGATCTATGATCGACTAGTCTGCAAACTCTAGCCATATGTTGTTGTTCTTTAATGGTAGTAGATTCTAGGCCTAATACATTTCTTGTCATATCAAGTTTAATCCTAACCCAAAATCAAGTAGAGCCTTGCATAGTTTTTTCCATGCCACTTGAAGGTACACCAAGGGACTTCCTAGATCAGTTCATTTCTGGGGTAGTGATCCTATGTTAATCCAGTGAGTAATGATTTACATCAATATGAAAATTGTCACATTTGTGGTTGACGAAGATGGAAGCCTATTATTTTTAGAAAGATTAGATGTGGATGGAGTATGAATAAATGTGTTCTCCATTTGTTGAACCTTCTCTCAACTCATTAGAAAGAACGGTTATTTCCTAGATTGTGGTTCTTGCATGACTATCTCCTCTTGCATAGTTACCACCCTAGTTGCATTTTTTTGTTATGGTTGTGATGGCAACTTCCCTTGCATTATAGGTGGTGGCACTGATGGCAAAGTACTTGGATGTTGACAAAGTGAACCAACAATTTATGAATGCATATATGGATTGGAGTCTTTCCTTGGTGTTGTAGGTTTTTGAAACTCCAGTGTATAGTATTGTGGAGCTTGGACTATTACATTGCCTAGAGAGATTGGATGTTGAACATAGTATCCATATGGGTTTGATTGCCTATATGGGTACTATTGACATGGTGGTGGAATTGCCTAAGATTGGGGCTACTACCACTGTTGGTGATATTACTCCTGTGGTTGCAGATAGGCTCTACTAGGATAGTAAGCTAGTTGGAAGATTTTCCAATTGTTACCTTGAGGATAAGGCATCTTCTAGGCATTTTCTTTTGACAAATCTTGGGTTTTTTTTTTTTTTTGCATACACCACTATTTCTTGCAAATGTTCCATAACTAGGAAACACCCCTTGGGATGTTCATATTAGCATATAGTAAAACATTCTTCCTCATTCAAGCTTATTCGTGAACAGTCAGCCACTGAAGCTACTCTTCCTTTTTGTTCAAATCTCTCTTCTTTTTTCTTTCCTTGCCTTTCACAAGAGCCTATGTAGCTTTCTCCTCCAAAATTTTTAGAGTTGTTGCAAACTTCTCATCCATTGAATTCCACATTTCTTCTACCTTTGCTACAATATTAGTTACAACATTCTGAATAGGTAGTGTTTTCTTTTGTACTACCTTGTCCAAGGTTTCCTTCTCATGTGGATCACATATGCGTACATTCCTTTTTTGAATGGATGGGTCTCTATTGTATCCTTCTATTGATTTTCTATTATTTAATTCATCTTCTTCCTTTGCCATATGATGAGAAAACATCTCTAATAATCAACCTTGGTCATAAACCCCAATGGTCTCTCTAGTCTTGCTTCTTAGCCCATTAACATTGTGCCTAAGTTGCTTCTTTGGAGAAAATCCATGGCCTAGGCACCTATGTAAGAGTGAATAGTACTTGCCCATTGTCGCATCAAGGGATTCATGGGTCTCTTACTTCCATCCTTGGATTTTTTTCCATAGATTGGACACCTTGGAATAAGTTTGATATTTATCATTAAAGAGTTTTGGCATGGTACTCCATCTCCTAATTGATTCTAGTTCTAATGATCTATACTAACTTTCAACCTCTTTAACAAGTACCTAGGAAATAAATTAAGTTTTTTCTAATCACTTTAGATGTTTTGTAGGATGTAGGCATCATGGAATTCTTGAAGGTGATGTTGAGGATCTACATTATACACACCTTCAAATCTAGGCATGTTATTCATGTCTAGTTACTCGATACGACTATCCCTTATGTACCTAGTTAGAATATAAATAGTTTTCTATATGTTAATCATACTTCGAGTTGCCAGTAGGATCTCTTCAAGTTCATAATGTTCATTAACTCTATTGTAGTAATGCCTCCTTCAATGTTCATACCTCTCTCTGCTCTCATACCTATTTCCGTTTCTTCTCAACTCATGCTCTTCATCTTCTTCATCAACATGATGCCTTTGGCGATAGTAATTTTAATCATGAATTTGATGTCTTTCCCTATCATTGTCTCTGTACTTGTGTCCTCTTTTGTTAGAGTCCACTGATGATCATGAGGATGAAGATGAAGCTATCAAAAAATAGTGCCAGCTAGTCCTTCCTATGTCATTTTGATATTCTTCTCTTTGGTATCTAGTAGAAGCTCTTGGCTTTGAGCCCTACTTATAATTAAATTCATTGGCTTCTCTTTAAGGTGTCTATGCTAAAGTAAAATGTAGTGATACCTTGATAGGTTCTTCCAATCAAATAATAGGCATTTGAGAGTTAACTTCATAATCCTAGTGGAATTTTTCTACTATGAATGCATCACCATCTGGTTCTTCTAGGACCACACAAGAATTAATCTACTTCCCTTTGCTGTGCACATGTTTAATCTCCACTGCAACATTTCTCTTCACTTGTGCCTCTATGGGTTCATAGGGCCTTGTCATGTGTTTAGCCACATGATACCCTTCTTGTGCATGCATCAGATTCATTTCCCTTAGAGTTGTATGAAGTATTGTGACTATTGAGCATTGTAGAGGTAGAACAATGTTGCCATGTAAGTCTCTCCACCTCATTTTCCCATCTTAGTGGAAGATAAATGCAAAATCAAGATAGTATGGATCATCATATGCATATGAGATCCTTGCTTGCATTGGCATGCTCTAGTCTTCTTCATTGTTTATGTTGTCATTGTCCTTCTTCTTTTCTTTGATAAGTGGTAATATATCTCTTATTAAAGCCATGGTTTTTTTATGATGCTTGGTTAGTTAAGTGTGTGTTATATTAGAATTAGTAAAGGTTAGGAAGATGAACTTTCAATTCTTGCTACAACAAAATTTATGGAATCAATTACTTAGCACACATTAACTATCCCCAACAATGGCGCCAATGATGAATGGTGGAGTAACCCAACACCCAACCATACAAGTTATGAGTGTTCACACACAACCCAATCATAATCCATTGATGGTCAATGTTGATATGCTAGTAATTGAATTAAGTTCATAATCATTTTCTTACCACTCAAGCAAGTAAAACTCTAAGCGTATGGTTTAGCTTGCTGTGAGGCATATGATAGTGATGTTGATTGACCCCTATGTCTCCTAAGTGTAAACATCATGGAAGTAGAATTGAATACTAATTCTAACTAATAATAGAAATGTAATTCTATTCTATCCTATTGTGATGAGCATTTGTTCTTGATTTTGTGTACACACCTTGGACTTCATGTAACTATTATTGGGTTACCAAGTATTATGCTATTGGATGTACCAAGTAATAACACTAATGGGCTTACCAAACGATTACACTTAAGTGCTTGAAATTAGTCATACTCATTCCTCTTACTATTAACAATAAAAATAAAGTGCTTGAAAAAGTAAAATATTAAACTAGAAAAATAGCAAACATTATGCCAAGTCAACAAAAGGTAAACTAACTAATGCTACAATGATGTAAAACAACTCAATCTTTATTGCCATTCACAAATTATGTCCAATTATAATTTTCTTAAATAAAAACTTTGTTCATTGTCTAACACCACACTACAGGCATACACTTTTATTGCTAAGTTACAAAAACAAACTACAACAGTTTACCAAAGAGTGTAATGAATTGTGTGTTGGATTGTGCATACAAGTGTTGTATTTATAGGGGTGAACACATCCCAATACATCATATCAATGATGATGTATCATGAGAAGCAACATCAGATCAATGACATCATTGATATGACTACATTGCTATGATGTCGTTTATACTCAAAAATTGACTTCATCAACTACCATCATGCAAAAGTATCTAGGTACATCTTTCACTCAAATAAAACTTTGTACAAAAAATTCAATAATAGCTCAAAGGAAACTTAGCTAAATCCTATGAAAAGAAATTGTGAGAGCTTCATGACACTATTGAACAAATTGGTACTTAAATATAGATAGTATCCATATTTATATAGACTTTGAGTGATAAAAGGTTGATGTATATGTGCCAACACATCCAAGGATGCATTAACACCCATGTGTCAAAAAGGCTATGTTGATAAGGATGCATTAACATAGATGCTTGACATATGATGCTTCATCATACCCTCACGATAGACTAAAAACTCATCCTTGAGTTAATAAAACTAGGATCAAATTATTGACAAAATTTGACAAAGTATAAGATAGATAAAATACTCAACTATGACTATTGCATTATATTAAATTGTACAATATACAAAAACAATTTTGGACTTTAGAAGATGCTTGGCTATATGGAATGGAGTGGGATGAGTTCTTTACATTGTGCTTAGAGGAGGAGGCTCCTATGAAATGAAGGATCCTTCAAAACATCTTGGTCTTGCTCGTGGTCAAGGCTACCCTATTACTATTACTAAAAATTTGAACATATCTAAGAGTGCCTTTATTTTAACCTTCTTGCTCCATGAATTGTAAATAGTCTAGGAAACTTCTCCTAGACTAGTTAGTGCTAGTATATCCCATGGGTAGGGCATAATTAGAAACATTTCCTTCATGTTGATAAACCATTCTACAAACTATTTACATTTGATGTCAAATGTTCAGATAAGGATTTGTAGTTCTTAGTAGTAATTCATCCTTCTAGTTAGGTTCTTAGCTACTAATCTTTAATTTGTAAACTTGCTCTAAATAAATTTAAGCTTTGCATTAGCTACATCCAGCTTTTGTTTTTTCTCTTAGTGGATTTTCAACTTTACCTCATATAAGAGGTAGGTGTTGGCCACATACTTCTCTAGTTCAAATCTTAGCCTTCCCATTATCAACATTGTTAAGTTTACCTAAAAAAGGTTGGATAACTCCATGTATTCCATCATCTCTTCAATTTTCATCTTCTGCAGGTGGATTTCCACTTGATTGTAGGTATTAATACCATCAAAGATAGGTTGTTACACACCTACGTTTTGTTTTGAGTTACTAAAGGGCTTCATTTACCTTTGCCTTTGTCAATTTAATTTCTTTTTATTAATTCCCTATAGCATCCTGACCTAGTTCCTGTAGTGGTTCTTCACTCTCTCATATTTCAAGGCCTTATTCTTCTAGGAAACAATCTCAATGGTGGTCTTCTAATAAAGAACATGAATCTCCTCCATCAAGAGATTTCTATTTTCTATAGTCAACCTCCTCACTTTTTGGTTTACCTTGGCAAGCTATTCCTCTTGTTGACAAATGTATTCAACCATTTGGTCTTTTTGTTGTTTAGCATTACATAAGTGATGATTCTCGTAGGTTAGCACAATATTTTCCTCAAGAACCTATTGAAGTTCATGGCAAAAAAATTCATCACTACTTCCAACAATAACACGTCAAAGATCGTAATCTCTTTTGCATTCTCAACCTCCTAAAATCCTTTTGAAGCTACTAAAAAATTTCATCTCTCGTAAGCTTCAACTTGAGAATGGATGGGTTTGACAAGCAGGCTCAAAGTTCTACAATCCCAACTACTAACTATTGATTGTTAATAGTAGTCTCCTCAAGTTACATGTTGACAATAAATAACTTGCTCCTTATCTCTAGTAGCTATAACTATGTAGTTGAAATATCTTTTGGAAGATCAAAGATCTTTGGAATCAATGTTTTGGCTCCAAACAATTTTTCTAGCACTTCTTCATGTTATGCTACAATCATTCCCTTACTCTCTCCTACAAATTCTTGGACATTTACCATGGTAGAAACATTAGGAACAAATGTCACAGAAGCATTTAGGGCTTTTTTAATTCTATCTAACACCACCTCTACTAAAGTTTCTTGGCCCTTGTATGGCATAACCAAGACTATGACTCATTTCCTTTTTTTGTGTATGCTAGAGAAAGCTACTACATTCTCAAAGATTTTATGGAATGCTTATTCTAGAATGGACATTACAACTTCTTGGATACTAGGATTGGCACAAACAAGTGTATGCACCCTTTATGTGGAAAAGACTAGGGCTAGTTCATCCACTACTAGCTAATGATTATTGTGACCTTATTAAGATGACTCATGGTTGAATGGTGCATGGAAGATTCACCACCACCTCTAGATGCTTGTTTTTGCAACTATTATTTCCCAATATTTCTTAGATGCTTAGTAGCCACTAGCATTTTAAGAGTTATCTTCGGTATTGTAGGTGATAGAAGAAGTGATAACTCTTCTTCTTAAAGCTTAGTAGGGGCTTTGTCCTTCATCATAACCTAACATGAAGCAGTAGAAGTCTTGTGGATGACATCATTGACATAGTGGGCTAGGCCATTTCTTTTGTAAAGGTTTTTGATTTAGTATGAAAAGGAGAGTATCTTTCTATGCTTATAATTTTTCTTAAAATGTTTATTGATTTGTAGGAATATGATCTAGGTAAGGTTCACTAGGAATTTCTTGGTTAGAGTCATGCATGCCTTAGAAAAGAAGGTAGTCATCTTGCTTGGACTTACCATAGGATTTAGGTGATAGGCTACAATCTTAAATTAGGCTTGCTCCACCTTGGTTAGGGCATTGTACTCCTTACAGTCCACTCCATTACACTATTAAACCCATTCTTCCTATAGTGGTTCCTAAAAGGATTTTTATGGTTGTTCCTTTATTTTTGACCTTTCAACTATTTGATTATGTTAAGTCTAGTGGTCAAAAGTTAAAATTTTATTATTAAGTTCTTATTTTATGATCCCAAGGATATGAGAATATTTTATTATTATTTTATTTCTACTTCAAGGAAAGTTGAATATTGGTATTAATTCTTAGGATTATTATTTTAATACCTAATCTACAGGATGTTAGAAAAATTTTAAAAAACTTTTCTATCAAAGCCTTATGTTTAATGCCCCCACAACATAAAGTATACCTCTAGAAGTTTAAGGATCAAAAAATACATAAAAAATATAAGCGGTGAGGAAGTTATAGCTCTTAGAAGGTTCTAAGCTCTAAAAAATTGCAAAAACTCCCCTTGCATTTGAAGAAAAATATGAAAAATGATCTAAGTATCTTACATATTTATAGTATTGTTGCATTGCATTGACAAGAATGTGTCGATATAATTATTCCTAAAATTTTTTCAACTTAAATTCTAGGAGATTTTGGAAGAGTTTGAGTCTAAAATAAGAGCTAGAAAGCTAGCAAACTAAGGTAACAACATCTTATGAGGTTCTAGTTTAGGAATTGAAGCAAGTTAAGCAAATGGAGTGAGTAATTAAGAGATGCTTCTTAAGCCAAATTAGCACAATTGATGATATAGTTATCAAGGTTTCTTAAATCAAAATGAGACCATAGGTTATGATGTTTAAACTAAAGGAAGTAAAAAGTTATGTATGTGGGTCCTTCCCAAAGCAAGCTTATGCCTAAAAATGCCCTTGCATAATTCTATCACATGGAGTTTGTAGACACCTTTGAGGATGAATGGTGATTTAGATTAAACACTAAATGCTTGGAAGAGATTATTTTAGCATTATGCAATCTATAAAATAAAAACTAATAGATGGCCATGGTATTTGATAGTGAGCTAAGAAAATAGAGTACTAGAATGTTGGAACAAGAGATTTTAAGAGAGAAAAAACTAGATCATAGCTACAAGAGATCCATTTATTGAATGCATAATTAGAATGATCCTAATACCAGTCCATTCTGAGTCTATACCAAGTCAATATTATTTCTAGTGGCCTAGCATTGATGTGTTCCTTCTCTCCTACCATCATGAGTTGACAAAAATCATAGAGAACAATCATCACTCTAAGAAAAGAAGGAAAGAGAAGAAGGAAGTAGTTAGAGATTATTTAGGAAGAAATTTCAACCTTACTTAGAGGGGTACCTTCAGGCATGGGTAACATATTTTTCCAATCCCATAACTAATGCTTGCATCCCAAGATATCTTTAGAGATGTGTGTTTTTATTTACATTTTTTTCTTTTTTCTTTTTCTTTGGAAATGGGAACCACATATTACAAAGACATATTTCCTTTTATGGCTTATAGAAAAAGTGATGATATGTTCCATGAGGATCCATAGAACTTAGAAGGGAAGTCAAGAAGAGAACTCAACAAATCCCCTTCAGGTTACACCCTTTCCATTTCTCCTTGGTCCTTTCCCAATTCGTTGAATAATGAGATCACATGTTGTTTTTTAGTTTTCATGTGAAAGAACCATCACACTGCCACAATACAAATCTCTATATGAGATACATGGAATGAATGAATGTCATAAGCTTACTACCTAATATTGTTGCATTAATTTATGAAAGCTAGCACCTGTAAAATGGGTTTCATTATCAAAAATTAGTACCCTAGGCACACCAAACCTAATTACCACTTATTGCTAAACAAACAAACTACAGTGGAAGAAGTACAGTTAGTAACAAATGCAGATTCAGTTCATTTGATATAATAGTCAACAATAATAATAATGCAAAACTTCCCATTGGACATGGAACTAATGGATCCTATGAAATCAATTCCCCAAAGGTCAAAAGCCAACAATTGTTGGATCCACTATTGGAGCCCTTCCATCCTAGTTATCATTCCTTCATCTCATTGATGTTGTTCACATGAATGAATGAAATGGTGGGCATCCTTGAAGATCATAGGTCAAAAATATACTACCATTAGGACTTTTATGGTTGTTCTTCTTTCTATATAGTGGTCCCTACAAGGACCATCATGAGCATCCTAGAGAAGTCTTAGTTTAT
This sequence comes from Gnetum montanum, assembly GCA_015680685.1. Lineage (NCBI taxonomy): Eukaryota > Viridiplantae > Streptophyta > Gnetopsida > Gnetales > Gnetaceae > Gnetum > Gnetum montanum. The sequence continues at coordinate 160,307 of MNCI01004704.1, forward strand.
CTCTATCAAGTACATACCATCATATCAGGTTATCAATGTAAATTTTGTATAGGTTTCCCTCTATCTCTAGGTAGTGTTTAACCTAGTGGAGGAGCTATTGCTTTCTCCTATAGTCTCATTATGTAGAAATATCCTATGTGAGTAGATAAGAGAGGAATTCATCATACCAATGTGTAACCTTTAATGCTTGAACTTCAGTTCCCTTAGCAAAGAGAAGCTTGTCTAGAAATTAATCAAATAAGGGCTCTTCATCAACCTTATTATCCCATCTTAACTAAGATAGATAGTCAACAACTACATTTTCAATTCTCATTCTATCCACCATTGTTAGATCAAAGTCCTACAAGATCACCAACCACTGTATAATATGAGGGTTCACTACTACGTTATTCATTAGAAAGTGAATTACATTATGATCAATGTGCACAAAAGTGGAATATTTAAGTGCATAATGCCTAAATTTATCAAGGACATACACCACCACTATCAGTTCCTTTTCTATCATAGTGTAATTAAGCTATGCTCCCATAATACTTCTATTTGCACAATGGATGTAGCATGGATGTTTTTGATCATCCATTTGTATAAGAACTGCTCTCAATGCATAGTTAGATGCATTTATCATGATATTAAAAGGTTTAGACCAACTAGGGACACATAGAATTGGTTTTTCCATGAGTTTCTACTTTAAGTCCTAGAATGCTTGCTCACACTTCTTATCCCATTCAAATGTTGCATCCTTCTTAGTAAGCTCAACTAACAACTTGGTGATCTTGGAGAATTTTTTAATAAAACATTTATACTAATTGGTATGTCCAAGGAATGACCTCACATCTTTGGCTAAGGCTAAATGGTAATTCCTTGAAAAAACCTTATCTTTCTAGGATTCATCTCAATTTCTTTTTCTAAAATTCGATGTCCCAAGATAGTGCCCTCTTAGACCATCAAATGGCTCATCTACTAGTTGAGTTGTAGGCTCATTTTCATATATTAATTTAGTACCTACTCTAGGTAGTCTAGTAATTATTTGAAATCAACACCAATGATGGAGAAGCCATTCATAAATACTTTTACACCACTACCAGTTTGTTGTTGAAAGATATTAAGAACTAGGCATTGGAACCTTGAAAAAACCTTATCTTTCTAGGATTCATCTCAATTTCTTTTTCTAAAATTCGATGTCCCAAGATAGTGCCCTCTTAGACCATCAAATGGCTCATCTACTAGTTGAGTTGTAGGCTCATTTTCATATATTAATTTAGTACCTACTCTAGGTAGTCTAATAATTATTTGAAATCAACACCAATGATGGAGAAGCCATTCATAAATACTTTTACACCACTACCAGTTTGTTGTTGAAAGATATTAAGAACTAGGCATTGGAAGGTTGCATGAGCATTACACAGGTGAAATGGCATCTTTTTATATGCAAAAGTCCTCCAAGGACTAGTGAACATTATTTTAGCATAGTCTTCTAGAGTAATTTAGATTTGATTGTATCCACTATAACCATCTTAAAAACTGTAGTAGTTATACCCTGCGATAGTGTCCAACACTTGGTCCACAAATGGTAATGGAAAATAGTCTTTGAACATGGCCATGATCAACAATTTGAAATCTATATAGACTCTCTATTACTGATCTTTCTTTGATACAATTACAAGTGGCTTATCCATTTTCTCTTTATCATTTGATAAATGAACCCAGCTTTGAGAAGTTTCTTAACTTTCTTTTTAATAACTTGTTTTAGCTTTCGATTCAATGTTCTTTATTGCTACCTCTTGGGTTTGATAGTAGAATTTGTGTAGATCAAATGTTGGCATATGTATGGATCTATTTTGGTTATCTCATCATATAACTACATAAAAGTTGTTGGGCATTTATTGACTACTTTCAACAACTTCCTATTTTATTCTTTGGTAAGTTGAGTACGTATAATTACTGATTTACCATTATTTAGGAACACATATTTTAGAGATTTTGATAATGTTTTTAGTTCTAAGGGCTCCAGTCTGGAAGTTTTAGGGACTTCCAAATCTCCCTAATCTATCTCTAATTCTTTTCTAGTCTTCGCTTTAGAGAGTTGGCTCTGGATCTACTCCATCTCATCCATCTTGTTTATATATGCACTTCTGAGGCTCTTGGTTGATTCCATTCACATTGTAGAATTGAAATAGTTGTTTGTGATCAGCCACTAGATGCCTTCCTATTTTGTGATTACTACATACAAGTACCATTAAATACTAGTTCTTTCAATACACATCTTACATGTTGTAATAGATGTGCTCTTGATTATCCATATTCTTTGCATGCAATTACATCTTGTGTCATTTTATATGATACATATAGTCCTTTTCTTCTCTATCTTGCCAAATTTATTTTCCTTGGAGATTTCCAAAGAGACATCTCTGATTCCTTACTTGGCATCAATTTCACTTAGCCACACTCTTCCCATAATGATTAGAAAGTCCTCTTTACAATTTTCCACATAAATTACAAGTAAATTTGATGGATATGACCATCCACAAATAGTGGTCATAGTATCCTCTATGAATCCAAACAAGATAGTAATGGATTGGTCTAGAAGATATAACCTAATATTACATTTCTTAAGTGAAGACAGGTTTCATGTCTTGTACATCTCTTAGGAAATTAAGTTTACGTTGGTACCTAGATTTAACAAAGCTTTGCAAGAATCATTTCTTACAATCTACAAATAAATTAGAGGCTTCTATGTTATCTTTCTCCAATCTATAACTATATGAGGTAACATGACAATTTGTACATGTTAGGATTTTTTTTTTGAAGATAGGTTGATAGATATTCCTTGGGTAGTTTGAGAGGAATCCATAGTTACAGTTGCATGTGATGGCTTGGATAGACTGTTAAGTTTGAATATTAGTCTTTTCTAAGATCGATGCTCAAAACTACTTGAGTTGTTATCCACCTGTAAGTTTACTACTCTTATGGAATTACATTGTTAAGGCTATAGAGGTATTTCTCCTTGCATAGGTGGTGCAGGTAACAAGGGAGTGGAGGCTTAAGGTGCATGGTGCTGCTATGGGTAATGAGGAGCATATGTGGAAGAGGATTCAATGCATGAAGTTGTAGATAAATGATGTTTAGAGACTAATAGGTAATAATATTACAAGGAAGTGTGGGTTGTAGATCCATTTGATGATACATGCTATTGGAAATTGTAACCATATGAATTCGGTTGGCCATAAGGATATTGTTGTCTTGGTAATGACATCTCTCACAACTGTGGGTTTTTCCATTAATCATAATAATTTTGAGACTAAGGTGAAATTCCACTTGGGTAGTACTATTGCTTGTGAAACTATTGTTAATAATTACCTTGAGGATAAGTGATGAGTAGCAAGGTACCCCTACACTCAACCATATGAAACGAGCGTAGCACGTGCGATCCGGTCGAACTCCACAGACTAAATGCCTAAATGCCGCAAGGAATACTTGGGGTTAATTAATCGTTGTCTTCCTAGACTTACTTGTTGTTGTCATGGTGTATGGTTAAGTAAGTTCGAGGTATATGATTTTTTTGGTATTTTCTAGTTTATCTCCTATGCTAAACGGTGAAGGGTTGAGAGACTAAAACTAATTCTAACTACAGTACTAAGTCCTAGTGTCAGCATCCATTCCCACTTGCCATACACACCCTGAACTGTGCAACTGTGGCTACCAAACGCTAATCGTTACTGGGATTACCACACGTAATGCACGTGCTCAAAGCAGTCGTACTGAGGCACCTAACTAGCCTAAGTGTGACAAGCAGCCGATTTCTTGACTAGTCGTACACATTCGTAGATGCTCGTAATCAAGTCATACTTGTCCCACGTTCTAGGAGGTAAGGGTGAGAGAATCTAATCGCGATGAGTAGCCGAT